>OW240915.1:325967143-326032435 GCA_933207985.1 Pelobates cultripes | reverse complement strand
ATAAGATGGCATCCTTGTGATCTTTGTTGTTTCCAACTTCTGGGAAAGGTGGCCATCTTGGATGTGGCAAAATCTGTGGTGTAACAATAACTGGGAAACGCTGCTCCAAGTCAAACATTTTTCAACTTTATTATTTTGCCCTAAAATGCACAATTACATGGTGTGCTCCTGACAACTTAAGTTTAGAAAATAACCCTATGGGGTTTATACACTAAACACATAATTGTAATTAATTCAATGAATGTGATTACATACAGCATATAGGTGCTTAGACCCCTTTGTCTCAATGAAGTGGTCTAAGTGCCTCTGGTGTTTAAGTCTTGCAATGTAAAACAGTGTTGCTTTGGAGATATGGAAATCTTTGTATTGTAGGTCTAAATCACCTCTAGTGGCTGTATCCCTGAGAGCCATCAAATCAAACGCAGTACTTTGCCGTTCAAGGTCCTCATATGCACAATGCCTGCATCTCCGATGCTTGTCATGAGAAGCATTGGGTTTGATGCCTCTCTATGAGAAATTTGGTTGGGTTAGAAGTCGAAGAGGAGTCCACAAACAAGATCACAAAATCGAAAGGAATTGGGATTGGATGCAAGGAGGTTATTTTTATTATTATTATTTTGCTATAAAAAGGGGGGGGGGGCACAAGGAAATAAGTAAATTGATTTAATTAAATAAAATATTATGTTTTTCTTAACAATAGTTTCCCTTTACAAAGTAAACTGCATAAATGATCAAATTTATCCCATTCAGCTATAGTTATATCGTGCTGATTTACAAAATTCAGGTTTCTATTAAAGGACCACTCTAGGCACCCAGACCACTTCAGCTTAATGAAGTGGTCTGGGTGCCAGGTCCAGCTCGGGTTAACCCATTTTTTAATAAACATAGCAGTTTCAGAGAAACTGCTATGTTTATTAATGGGTTAAGCCTTCCCCCAAAGCCTCTAGTGGCTGTCTCATTGACAGCCACTAGAAGGCGCTTTAACGTCTTCACTGCTTGATTTTTCACAGAGTTACCGCCCGGCGTCAATAGGAAAGCATTGTATGAGGTGTAAGTACTTTCCTATGTGACCCGACTTCGAATCTTGTAGCGCAGCTCTTGCACGTCGCGTCGCATTCAGCCCGTGAAAGCGGAAACGGAGGAGGAGAGAAGGAGGAAGCTCTCCGTGAACGGAAAGGTAGTTTAAACCCACCCTTTCCAGGCGGGAGGGTCCCTGAGAGTGAGGGGCACCCTCAGGGCACTATAGTGCCAGGAAAATGACTATAGTGGTCCTTTAACTACAGGCTGCAAGTGCAGCGCCCCACCATATTGAACTGAGAGTGGTAGTCACTAAACTTTGAATAGTAACGAACTGAAAGCCGAATTGAAAAAATTGTAACCTGGAAGAGACGAGGTGGGGCTTTAGTTGAGTCGGAGTCTATATTCCAAATGAGCTATTTGAGCATGAATTGTTCTATCTGCAATTTATAGTGTATTGAATAACCCTGTAAATGGAGAGAATACAGGCATTACTGATAATGCTGTAACATACACAAGCACATTCATGGGATTAGCAGAGAATTTTACATTTATTTTTTTACGATTTTACCATGTTTGCATTCCCAGTTCTTCTGATGATTGTTTTAAGCACTGTGTTATGTATTGCAAGGAAATTCACCGTGCATTCATTTGGGCGCATTTGCATTCTATAGATATTTCCGTTTTCATCAAACAGCAATAATCATTTTAGATAGAGTTCAATTAAACTCGTATTTGCATCTTTACATGACATTTAAAAGAAATTAGACAGGTTTTTTTCTACGTTTTTTTTAAATTTTATTTTTATTTTTAAAGCTGCTCTGTTATGTTGTTGCAAATGGCATCGATTCAGCAGATTAAGCTACTTTATTTGCAAGGCCTAGCAACCACAAAAATAAAATTTGGTTTAATTGCTAAGCAAATATGCATTCCCACGGCATAAGAAGAACGCCTTATAATGTGTTTGAGAGCTAAACAACATCTGAGCTAATTGGGAAATTAGGCTTTGTGAAGGCAAGGGTGAATACTTGTGAACTTAGCTTTGTTGTGGCATGAGATAAGACAAAATACATTTTAAATAACATTAACAGCATCTTAAATAGCAGCTAAACTATCAAATACTTTGTATTTTTGGTGGTGGAACCAGATTTTAAGAAAACGTTTGGATTTTGAGAAAGTAGTTAGACGGGTTAACTTATAATGTCCCCACTCCGAACAGTTGATTTATTTAATATGTTTTGGTCTCGTTAAGGAAAGTGCATGTAAAATGTACAGTGGATTTTGAATCCATTAACGAAAGGTCTAAAATAAATATCACAAAACCAGCAATTATAATAAGCATGCGTTATATTTTTATTAATGAACTTTGTTATTGTAATTATTAGTAGTGTCTCTATATTAGCACATACATAGTACAAAAGGACACCGTAGTCACCAAAACTTCCCCCACTATCTTTTTTGATGCCCACTGCAGAGATTAGTTAGCTACAATTCTTATCAATGCTGCTTACTACGGTGGGCATGCATGTCCGTAATAATCTGCACTACTAGGATACTCGTTCTCCAAATTTCAATTTTTTTTTTCTATTAAGTTATTTTGAGTGCGGTATTGTTGGAGAAACATTGCTGACGCCACCAAGAACTTGGAGCCATGGTGGAGTCAGTAATTAGTTTCCTACTGTTTTTGTGATATTTTATATTTTCATTTTTATTAGCTCTTATTAACAAAACTTCTTTTCCAATTGGCGTAGTGGTACATACTGTTGATTGTCCGATCTCTGGTGCCCCTGATTTTGGCTTGTCTAACATTTATTCTGTTAGCCTGGCCTTCGTGATGCCTTGCCACCTCTAAGAACCTGTGACATGTTTGGCCTTTATTTTGTAACTGAGATTATACTCGACATGTTGGGGTTTATATCTGTGACTCTTACCTTGTGTGTAATTATACCCCACACAAAATAGGCATATTAAAGGGACACTATAGGCACCCAGACCACTTTCGCTAATTGAAGTAGTCTGGGTGCAGTGTCCCTTTTGCACATTTTGCTGCAATATTAAACATTGCAGTTCCAGAGAAACTGCAACATGTACAGTGGATTTTAAATCCATTAACGAAATGACATTTGCGTTCCGAATTACTGAAGTGCCAAATCGCTGAAGTGCCGAATCGCCGAAGTGGCGAATTGCCGAAGTCCCGAACTGGACCCAATGGCATTGGTCCAAATTGCCGAAGCAGGCACATTTTTTTTTTTTACCTGAATTTTCAAACCAAACTGAATCTTTTGCCCATGCACATCCCTACCAGGAATACAACTTTGTATTCCTGGCACTATAGTATCCCTCTAAGTGTATTGTAAGCAACTTTAAAAAATAATTTTAGCAAAAAGTATTTCATCGTTCTAGTATCAAAAAGCGCTCTTCTGCATTGGGGAAAGCAGTTTTTCCCCAATGCAGTGTAATTCACCTCTTTCATATGAAGTGCACCCACACTCAGAGGCGTACCTAGGGTCTCTAGCACCCTTGGCGAAAAGCTGTATCGGTGTCCCCCCACCCCCAGTCGTGTTCCACATAGCATGACTCCTATATACGTGCTCCACCATGTAAAGGGAAGCTAAAGAAACAGACATAGCATTATATATTTTTTTCCTAATCCTCCCTGTCCCATATAAAATGAAGGAATAGGAATTGAGGTTCCTACGGTTTTTTAGGAACAGAGTTCTGCCAGTCACCCAAAGCCCTCCGCACTATATAAAATCAATGGAGGAGCTAATACAAACCCTCCCACCTGCTAGTGCCGATATATAATTGTGACAGATCCATCTGTATAGACTAAGATTGCTGGTTCGCCTGTTTTGCCTCTTTTCGTGAAATTACCTGTCCGTATGCCCCTGTTCGTTTATTTGACTTTTTTACCGAATGAACTTACTGAACGGACGGCCACCCAGAAGAGAAGTGTGCTGCTGGTTAACCTCTTGCTCCCAATTAGAACGTTGTGGTTAACCACAGACACCTCTCAATTATAACCAAATACAGGGTGGTCGTCGTTCGTATGTCGACCACGAGGCGGCGGCCATTTTAAACCATGCGAAAGACCAGCGGTGTTCGTCACAGATTCTATGGAACTAAAAACTGACACTTTTTCTGCCGAACACCGCTAAAACCCCAGACCGCCCTTCTCAGTCGACAAAGGCATGCGAACACCGGCCGTTCGGGAGTTTGGACTAAACGAATGGACTTAACCCAGATAGCCTTCCCATGGAGTCAATCGCATACCGAAAGACTGTAAAAGACTTTGACTCCATGGCGATTGAACTATGCGTATGGGATCTGAGCGCTATTCGCTAAGAATATGCACTCAGATCCAGGCTATCTGGGGATACGTTGCACGAATGGAATATGTTCGGTAGTTGTGTAATTATTTATTTTTATGTGGTTTTTATGTTTCATCTAAAATGGTGATTTGCCTCTGTCCTGGGAGATAATTGAATTACTCCTCAGTTATCTCCAGGGCAGAGGGGAGGAAACCATGATGCATGCTGGGAATATTATGTGCCTGTGTGTCCTAACATGCTAAATGTCTGTCTGCCATTACAGTCTCCCATTTGGTCCTCTAGGGGAGTGTCCACCAAGTGGGAGACCTGCATAAATACAGGCGGGTAGCCCACAGTAAAGCCAGTTTTTGTTTTATCCTCAATGCGGAGCTTGGTCTCGTTATTGGGGGGGATTTACTACACACGGTTAGCGACTGATTGCTGGAACCGTAAGCCGCTTGGATGATATATTGATTCGGCTGTTAGCGGCGATTCGTGGGTTTATCGCTCGAGAGTTGGAGTATCCCGTTCGGGAGTTTAGCGCATTCCCCTGCTTGCAGTTCGTACGATTGGAGTCTAAAAGGAATGGAGTTTGTATTATTGCGAGAGGGGAGGATTCACTAAACGGCGGTTTTGACTATTTGATGCTGAGGGTGCCGTTACAATAATAATGCCAATGATAATCTGTTATCAGCCCCAAATCATAACACACTCATATTTATACTTGTGTGATGATGGTGATGTGCCAAAGGAATGCTTGTCACCTTATCACAAGTATAGTACAGGTACATCCCACCTTATCACAAGCACAACACAGGTACATCACACCTTATGACAAGCACAACAAGCACAGGGCAATATATACCACCAGTTTGTACACAAGGTTATACCTCACACACTCTCCTGATATATACCACCTGCAAAGGGCAATCTATAGGCCCCCTTATCTACAGAAGGTTATATGAACTCCCCTGTGCAGGGATATATATCAGGGCAGTGAGTGAGACATAACCAACTGTATATACAGGGGTCATATATTCACTTGCACCAGCATGGAGATTGCACTCACAGGACTTGCTCTAGCACAGCGACTGTACTCACAGGACTTGTCCCAGCACTTAGAGTGCACTCACAGAATATGCCCTAGCACCCAGGACGTACCCTAGCATGGAGACTGCACTTACAGGACTTGTCCCAGGACTTCTAACAGCCTCTTGCACGCAGGAGGGAAAAGATGCCGGTTATGAGATCTTTGGCAGCAACATCAGATTATCAATGAGAATGCTCCCTCACACTCTTGGGGCCTCATCTGCACCTAGCCACAGATAGACTCTTAAAGCGGCCATGGCAGAACTCTTAAAGAATGCATCCCACAGCGGGCCCAGGGCAGTGCAGCCCTACACAATATTACAAACAGTAGTCTTTACTGGTGTCACTACGTATTTTTTATAATTAACAGATACCATGGTTGTGACCCATAACCTCTGAGTGTAATGGTTACAGTTTGTGTCTGACATATTTGGCTGTCTGAGTGTAATGGGGATTGCACATTATTTATTGTGTTGTCTGTGTGTGAGAGGAATAGTTTGTGTGTGATGGTATTGAGCTGTGCATGATGGAAACTGAGTGTTTGCATTGGGCTGGCTGTGTGTGATGAGAATGGATAGTCATGTGACACCTGGCGCTCCTACATTGAGCGGGAATGGGAGGAGCTCCCCATTCCAGTGTACAGTGCGTGCGGTTTCATTATGGAGCCACACACAGTCTGGGGGCGCCAGGAGCACACGCCGAGGGGACGCAAAAATCACTTGTGAGTCTGACAAGTGATTTCTGCACCCTCCCTCGGCCTGCGCCCCTGGCGGGCGCCGTTCTGACCAGCTCCACAGTACCCCCCTGCCCAGACTTCTTATATATCATTTTGCACAGGGGAAACAGGGCTTTCACGTCACATCAACTATAAATATATATAACAATGTATTATAAACAAATCTTCATTTTTCAGTTTATACACATTGAAGTTTGCCAGATAATAGTTTCACCACAGAAATAAAGCCTATCCTGTGAAGTTTGCAGGCAAATCATTACCATTGGGAAGCTGCCCAATGACATGGTAACTTAATTTTGGTTCCCAACCCGAAGGGCCGATGATCTAGACAGTGAGCTTGTTTGAGCAGGGCCTCACTATTTACTACATGTACATTGTTATTCTCAATTACTTGTATGAATCTATTGTCAACGTAGAAATATATTGAGAACTTTTATAAATACAATTATTTCTAATAATAATATTTTCCACTTAAATTATATCATCTGTTGTCTTAATTAAATTTAGACGTTCTTTTGTGATATTCAGTTCAAGAACTCGAAGAATGTTAGTTTATAATGCATGTAATAACATATATCTGTGCTTGACAGTCACACTATTTAAGAGAATCTAATAGTTAAATTTTGAATTTCTGAATGAAATAAACAGAGTCCTAAAGGATCCATGAATCACTTCCAATAGTTCTGTTTCACTATGGGAAATCAGCAAAGAAAATATTAACAGCTCATCATTCGCGATACGCTCTATCAACTTCTGATTTCAAAAGATTAGAAATGTTTAAATAACTTGCTGTACTCACATTCTAATTTTCAAGCCATAACTAAAATATTTGAGAAATCGCAAAGCAATTTACAGTAAATCCCTGAGGTTTCTTTACATTTCTGCTTTTAATAAAACACTTTTTTTTTTTTTTTTAAAGGGTCACCCCATCTGAGAATATTAAAGATTTTTTTCTCGTTAGCAAATTGTAAAAATTACAGATTCTTTTGGCCATCGGCCCATTTGCCATTCAGTTGCTATTTAAATATATCTCTACTGGACATATGTGTGCACCTCCCGGCTTCCTAGAGACTAAGTAAATTATTACATTATCTAAAACAAATAGATAATGCTAGTGAAGGCTGAAATGGACATGCTAAGAAATATAACCATTCCAGTTTTTGAAGTTCTCAGTGAATACCTTTCTAGCAACCTATTTCATTACCCTTAATTATACCTTTTGTGTCACTATACCCCACTCCCTCTAACATGTAAACTCACTGAGCAGGCCCTCAATCCCTCTGTTACTGTGTCACTATACCCCACTCCCTCTAGCATGTAAACTCACTGAGCAGGCCCTTAATCCCTCTGTTACTGTGTCACTATACCCCACTCCCTCTAGCATGTAAACTCACTGAGCAGGCCCCTCAATCCCTCTGTTACTGTGTCACTATACCCCACTCCCTCTAACATGTAAACTCACTGAGCAGGGCCCTCAATCCCCCTGTTACTGTGTCACTATACCCCACTCCCTCTAACATGTAAACTCACTGAGCAGGGCCCTCAATCCCTCTGTTACTGTGTCACTATACCCCACTCCCTCTAACATGTAAACTCACTGGGCAGGGCCTCAATCTTTCTGTTACTGTCACTATACCCCACTCCCTCTAACATGTAAACTCACTGAGCAGGGCCCTCAATCCCTCTGTTACTGTGTCACTATACCCCACTCCCTCTAACATGTAAACTCACTGAGCAATCCCTCAATCCCTCTGTTACTGTGTCACTATACCCCACTCCCTCTAACATGTAAACTCACTGAGCAGGCCCTCAATCCCTCTGTTACTGTGCACTATACCCCACTCCCTCTAGCATGTAAACTCACTGAGCAGGCCCTCAATCCCTCTGTTACTGTGTCACTATACCCCACTCCCTCTAACATGTAAACTCACTGAGCAGGGCCCTCAATCCCCTGTTACTGTGTCACTATACCCCACTCCCTCTAACATGTAAACTCACTGAGCAGGCCCTCAATCCCTCTGTTACTGTGTCACTATACCCCACTCCCTCTAACATGTAAACTCACTGAGCAGGGCCCTCAATCCCTCTGTTACTGTGCCACTATACCCCACTCCCTCCAACATGTAAACTCACTGAGCAGGGCCCTCAACTCCTCTGTTACTGTATGTCACTATACCCCACCTCCCTCTAACATGTAAACTCACTGAGCAGGCCCTCAATCCTCTATTACTGTGTCACTATACCCCACTCCCTCTAACATGTAAACTCACTGAGCAGGCCCTCAATCCCTCTGTTACTGTGTCACTATAACCCACTCCCTCTAACATGTAAACTCCACTGAGCAGGCCCTCAATCCCTCTGTTACTGTGTCACTATAACCCACTCCCTCTAACATGTAAACTCACTGAGCCGGGCCCTCAATCCCTCTGTTACTGTGTCACTATACCCCACTCCCTCTAACATGTAAACTCACTGAGCAGGCCCTCAATCCCTCTGTTACTGTGTCACTATACCCCCACTCCCTCTAACATGTAAACTCACTGAGCAGGCCCTCAATCCCTCTGTTACTGTGTCACTATACCCCACTCCCTCTAACATGTAAGCTCATTGAGCAGGCCCTCAATCCCTCTGTTAATGTCACTATACCCCACTCCCTCTAACATGTAAACTCACTGAGCGGGGCCCTCAATCCCTCTGTTACTGGGTCACTATACCCCACTCCCTCTAACATGTAAACTCACTGAGCAGGGCCCTCAATCCCTCTGTTACTGTCACTATACCCCACTCCCTCTAACGTAAACTCACTGGGCAGGGCCCTCAATCCCTCTGTTACTGTGTCACTATACCCCACTCCCTCTAACATGTAAACTCACTGAGCAGGCCCTCAATCCCCTTGTTACTGTGTCACTATACCCCACTCCCTCTAACATGTAAACTCACTGAGCAGGGCCCTCAAATCCCTCTGTTACTGAGTCACTATACCCCACTCCCTCTAACATGTAAACTCACTGAGCAGGGCCCTCAATCCCTCTGTTACCGTCACTATACCCCACTCCCTCTAACATGTAAACTCACTGAGCAGGGCCCTCAATCCCTCTGTTACTGTGTCACTATACCCCCCTCCCTCTAACATGTAAACTCACTGAGCGGGGCCTCAATCCCTCTGTTACTGTGTCACTATACCCCACTCCTTCTAACATGTAAACTTACTGAGCAGGCCCTCAATCCCTCTGTTACTGTGTCACTATACCCCACTCCCTCTAACATGTAAACTCACTGAGCAGGGCCCTCAATCCCTCTGTTACTGTGTCACTATACCCTACTCCCTCTAACATGTAAACTCACTGAGCAGGGCCCTCAATCCCTCTGTTACTGTGTCACTATACCCCACTCCATCTAACATGTAAACTCACTGAGCAGGGCTCTCAATCTCTCTGTTACTGTGTCACTATACCCCACTCCCTCTAACATGTAAACTCACTGAGCGGGGCCCTCAATCCCTCTGTTACTGGGTCACTATACCCCACTCCCTCTAACATGTAAACTCACTGAGCAGGGCCCTCAATCCCTCTGTTACTGTCACTATACCCCACTCCCTCTAACGTAAACTCACTGGGCAGGGCCCTCAATCCCTCTGTTACTGGGTCACTATACCCCACTCCCTCTAACATGTAAACTCACTGAGCAGGGCCCTCAATCCCTCTGTTACTGTGTCACTATACCCCACTCCCTCTAACATGTAAACTCACTGAGCAGGCCCTCAATCCCTCTGTTACTGTGTCACTATACCCCACTCCCTCTAACATGTAGACTCACTGAGCAGGGCCTCAATCCCTCTGTTACTGTGTCACTATACCCCACTCCCTCTAACATGTAAACTCACTGAGCAGGACCCTCAATCCCTCTGTTACTGTGTCACTATACCCCACTCCCTCTAACATGTAAACTCACTGAGCAGGCCCTCAATCCCTCTGTTACTGTGTCACTATACCCCACTCCCTCTAACATGTAAACTCACTGAGCAGGCCCTCAATCCCTCTGTTACTGTGTCACCATACCCCACTCCCTCTAACATGTAAACTCACTGAGCAGACCCTCAATCCCTCTGTTATTGTGTCACTATACCCCACTCCCTCTAACATGTAAACTCACTGAGCAGGGCCCTCAATCCCTCTGTTACTGTGTCACTATACCCCACTCCCTCTAACATGTAAACTCACTGAGCAGGGCCTCAATCCCTCTGTTACGGTGTCGTTATACCCCACTCCTTCTAACATGTAAACTCACTGAGCAGGGCCTCAATCCCTATGTTCCTGTGCGTCCATTTGTCTGGTTACAATTACGTGTCTGTTAGTCCACCCTGTACAGCGCTATGGAGTAATAATGGTGCCAGAAGTATATGGCTGCAAATTTTGCCAAATTAGATTTCAGCGGTTTAACAAATACAGGGATCGCATAGTTCCCCAAACCCCTTTGCTGCTGTATAGTTATTATGTAAGTTTCACGTCTACACTGCACTTAAAGGATCACTGTAGGCACCCAGACCACTTCAGCTCATTGAAGTGGTCTGGGTGCAGTGTCCCTATTGCCCTTAGTGCTGCAATGTAAAACATTGCAGTTCCATAGAACCTCTACATGAGGACCTCCAGCGCCAGATTTTTCCCCTTAAGAATGCATTGATTCAATGCTTTCCTATGGGGAGGTGTAATGCACGCAGCATTTGCTGCGCATGCGCATTAGACCATGTAACAGAACGCCTGGCACCCCGACTGGGTACTGTGACGAGACCAATCTCGCCACATTGCATTGGAGAAGCCTGGTTGCTCGCCTGCTGCCTTTGGACTATGGCCCCCTTTTAAAAGACTTTATTTTTGCCTGCAGAAAAGCTGTATTCGTGCTTTTCTGCCTGGGGTTCAGTAGATTTGTTTGAATGTGTTATACCCCAGATGGGAATCCCATGGAGCCCATTAGTATGAAACTGACTGTAAAGACTTTGGCTCCATGGCGATTAAACTGTATTCGTGTGGTCTGAGCGCCATTCACTTAATAATGTGCGCTCAGACCTGAGCTATCTGGGGATATGTTAAATGTATAGTTTTAATGTAAGGTGTCTGACCTGATGTATTTTAATGTGTTTTACTGTCTTTGTGTCCCCATGTGCTCAATGGAGTCTGCCTCTATCCCTGGATAATTGGATTACTTTCCCCATTGTCCAGGATAGAGGGCTCTGTAAAACCTGTTTGAGCCAGATAGCCATGCTGCCAGCCAGGGTACAAAAGATACTTTTTACTAACTTTTGAACCCCTGGTCTGATTCATGCCATTTTTAATATGTTGTTCCCCTGAATGGATTGATTGTGAATATGTAATTTTATGTGAATGTGATGTATGGTTTTAGAGTTATGAAAGTTGGGTAGAAAGTATGTTTTAACTGTATATGTAATTTAGTTTCCTCTCAGGATAAGGGGAGGGAATATGTGGGATGTAACTGTGATGTGATTGGTTGTTTTATACCTCCCTGTGGGTGGTCCTGTATTTGCAAGACTGTAATAAAAACCAGGCTGGGTGTGCCAGCACCTCAGACCACTGCTTGACCCTCAACACGGAGCCTTGTCTTGTTCTTGGGGGGATTTACTGTATGCTGCTAAGGACTGATTGCCAGGAGTGTAAGCCGCTTGGGAGCTTTTCCTGTTCGTCTGTTAGCAGCTATACGTGAGGTTCCAGTTCGGGAGTTTGGAGTGCTACCTTATTCCCTTGTATGCAGTTCGGGAGTTTGGTGCATTCACTTGTATTCAATTCGTGAGTTTTGGTGATTCCACAGTCTCTGCTCTCTGTAGGATACACTGCTGCTGGGGGGGAAGGGCGACACCTTCGGCCCCCTATGATGCATACTGCTGCTGGTGAGGGAGATTGCTTGTCTCCTCTCCCTGTAACTCACCCGGCTGTTGGGGAGAGAGACCGAGTGTCTCCTCTCCCTGAAACGCTGCTTGGTGCTGGATAGTGGTAGTGACTTCCAGTGATAATGTTGCTGCAGGGACGAGGGAACGACAATTTCCTCTCCCTGGGAAGCTGGCTGCCGCTGGAGAGGGAGACCGATTGTCTCTTCTCCCTGGACTGTCTCGACTCCCAGTGATGATGGTTGCTGCAGGGACGAGGGACCGACAATCTCCTCTCCCTGGTAGACTGGCTGCCGCTGGGGAGAGAGACCGGTTGTCTCTTCTCCCTTGACAACTCACTGCTGCTGGGGAGTCAGACCGACTGTTTCAACTCCCGGGGATGCTGCTTGGGGCTGGGTAGTGGTAGTGACCATCTCCACTTCCAGTGATGATGGTTGTGCAGGAGGCTGGCAATCAGGCTCCTCCAACAGCCAGGGGCAAAGGGCAGTTTGTCACATAAAAATCCAGTGACAAAAGGCAGTTTGTCACAGACCACGCTCGGCGCTTGATGGAGGAGGGGGAGGAGCGTTGTCCCAGCGCCGATGGACATCACCAACAGACATCGCCGCTAGGAAAAGGTAAATTAAGGATTTTTACTCTTTATTTGCTGGGGAGAGGGGGCGCGAGAGAGGGGGTCAGCAGGGGGAGCAGTAGTGCTAGCAATAGAACTTTGTATTCCTAGCAGTACAGTATCCCTTTAAAAATCAATCCAGACTTGGACAGCAATGATAACCTGCAAGAGTTGGGTCTTGACAAAGACCTTGGGGAACAGAAAGGGGGTTGCAGACAAGAGGAATAGCCCAAAAAAAACAAAAAACATGAAAGAGAGCTAGCAGATTTATTTGGAGAGTCAGAACATAAACAACAACCTTTCGACTTCTAATGAGGTGGGGGTCAAAACGTTGCTATTTCCTCTCTATAAAATAGAAAATTTTAAAACAACACTACAAAAGGCTCATGCTATGATTGGATGTGATTGGCACTGATGTTATACTTTGTATTTTTAATCAGTTTTGTTTATTTAACATTTGTCCCAGAAGAGCACATTATTATTTCTATTATTTTCAAGTATGTCTTTTCAAGTCATCATTCCTGTTATGTCATTGATTATAGAGTATTACATTAATCTCGGATGTAAATTAGAATTCCGAGTTGGTATCAGATTACTTTCAGCTGGTTCTGCATGAGTGTTTTTATTGCAATCACAATCCAAAAATATCACAAACTCTTCCTGGCATTTCACCACTGAAGTTAAAACCTGTTAGTTTCTTAAAACTGGGATAAACTTCAGGCATTGTTAATCACACAATTTCAATATTGATCTTCTGAGTTTACACAGTTAAAGGGACACTCCACACCCCTAAAGCACTTTAGCTTGCTGAAAAGCTTTATGTGTGAAGAGTGTGTCCTATTTTTGTCATTTTACAAAAACTGCATATTTCAATAGAAATTAATACTTTTATAAATTAACTTGGTTACACCCATGGCTGTTCAGACAGCCGGTCCTGTTACTTCCTGGTTTGGTTAGCTCAGTGAAGCTAAACTCAAGAGACATCAATTGCCCAGAGCACCTGCCTTGCAAAGACTTCTCATTGAGCTGCATTAGGAAGTCTGTGATTGGACAGCCACAGAATGCCTGAGAGGTGTTGGAGGGGGAGGGCTTGCATAGGCTGCAGACATGAGGGCTGCTGCTTTTGCAAGCTGTTTTTTTATATACCTCCAATGAAAACACGAATAAATAAATTCATGTATGTGTTTATTAGGAGTATATTTACTAGACAGTTATTTTATATGTTGTGTTTATCAGGACAGTAAAGTGTCAGTTTAAGCATGATTATTTAATGCAAATTATAGGGATCTTTACCACTGAACTAATAACTGTAAAAATGTGGTCAAAATGCAGTGGATAAAATTATGATAGCTTTGACAATGTTACCATTTTCATAATTACCAAGTGATACATCGTAATTTACCCCATTGTTATATAATGTCTACAGCTTGTAAAACCAATTTAATACATTCTAATAGCACATTAATAAGACAAGCTTGGCTTATATGAACTTGGAATCCATAAGGAAGAAAAATAAAATATAGAATCAAAATGATTGGAGATACAGGATGTAAAGGATCGGGTGAGATACAGTGATAGCAAAGGAATCTGAAGGAAGTTAAAGGTATCAACTGATGGGACATGGCAACGTTAAAGAACGATGTCTTCAATTTCTCCCAAAAAAGTGTGACGACCCTGCGATGTTCTGATGTCTAAAGGGAGGGAGATCCGGAACCATGCACTCTTCACAGATGGGGATGACCTCGTCGTTTGTGCTCTTAAATTGCTTTACTTGGACACATGGTGAACCTAATTAATACAAAAGTCGATAGCTCTCTTCCACTGCTGTATATGGACTGTTTTGTTTGTAGATATGAATGCTTTGTATTCAGCAATACTAATAAAAAGAATGGCAACTAAATGAGAAATTATTATTAAGTAAAATTTTTCAATTCCACTCTCAGAAAATGTTTTATTTAATAAAAATAATAGATTTGCTTATTATTTAAGTTTTTGCAAAACAAACATCTGTAACTAATACTATACACTCAGCAGATAACAATAACTTTCAAGGACAAAAGTGAAACTCCGGAAGAATGTTGATGTTTCTTGGCTCCGATAATGTGTATGTAGTAGTAATGGCTTTGAGATAAAACGATCAGAACCTTTAATAACATTGTTGCACAGCTGCAGCACAAACATTAGACACACTGTTTCTGATATGTCCAGAGCGTCTCCCTCTGTATATTCCGCAGACAGCTGCAGCAGCCTGAATAATCTGCTGTCTTTTCAAAGATCTTATTTCCTCCTTTTAAAGAATGAATATTTACAAGGTTTTGTTTTCACAAAAAAATAACAATATCTACATTTCTGCTTTTCAGCCTTGGACATTTTTTTTTTTTTTTTGACATTCTTTATTTTTATTGTGCTTACGTGTGTTAAGGACAAATTAAGTAAACAAATAAAAGAAAACAGTATTAACAAGTAACACGCCCACAAGGAAGCAAACGCCTGGACTATCAGCACATTTTATAGGAACCCTAGTAAAGCTACGTTCGGCACATAGTAGGGATAGTTAAAATAAGGTATTGTAGCAACATCTGCATAGACAAACTAGTATCTCCCTTAGGTGCAGGTGTGTTGTTAGGTATGAAGGTGGCATTATGGCAATACATACACGGAAGGGTTAAACCGCCTTCCCCGGTTGAAAGGTGTTTTCGATAGGCTGCTCCTTCTGTTCCAGGGCAGTGGGTGGGGGGGAGTATTGGGGTTATGTTATACCCAGCTTATCTCTGCAGTGGGGATTAAGGGCAAGCCTTATGCTGGGAGAGGGTGACTGCGGCAGAGTGACCGATACACCGCTATACTGGTCAACACTTGGAAGTGTAAGTATAAAAAATAAAAACAAATAAAAAGATTGTTTCAAAAAAGTGAAAAAAAACACCCAAAAAAAGCATACAAACAGAAAAATAAAACAAGGAACAGTCACTGGTGATATCACAGTTATGGTTGTGGATCCTGGTGGCAGCTCGTGAGCTGTTCATGGGAGTATCAGTCAACTTTGCAGCTTTTCAAGTTGTTTCTCTAGCAGGTGCCTAGGTGGCGAGCTTTGTGAGGGGTGAATTCCTCAATAGTAGAAGGGTCAATCTGTGCTAGGCCCATGATATTCACCGGTTCTGTGATGCCCAGTGTGCGCATGTGGGTTTCCAACTTAGAGAAACCCTGTGAACGATAGATGGTGCCTGTGTGTGTAAATGGACGGAATTTCAGTGTCCCCCAGTGGTATAAAATGTAATTCAAGCGGAGAAGCTGCAAAAGCGGTTGTAGCGTTTTTGCGCCATTTCAGATGAGATCCGGGAATAGCTGTAATAAGGTTCCTTCGAATTGCAGGGGGGTCTTACCCTGAGTAGCAGACTAGATAAGGGCTTTGTCATGAAGGGACTGAAAGAGGAGGATGAGGTCCACTGGTGCTGCTGTTGGTTGCAATGATTTGCTCAGTTTCATTCTTTGTGTCTTCATTGGAGATAACGTTATGCTATACAAATTTTAGAGAAAATATTAGAATTAATATTTTTTATTTACGTCAGTGATTTTCACTTGTACTAATCCTGTCATTTAAACCAAGCTCTGAACACCCCGATGCAAAGATCATACTATTTAGAAATAAAAATCTCTATACATTATGCCTTCTGATAGTATAGAATACATTTGAATAAAGAAATAATAAAATCGTAGCATATTTTATCTTTGCAACAGATGCTGGTAAATATGACAGATTCCATAAATGACTACCAATGACACATCGAAGAAACATCTGACAATTTGAGTAATGAACATAGAGAATTAAAAATTAAATATTTTTAAAATATTTTAGAGGCTAACAAAAACAAACATACACAAAAAAACAAGAAAATCAGCTTGTTTACTGTGGAAACAATGACGTATACTGTCTCTTATTTACAGCCATAGAGTAAATATATATTTGTAGTCGGGGACAATGCCGAGAATGAAATTAGTCGGTTGTGTTGTTCCAAAACCGACGTTCAGGAAAGCCTGTATAAATAAAGAGGGTAAAAGGTTTCAATGAAAATACGCTCTTTATTGCCTTTATACTACATATTATGATACCAAACTTTTAAATGCTGGCTGTGGGATATATCTAACATATACTGAGGATTTCCATCTTCCTAGATTTTTGATTATGTGAACAGATACGTTCTTGCTTGATGAGGCTGAAGCTGCTCCTATCCTAAACGAATGACCTGAAAATGTTGTAGGGTCCAAATCTAATTTCAGGAATAGGGTCCTAACATACAAGATGAATTTGGTTGTAGTTAGGGGTTGCACGTGTAGGGATAGTAATGGTGTGTTGCTTGAATTAGCTGTGAAAGCCTGACTATATTCGTTTAGGACTGATAAAGGGCACCATTTGTTTCCTGTGGGGTAAAATGGAATTTCTACTGCCGGACCTGTTTGGTTAGTTTTGCTGCGTTTGATGATAATCTTGTAATGATTTCCTGTTCTAATGAGATCGTTGAATTTCAATATAGTTGTGCCTCCACTGAGCAACCTATGGTAAATTTGCAGGTACGTAGGAAACCATAAAAGGCAATGTAGATGGCTGCTTTAATAACGGAATTGGCTTGTGAGTCAAATGGCTTGCTGTCTAACATGTCGGATAAGGCTTTAAACCTGGGGCCATCAATAGGTTGTCGTTTAGGTGTGTACACCTGGCCTACCCACTTAATACCCTTAAGTATATTTTTGATAGGATAAGTGGACATGAATGGTTTGTAGTCTGGGTAAAGAGTTATGTATTTGTGCTGTATACCTGCTAGGTATATTTTGTTTGGTATTGTATGAAAGTTTAAGGGAAAGGAGGCAAAAGGTATCGAACGCCACCATTGTATGAACGGAGTATGAAGTCTGAATCAGATAAGCAGTGGTGAATCTAGTGAACAGTGTCATAGCTCTGTCATAAATTTTTCTTGTGTTATGAGACAGTGCAGCCCGAGCCAGCCAACTGTTGTGCTCCACTATGTGTCCTAGTCCAGAATCAGGTCTGAGAATGCTGGAGTGTTGCAAGGAAGAGGCCTGGCTGTTGGGTGAAGGTTGAAGAAAGCCTGCAATTGAGAGCAGGATAAAGCGTCAGCGGCTAGGTTATGACAACCCAGAATGTGCTTGCACACTAGGAAGAATTGTTTTGTGGCCGACAACCATGTCAACCCTCTAATCAGCTTCATGATAATGAATGATGAGGAGCGGCCTTTGTTGATAATATCACAAGCTGCCACATTATCCGAGAAACATTTCACAGACTGCCCTTGCGATAATGCTCCCCGCGTAAATACGTGGATGTCTCCTGACATGCTAGTAAGTTAATGGCCTCCGCCGGCCAAAGGTCTGTTAACCATCTGTCACAAAAAATGGCAGCTAAGCCTGTGTGTGCAGCCGCATTGGTCCAAATAACCATTGGACAATGGGGGAACAAACATAGATCTGCCATTACAATTGTCTAGGAACTGTTGCCACATGATTAAATCGGCTCTGTTGTTTAGATCCAGGGTAATCCTGCTGTGGCTATCCGGGGAACCAGGTAGGAGGCACCATAGCCTAGAAATAAATGATCAACCTTGAGGGATGATCCACATGGCAAAGTTAAGAGTGCCCAATAAAGATTGCAAGTCTTGCACGTCATTTTTGATTCTCAGGAGCTTGTCCATGGGGAGGCTAGCCTCTAAGAGGTCTGTGTTTAACTGTACACACAGGAATACCAGGCAAGTGGTGGGTCCTGCGATTTTGTCTTGGGAAAGTGAAACCCCTGGGCAGGAAAACAAAGCCTGTGCCTTGATCAGGCTTTGCGGAACCAATGACCCATCCTCAATTATCAAGCCGTTGTCCAGGTAGTGAATCACAACTGCACATTTGACAATATTGAGGAGGAACCAACATAGGATGTCTGCAAAGACATCAAATAGCATCGGGCTGCTTTTGGCCCCAAAGGTCAACCTGGTAGCGAAGTAGTAATAACCTCTGAATTTCACTCCATGTAGATGCCATAGTGACGGACCAATGGGAAGTAGTTTGAATGCATTTTTCATGTCCATCTTAATGAGCCATTCTGCCCTGCCCATCCGCAGAAAGGCTAGAATGGCGTTATCTACTGAAGTGTAATGGAGAGAAAATTCAAGTGAAGGAATTAGAGAGTTATTGCTGGGAATGACAGAGGAATGTTGAGTGGATAGGTCAATGATCAATGTCTTTATTTGGTGAATCTGCTAGTAGCTATGCCAATTGTATTGGTGCGCCAGTTTGCAAACGGGGATTAGAAAATGGGCCAAGCATGAAACCCTGCATGATTTCCTGTTGCAACAGTTGATCTATGGTGTTGGGTTAGAGAAGTGCTGATTGCAGGTTGTGACATTCCAGTGATCCTGCTGGCAGCGTGATTATACCCATGTGAAAGCCCAGTGAAAACCTCATGATTAGGAACTTCATCAAATGAGGTGAAGGGTGATTTTTTTAGGTGAAAAGTCAGGTTGTCAATATTTTGGGGAACAACCTTTTGGGGACATTGACCTAGCTTGCACATTGACCTAGCACAAGGAACAGACGTGCAATAGATGGCAAGCGCTGAAGCCGCAACTGCCAGCGTTTAGATTGCTACATATCTGTGCCTTACCACGGAACACAATAAGTCTGCCCAATTTATCTTTCAGACGTCGTTGTTCGGGTTTGGAACTACCTGATGAGACCTGACTAGGTGTAGGAGAGTCAGCTTCATTGGGACACAGATTGGTGGAGTGTGAAATTGAAGCACAAATGGCTCAAGAGGTCTGAGCCCTGCAAAGTGGTGACAGAATAGTTTGGTATCTAACTGGCTCCAGTCCGAATGAAGGTTGAACTGGGTCAGTGCTGCCACCGCTTTAGGAGAGCAAAAAAAACAGAGCGCAAGAGAATACTGAGAACGGGCAGCAGCTGAAATAGCCTGCCCTTCGGTGGGTCCCCGCTCAGATCTCAAGCTGGTGTAAGCTCATCTTGTGCCATTACAGAGAGAACATCTCTGAAACATCAGACTGGTCCCACCCATACGGACAGTCCAGATCCGAAATGCCAGAGAGTTCCCTCTGCAGGAGAGACACAGCAACCCCAGACGATCGTTTCGGCCTTGTTAGGCATCATCAGTGAGGCATAGCCGATATCTCTCTAGGCACCATGAGCAAGGGGTCAACGTCTGGATCACACTATAAACTTGTGGAGGGCAAAAAAACAGAGCGCAAGAGAATACTGAGAACGGGCAGCAGCTGAAATAGCCTGCCCTTCGGTGGGTCTCCGCTCAGATCTCAAGCTGGTTTTAGCTAATCTTGTGCCATTACAGAGAGAACATCTTGGAAACATATCAGACTGGTCCCACCCATACGGTCAGTACAGATCCGAAATGCCAGAGTTCCCTCTGCACGAGAGACACAGCAACCCCAGATGATCGTTTCCAGCCGCTTTAGCAGAAAAAGAGCTATGATAGTCATAGAATGCATGACCACCATATTTATAAAGACCAAAAGCCAATACGAACTCTGGGATGGAAAGTTTTTTGTTTAAATCTCTGGCTTTGAGAACGACCGAAATGTCACCGTAGCAGAATGCTTTGTTCTCAACTATGTCTTGGCAAGTGACAAGCAGAGACACAAGGTTAACATCTTTCCCATCTAGAATGTCTTTACGGAGAGCAGTGGGCACCAGGTGTGAAGGAGTGATAATGTGAGTGGAGGTGGCTGTGGGAAGAGTAGTTAGAGTGATGATACCCTGTGAGCCTGGGTGTGGAGCAAGCGACTCAGGGAAGACAAAAGCAGTAGTGGGTTTCCAATTTCTCAAGTCTCTGGTTGACCAAGTGCATGGACGTCACCAAGGACGAGATCATATACAGGGAGTGCAGAATTATTAGGCAAGTTGTATTTTTGAGGATTAATTTTATTATTGAACAACAACCATGTTCTCAATGAACCCAAAAACTCATTAATATCAAAGCTGAATATTTTTGGAAGTAGTTTTTAGTTTGTTTTTAGTTATAGCTATGGTAGGGGGATATCTGTGTGTGCAGGTGACTATTACTGTGCATAATTATTAGGCAACAACAAAAAACAAATATATACCCATTTCAATTATTTATTATTACCAGTGAAACCAATATAACATCTCAACATTCACAAATATACATTTCTGACATTCAAAAACAAAACAAAAACAAATCAGTGACCAATATAGCCACCTTTCTTTGCAAGGACACTCAAAAAGCCTGCCATCCATGGATTCTGTCAGTGTTTTGATCTGTTCACCATCAACATTGCGTGCAGCAGCAACCACAGCCTCCCAGACACTGTTCAGAGAGGTGTACTGTTTTCCCTCCTTGTAATCTCACATTTGATGATGGACCACAGGTTCTCAATGGGGTTCAGATCAGGTGAACAAGGAGGCCATGTCATTAGATTTTCTTCTTTATACCCTTTCTTGCCAGCCACGCTGTGGAGTACTTGGACGCGTGTGATGGAGCATTGTCCTGCATGAAAATCATGTTTTTCTTGAAGGATGCAGACTTCTTCCTGTACCACTGCTTGAAGAAGGTGTCTTCCAGGAACTGGCAGTAGGACTGGGAGTTGAGCTTGACTCCATCCTCAACCCGAAAAGGCCCACAAGCTCATCTTTGATGATACCAGCCCAAACCAGTACTCCACCTCCACCTTGCTGGCGTCTGAGTCGGACTGGAGCTCTCTGCCCTTTACCAATCCAGCCACGGGCCATCCATCTGGCCCATCAAGACTCACTCTCATTTCATCAGTCCATAAAACCTTAGAAAAATCAGTCTTGAGATATTTCTTGGCCCAGTCTTGATGTTTCAGCTTGTGTGTCTTGTTCAGTGGTGGTTGTCTTTCAGCCTTTCTTACCTTGGCCATGTCTCTGAGTATTGCACACCTTGTGCTTTTGGGCACTCCAGTGATGTTGCAGCGCTGAAATATGGCCAAACTGGTGGCAAGTGGCATCGTGGCAGCTGCACACTTGACTTTTCTCAGTTCATGGGCAGTTATTTTGCGCCTTGGTTTTTCCACACGCTTCTTGCGACCCTGTTGACTATTTTGAATGAAACGCTTGATTGTTCGATGATCACGCTTCAGAAGCTTTACAATTTTAAGAGTGCTGCATCCCTCTGCAAGATATCTCACTATTTTTGACTTTTCTGAGCCTGTCAAGTCCTTCTTTTGACCCATTTTGCCAAAGGAAAGGAAGTTGCCTAATAATTATGCACACCTGATATGGGGTGTTGATGTCATTAGACCACACCCCTTCTCATTACAGAGATGCACATCACCTAATATGCTTAATTGGTGGTAGGCTTTCGAGCCTATACAGCTTGGAGTAAGACAACATGCATAAAGAGGATGATGTGGTCAAAATACTCATTTGCCTAATAATTCTGCACTCCCTGTAATGCATTTCTGCTAAGTTATCAACAATGTACAGACCACAACTACTGCAGTTTTATAATTTTATTTGATTTATAATAAAAGCCGCTATTTTATACTACCATCTGGAGTCCTGATTTCCTGCGATTCTGCGATATCTTGTGAGTGCACCTTTATACAGCGTATATAACCTGTTAAAATTGTATTGCACTATGTTCTATTTATGTTTTTTTTAGATTTTGCAGCCGTATCCCATTTGTGTTTTGCTTGTAGCATATATTTAGTGACGAAACTGAACAATGACAACGGAAGAAGATTATAACAACGAGATATGTGTTTAATGATGCGTGAAATATAGTGCCAACATGTGGTTGCTTTAAGAAGGATGGGATTGGGATTGAGAGCCCAGTCAAGCTAAAGAAGTAGCGAACTGAGCAGCAATCAGCCGCCTGTGGGGTAGCATTAAGTGGCCACGTGGGCCGTTACCTTGACAGGCTTAACGAAGCTGTGCGGCACCCGCCGTGGTGATGTGGTAGCTGGGGGGTGATAGAGCTGCTTTTACCCTGCATGCCGGGGAGAGCCCAAAAGGACCGGGGGGTCGGAGGAGTCGTGCGGCATCGACCGCGGCAGAACGGGTCTGACCGGAACCGGAAGTGAGGGATCCTCCAAGGCAGTGCAATTGAGCAAAGACAGCTCAGAAGTGAGGGCCAACTGGGTATTTAAATCAGGTAACCCCTTCCACAAATACAGGCTATTAGCCTTAATAAATATATAATTATTAATATTAACATTTATATAGTGCCATCATTTTCAGCAGAACTTTACAATTATAGAAAGGGGGATTTTTAGAGATGAAGAAAGCTCAGTTCAAACAAGGTTACACTCTATGAGGACTTGAGATAGGTGAATGTACATTGTTAGGTGTCTTTCCCAAGAACACTTACTGTTGAGGTGGTGTGACCAATGTTCTAACCAGC
This sequence comes from Pelobates cultripes, assembly GCA_933207985.1. NCBI lineage: Eukaryota > Metazoa > Chordata > Amphibia > Anura > Pelobatidae > Pelobates > Pelobates cultripes. The sequence goes on along the minus strand of OW240915.1, from coordinate 326,009,365 downwards.
CACTATGTTTATCACATAAATAATAAAGGCACATGGATATTATAATGTTATCAGGATTAATGCTTAGATAAGATGGTTGTTACCAAGTTCTAAAGCTTAAGCTGTACCTCAAGGTTGCCAAGCACTAGAGACCATGATTATCATGGACTTTTTGATGCACCACATGGAGAAGGGATTTAATTTCACCAAGAACTGGTTTGGTTTAAGTCTTCCACTCTTCTGCACCAGATTGCAGCCTCTCAATCTCCTGTCCCAGCTCTTCCACCTCCAACAAAGAGCAGGTGATTCACAGACCAAGTACTGTTGTAGGAATGCCAATAACTTTGAGAGCTTTGACCATAATTATGGGGCCATCTGAAAAACATAGATAGGCTCCAACATGCCCGAGAACAGATTGCATTATATAAGCATGGCCAGGATTAAATACAGGCTTTTAGGTTACAGACTAGACAACCACAGGAGCAGTACAATTTGATGGGGTAGTAGGAATGACACCTGTTATAAATCTTATGATTAGGGTATATTAGGATTAGACAGAATACACAAATACAATGTAGTTAGTGGTAAGAAATAAACAGAAAAAAGTGTAGGTGCACAAACAGTTAAAAGATCAATTAGATAATATATAATTACTTCCCAAAATATCCAAACAATTAAGTGTGGCATTAACTGTTGCGCACCTACACTTTTTTTGGTTTCCAATCTGGGGATTTATATGAACAGGGTTTCTAGTAGGCTGCTGCATTCATATCGTTGTCACACAAGTATAAAGTAACCTTAATTTATTATAATTATTGCGCCATCCTAATCTACTTTTTTTATAGTGGTAAGAAATAGACAAATACATTAAATTATCATAATCCAGAGAAATTGTCCAATCAGCTCTTGAGCTGTGGAAGTTTATTTATTATTTAAAACGCGTTGAGCCCTTCAAGCAGTTTAGCATTTTATTACTTCGTTGCTGGGTGACTGTACCAGAGATTTTAGGGTCCTTGTGGCCAGGGCGCATTTCGTACAAATTATCTTTGTACTTTCTGTTTGTAAGTGATGTTAGTTTTTTTTTTTATTGATATATTTGCTACTGAACATACTACACTATATATTGTCTCTCTTATTTTTCTTTTATATGCAAATGACAATCTGTTGTTTATTTTGTTATTTAAAGTAACAGTATGCTTTTTATTACTGTATATTCAGTGTAATGCAGTGTTTTCTTGTAATTAGCCAGAATTCTGACATTAATTGGATAATATATATTATTCGCCTGTTCTGCCTTTTTAGTAAAAGTTAAAAAGGTCTTCGTGGCTTTGTAAAGGATCGTAATCCGGAGTGAGAGGGAGGTTTGGGAAAGCAGGTCAGAGGAGCAAAGGACATATTGTAACAAACGCTATATAAAGGACATTGTTATACTGTCTAATGTACAATGGTTCCTAACCAAAATTCAGGTTACTCCAGAATAACAAATTGTAGAACTGGGTTACAAGAGAAAAGAAACACAACTGATTATTTCAGATCAGATCCAAATTCTTCTACATTTCTATTATGCTTGCGGTGTTTTAATGAAAACCTGTTGCTTACCCCAGTCATTTGCTAATTTCTCGGTTACGTTATCCTTTGTGTCTTCTGCTGAAAATCAATTTCACGCATTTTTCGAATCATGTTATGTTGCTGTAACATATGAGTCTTTCACTGGAAATCTGTTCTTGGTATCTATTGCCCTTTATATATTAGTTCTAACCATTGCTATTTACCTTGAAAGACTATCCCAGGTATCTACTACCCTTTCTATATCATGTTTAGCCTTAACTGCTTCCACTGGAAGGCTATTCCATGTATCTACTACCATTTCATATCACTGTTAGTCTTTACTGCTCCCACTGGAAGGCTATTCCAGGTATATACTACCCTTTCTATATCGCTGTTACTGCTCCCACTGGAAGGCTATTCCATGTATCTACTACCCTTTCTATATCACTGTTACTGCTCCCACTGGAAGGCTATTCCAGGTATATACTACCCTTTCTATATCACTGTTACTGCTCCCACTGGAAGGCTATTCCAGGTATATACTACCCATTCTATATCACCGATACTGCTCCCACTGGAAGGCTATTCCAGGTATCTACTACCCTTTCTATATTACTGTTACTGCTCCCACTGGAAGGCTATTCCAGGTATCTACTACCCTTTCTATATCACTGTTACTGCTCCCGCTGGAAGGCTATTCAGGTATCTACTACCCTTTCTATATCACTGTTACTGCTCCCACTGGAAGGCTATTCCAGGTATCTACTACCCTTTCTATATCGCTGTTAGCCTTAACTGCTTCCACTGGAAGGCTATTCCAGGTAACTACTACCCTTTCTATATTACTGTTACTGCTCCCACTGGAAGACTATTCCATGTATCTACTACCCTTTCTATATCACTGTTACTGCTTCCACTGGAAGGCTATTCCAGGTATCTACTGCCCTTTCTATATCACTGTTACTGCTCCCACTGGAAGGCTATTCCAGGCATCTACTACCCTTTCTATATCACTGTTACTGCTCCCCCTGGAAGTCTATTCCTGGTATCTACTACCCTTTCTAAATCACTGTTACTGCTCCTTCTGGAAGGCTATTCCAGGTATCTACTACCCTTTCTATATCACTGTTACTGCTCCCACTGGAAGGCTATTCCAGGTATCTACTACCCTTTCTATATCACTGTTACTGCTCCCACTGGGAGTCTATTCCAGGTATCTGCTACCCTTTCTATATCACTGTTACTGCTCCCACTGGAAGGCTATTCCAGGTAACTACTACCCTTTCTATATCACTGTTACTGCTCCCACTGGAAGGCTATTCCAGGTATCTACTACCCTTTCTATATCACTGTTACTGCTCCCACTGGAAGGCTATTCCAGGTATCTACTACCCTTTCTATATCACTGTTACTGCTCCCACTGGAAGGCTATTCCCGGTATCTACTACCCTTTCTATATCACTGTTACTGCTTCCACTGGAAGGCTATTCCAGGTATCTACTACCCATTCTATATCACTGTTACTGCTCCCACTGGAAGGCTATTCCAGGTATCTACTACCCTTTCTATATCACTGTTACTGCTCCCACTGGAAGGCTATTCCAGGTATCTACTACCCTTTCTATATCACTGTTACTGCTCCCACTGGAAGGCTATTCCAGGTATCTACTACCCTTTCTATATAACTGTTACTGCTCCCACTGGAAGGCTATTCCAGGTATCTACTACCCTTTCTATATCACTGTTACTGCTTCCACTGGAAGGCTATTCCAGGTATCTACTACCCATTCTATATCACTGTTACTGCTCCCACTGGAAGGCTATTCCCGGTATCTACTACCCTTTCTATATCATTGTTACTGCTTCCACTGGAAGGCTATTCCATGCATCTACTACCCTTTCTATATCACTGTTACTGCTCCCACTGTAAGGCTATTCCAGGTATCTACTACCCTTTCTATATCACTGTTACTGCTCCCACTGGAAGGCTATTCCAGGTATCTACTACCCTTTCTATATCACTGTTACTGCTCCCACTGGGAGGCTATTCCATGTATCTACTACCCTTTCTATATCACTGTTACCGCTCCCACTGGAAGGCTATTCCAGGTATCTACTACCCTTTCTATATCACTGTTACTGCTCCCACTGGGAGGCTATTCCAGGTATCTACTACCCTTTCTATATTACTGTTGCTGCTCCCACTGGAAGGCTATTCCAGGTATCTACTACCCTTTCTATATCACTGTTGCTGCTCCCACTGGAAGGCTATTCCAGGTATCTACTACCCTTTCTATATCACTGTTAGCCTTTACTATTTACACTGGAAGGCTATTCCATGTATCTCTTTTTTTTGCCTATAAAACTAACATTTTAATGAATTATAGTTCTTGCTAACAGAAACCTGATTAAATTTACAAATTCCTCTAGAATGTAATAGAAGAAATTGGTGAATGAGAGAAGAGAATTAAAAGAATAAAAGAAAACGCCGCCCCCTCTATCACACTCTCTCTAATAGCTATGGGTTTTAAATGCCAAACATCCATCTTTCACCAACTCAAGCCTTAGTTATTCACTAATCCATCAAAGCAGTGTTTACGAGTCAATGTACTCTCGTCAATCAATTGATTCATAAAAGCATTTATGAACATGTACATCAAAATAACAAATTAACACCAAGAAAGCCCCTTTGAATATTCAATTTAGAAGCAGCTTTGCTGGATCTTATTTTAGTTTCAATCCCCTCCCATTCATTTAATCTCCTTTATTCCTAGTCTTACACTTCGAGGTACAGAAATCATGACGTACTTCTGTTAACATTGATGAAATACAAGTATCGTGCTCCAAAATGCTGAAAATTACTTCTTGATCTAATAAAGGGACACTGTAGGCACCAAAAACGTTAGCTTAATGAAGCAGTTTTGGGGTATAGATCATGCCCCTGAAGAATCACTGCTCAATTATCTGCCATTTAGGAGTTAAATTACTTTGTATATACATCTCTAGCAATACCTCCCGGCTCCTTGCACAGCCTTCCTTAACACTTTCTGAATATGAACCTAGATAGTCTAGGTTCCATTATTGCACATTTTATTTAATCTAGAATGTATTATCTTCTGCTCAGTTAATAGCCTTCTAGGAGCCTCGCCTGTGATTACATTTCAATTTAAAGAGTAGGAGATAAAAATTTCTATAGCAAGTTAAGATATGTTTGAAAATAAACTATTTTTATCATGAAGGCTGTGTCACAGTCAGGGGAGGTGTGAATAGGGCTGCATAAACAGAAACACAAGTGATTTGACTCCTGAAGGGCAGATAATTAAGCAGTGAGACTACGGAGGCATGATCCATACACCAAAACTGCTTCATTAAACTAAAGTTGCTTTGATGCCTATAGTATCACTTCGACAGAAAAAAAAAAAATACATTGCAATAAGAACTTGTCTAAAACCACATGGGTGAAAATATTGCTATAAGTTTCACTAAAGCATTTTGTGAATTAATCTAATTGTGATCATGTCTGTTGTGAGCTTTATAGCATTCAGTAGAAATTGAAAGCTAATGTACAAATATACAAATAAAGGGGTTTGTTGGATATGCAACTTGAGTCTATTAGGAATTTCAAATAGAAATATTGAATTAATTTATTTGACATTTTTAAATAACATTGAACAAAGTGATCTCCAATGGAAAAACATACATACATAAGGTGGAGCTTCTTGTGTACACGTTCAGAAGATATCTGCAATAATATAAATACAGAACAAAAATAGCACAATATTGCTATAACAAATATGGTCTTATAGAAAGGCGTATATGGTATCACTCACAAGGCAGGAGTCATAACCGCATATGACTCAGATGGTAAGCGCTTGTGGGCAATTCCAGGATGCCCAATCCTTTCTTTTGTTCTCAATTCTGCTGGAAACCTGGTTTCTTCCACTCTTTAAAGCAGTATTGGTTTTCCAGTGCTCCCAATATTAAATTGTGTATATATAGGGTACCACAGCCAAGATCTCATAGATAATATGACTTTATTGGTAATCCCTAACACATATTGATTGACAAGCTAATAAATGACACGCATCCTGAAACTACAAATGTGGATCAGGCCCCACTAAATTTGCAAAGGCCCAATATAGATAAGTTTAATTTTAGACCTGTACCTGTTAGTGTCATTAAAAAACATCTTAATAATCTAAAAATGAAAAACCAGTCCGGACCTGATCAAATCCCAGCAATGCTGTTGAAGCTCAGTGCGCCGGCAATTGCTAAACCCGTCTCAACTCTAATTAACGAATCATTGGTGTCTGGATACATACCCAAACTTTGGAAGACTGCGAGAGTAGTGCCTATCCATAAAAGTGGTGACACTACTTTGGTTTCTAACTATCGCCCAATATCATTGCTCCCGGTATTGTCAAAAATCTTAGAAAAATGTGTCCATACGCAACTTTGTGAGTACTACCAACAATTAAACTATCTGACCCCTGATCAATCGGGCTTTCGCCAGAATCACTCCACTACAACTGCCCTCCTAAAAGTTTGCAATGACATCCAAACTGGCATGGAACAAGGAGCCCTAACTGGAGCTATTTTCCTTGATTTTGCTAAGGCCTTTGACACAGTAGACCACGACATTCTACTGCACAAACTCGAAAACTCAGGTATTGGTGATCATTCTTTAAACTGGTTTCAATTGTATGTATCGGATCGCTCGCAATATGTGTCCATTTCTGACAGTGACTCCCTCCCTCTCCCGGTCACGTGTGGTGTTCCCCAGGGTTCCATTCTCGGCCCCCTACTATTTACATTATTTATAAATGATCTGCCTTATGTCTGCCAATCCTCAAATGTACACATGTACGCAGATGACACGGTAATCTATGCGAGCAAACCCAATCTACCGCAACTTGAGGCTTTGCTCCAAGACCAGTTTACAGAGGTAGAAAAGTGGATCGCAAAAAACAAACTCTTCCTGAACACTGACAAAACTGTCACAATGATCTTTGGAACGGTACCTAAATTGCACAAATTACACAATCCCCACCTATCCATCAAAACACATTCAAATGGCACACTGACCGCAGTCTACTCTTTCAAATACTTGGGTATGATATTAGACCCCAATCTATCTTTTGGCCTGCACATAGAAAAGCTTGCATCTAAACTTTATCCAAAATTAGGTGCCCTGTACAGAAACAAAGCCTGCCTAAGCCCTACAGTAAAGGAAAAGATTGTACAGCAAATGCTGATGCCAATCATTGATTATGGGGATGTAGTATATGCGTCTGCATCGCGATCCCACATTAATAAACTCAACACATTGTATAACTCGTTCTGCCGATTTGTGCTACAATGTAATTACAGGACCCATCATTGTGACATGCTAAAGGAACTAAACTGGCTGTCGCTGGAATCCAGACGCACCCTTCATCTTTCCAGCCTTGTTTTTAAGAGCTTCTCTGGGAAACTCCCACCCTACCTGAACAAAATGCTTTCCTTAGCTGTTCCCACTTTCTATAAGCTCCGATCCAGTACAAGCACTTTACTTAGTCTACCTCAATACAAAAAGAAAGCGGCCCGATCCTCCTTCTCCTACAGAGCGCCGCAATTGTGGAACGACCTCCCGCACAATTTAAAATCTTCCCTAAGCCTAAAGTCATTTAAGAGATCCCTCTCTACATACCTCAAAACAGAATGCACGTGTCATGGTTGATTATATATTTCCTGCCTGTTCTATGTTAAATTTTGTATATATTGTGTATTAATATTGTTTTTGTATTTTGTTGTACCTAATGTAACAATGCAATGATTTGTGGACCCAGGACATACTTGAAAACGAGAGAAATCTCAATGTATCTTTCCTGGTAAAATATTTTATAAATAAATAAATAAATATTAGTTAAAAAAAGTATAGTAAAAATTATTGGTATAAAATAGAAATAAATACCAGGTACAAATGTCCAAATGAATGTCCAAAACGCGTTTCGCCCTTAAATGGGTTTCCTCAGTTGGTTGATTGTGTCTCTTCTCCTTCTTGCTTGTTTTAAATGGTTCTCAAGTCCCTAATTTCCGGGTTCCTCATTCCCGGTCGTATTTCACTTCCGGGTTCCGGTTTCGTGTAGTTGATCTCCAATGTTTAGATGATAAACCACCCCCTTTTACTTTTTCAAAACACTGTGCAGTGTTAAAAATAGAGAATTTCATGCCAATAAATGTGAGCTTACCCAAATGTTATATTATATAGCAAAGATTTTTGCATATATAAAAGAAAAAGATATATGTAATAGTGCAATATTGTCCGAATGAGTTGCATTATAAAAGTACTTTAAGAATGAGATGCTCACAATTGTAGAGCCTTTTAAATGTTATGCCTTTGAGCGTACATGCTTTCTGGTGGTAACAGCAATCTCTTCGGTCTTAAAGTGCTTTTAGAATACAATTTATTCAGACAATATTGCACTATTATATATATTTTTTCCTTTATATGTGGAAAAATCTTTGCTATACAATATAACATTTGGGTAAGCTCATATTTATTGGCATGAAATTCTCTGTTTTAGCTCTGCACTGCACAGTGTTTCGAAAAAAAAGCAGGTGGTTTATCATCTAAACATTGGAGATCATTTTGTTCTCTCTTTGATTTTGTGAGTTTATAGAAGTGCCACAGAGTGCTATAGAGTCTATTTGTATATTGTTATTAATCTAGATTTAAAATTTAGATTTAAGCGCCTTCAGGCTCCTCGTGACACCTGAGAGTTTCCCTTTAAGACGCAGAAGAAATGGACACAAATGTATCTAAAGAACTTTTTGCTGTGGTTTATTGCATTGCTTTAAGGGACACACTCTGCGAATTTCAATGAACAAAGTGCCTGATTATGATATAGTAGCATTAATTTCTCTAAGCCACACTGTAAAATTAATTAGCATTTCACTGGCAAAATGTAATTGTGTTTCCTCTTGTTTTCTCCCTTTCTCTCTCCCTTACTTTCTTATCTGCTCTTGTTTTTAATCTGTTCAGAATTCAAATGACTGGGAGGAATTGATTTTTTATTTAGCATGTAGATGAAAGAGTGTTTTCTGGTCTTGAAGGTCATGCAATTTGATATCAGACTTTTCTAATCGCCTTCACATATTTCTGTTCAATTTCAGTTGTATTTATAGTGGAAATTTTACATACAGATGTCGGGCCTGATAGCTGTTTATTTTGTAACCTAGTTCGTTGTTGACATTGGATATTTAAAAGTCTGCATAACTTTTTGCAATTACCCACAGTTTACTTTGTTGAAATCATTTAATTAGACGTACATGTAACGTGAGCAAGACTCGTATTTATAGAGTTGACCTCCAATTGTTTTCAAGGTCACTAAGTTGTACTTAGGATATTTCTCGCTATACCAGACATTTCTGAATTGAATAATTGTATATAAGAATCTTAATTGTCTATTTGTTTGTTCAAGACAATATTTATATAGAAATTTAGAATATGAATCTGGCTAAAAAATGACTGAGCTGTCCACACTCAAGTACTATCACAAGGTTAACTCCAGTATTGTTTATTTTATGCATTTGCTAAAACATTGTCTGCAATGGTTTATCATCTGCTAGACTCCCAATATGCAACAAAGAATTTACTGAAACATTTCTGTAGCACTGTTGAAAAAAATAAATGCGAGATTCAGATTTCATTTTGAAGACGTGGGAACTAAACTTACATCATCAACATATAAACAACTGTTTTTTTAAAATAATATTTTAATACTGTTTAACGACCATACTGTATATATGTTAATTGTGCAATAATACCTTATAGGTGGATATACATTGTTGTGGAAGGAGAACATTTTTTATTAAACATGTGCAATTCGTTTCTGCCTGAATTTAAATTCAGACGAATTTCGTCAATTTGGACATTCGGATGCTTCTAAATGTCCGAATTGCCAAAGTACCGAACCGAATTTCGGAAAGGCTTCGGATTTCTGAAAAGTGGAAAAACAGGAGAGGGAGCGAAAATGAAGGGAATGATGACAGGAATCTAACCCTAACCATAGCCCTACCCCTACGCTACTAGGGGTAGGGGTTTGGGGTAGGGGTAGGGATAGGGAATTGCCGAAGTGCCGAATTCCCGTATTTCGGATTGCCGAACCGAAGACCTGAATTTCGGATGTGCCAAACCAAATTTTTTGCCCATACACATCCCTATTTTTTACCTTCTTAAATTTTTTTCCCCTCAAAATGTCCCACATAGTCTGAGAAAGCCCAAAGCACAGGAGGTGGGAGGAAACGAATCACGTGATACGTAATCAGGAGGCGGAGCAAGAGCATGACATCTTGAGGAAACCAGGAAGTAACACACACAAGTCAGCGTTTTATGCTGTAATTGAACTTTATTGTTTGATTACTATATGGTATAACCCACCAATGCCTTGATTACTGTATGGTATAACCCACCAATGCCTTGATTACTGTATGGTATAACCCACCAATGCTTTGATTACTATATGGTATAAGCCACATATGCTTTGATTTCTATATGGTATAAGCCACCAATGCCTTGATTACTGTATGGTATAACCCACCAATGCCTTGATTACTATATGGTATAACCCACCAATGCTTTGATTACTATATGGTATAAGCCACATATGCTGTGATTACTATATGGTATAAGCCACATATGCTTTGATTTCTATATGGTATAACGCACCAATGCTTTGATTACTATATGGTATGACCCACCAATGCTTTGATTTCTATATGGTATAAGCCACCAATGCCTTGATTACTGTATGGTATAACCCACCAATGCTCTGAGTAAGCAGTTTTAATTTTTTTATGCATAACACAATTTGTTGTTATATTATGCCATTGGGGTTTGCTGGTTCTGTCATCCCTGCAGCTATTTCATATTCATACTAAAAGTGCCATATTTCGGGAATTAAAGTCTTCAAAGCCTTCAAGCCTGAGCATTGTGTGAGTTATTCCCTCTCAAGTGGAACCTTCCTCACCCAAAGCGAGGGTTGATAGGGCTCTGGTGAATGTGAGTGTAACCCTCATATGTATATGAAACAGTGTATTATTACTATAATAAGGATAATTTGCACTAGATTGTGTTTACATTTTTTACAGATTTTCTTTGATCAATGTATGTTAAGTATATTTTGAGCGCAACACTTGTTTATGGTTTTTAGATTATTTTGTCACTTTAGGTGATTGCGGCTTATTTTCACAAGCACTATTTATTTTTTTAAGTGCTATCTGCTTATTGGTTATTATGTAGTTTAGGGCAGGCACTCCTGATGTTATTGAATCCATTTGCCTATTGTCAATATTTTGGATGCAAGAGCATTCTGAGAAATTCCATAGGATCGTGCTGCCCTTGAGAGTTGCAGCTGGTAAGTCGTTACAGTGTAGGAGTGGACAGAGGAAAAGAGAAGGCCATTAGTAGAGCAGAGAGATCACAGAAGGGTCTACTTGTGAAATGGAGAGGAAATGTACTGATGTGGTGGAGTTGTTGAGGGCACTGTAAGTTTGTCTATATATGCATTTTTAAAAAGTCATAGTAGCTGAGGCAGCTTCCACAGGAAAGGCATAGAGTCTCCAATATATACACTTTGTATCAGCTGTAGAACTTACCAAACACATCACACTATGCTTCAGTGATCCGTAAAAATTAATCTCATAATAATTGCTCTAAATGTTAAAACCTGCTGCACATTTTTGGGATGCCTGATTGACTTCTTCTATGAGGAAATAATTTTAGCCTTTCATTTGGAAAAAAGTTATTTACTGGTTGGGCATGCTTAGTTGAGTAAGTCATTACAATCTTGTACAGATGCAAATGAGGTTGTTTTGCTAAAAACGCAGATCGCTAGATCACTGAACAGTTGTATTTTTTTTCTGTTTCTCACAAGTCTGAGAAAAATATATATTTATGCAACTAAAATAATGCATATGGTTGTTTTACAAAATATCACTAAACAGTTGTGTGGAAATATACTTAGATGTTAATATTACAGAATTGTTACCTGTGATGCTGCAATTTGTTTATTTTTATCCATTAGCAGGATATAGTCTATTCGCTAAAAATCTGAAATTTTGCATCTTAACAGATAAAATGTGATTGCGTTTCATTAAGTCATAAAATATTGCACAGCACGATAATTAAACGACACAATATTTGTTTACACCCATAGCCTAGCAACCATGTTGTACGCAAATACACACTGCACGCACAAGTGGGTGATCACGTGATTACTTTGTATCACTTCCGGGTTCGGAGGGACGATATTATACACACCTGATTTGGTAAGTGTTATCACTAATCCTGTATATAAACATGTTTTTTGCACTAAGCTTGTGACCTTGAAAAAGGCCCTGAGGGGTCGAAACATTGGGACAACTCTGAAACACAGAGTGAATAAACTATACGTTTGAAAAGACCTGTGAGTGTACCTCTTCTATTTGTATATAGTACGCTGGTAGCACTGAGGCTTTGGAATTTTGTAAGGAAGAGTGCCGAGCTTAACCTATATATATATATATATATATATATATATATATATATATATATATATATATATATATATATATATATATATATGTTTTAAGGCTGTTTGGCCTGTATTTGTGGGAGGGGCTTAAATTAATTCACTCCCCTATATAAGGGACACCCCTTACCTGACTCATATCGCTTGAGGTCAGCATCAGAATGATTTCCACTTCCGGGTCATCCAGACGCCATTTTACCTGATTACTCCATGAGGTTTTCTAAGCTGAGCTGTGTCAGGAATTCAGCCACAGGCTTTTCCGGCCTTCCACATTCTTTCTTCAATCTATCGCTGTGGATGGTGTCCAAGTGACTCACAAACCGTAAGTCGACCTACCCGTTACGCCAGGCATCAGTCCCACGGCACCATGCACCGGTCAGGTCCTCACTTTACGGCTGCATTTTGTCTAAATCTGTCCTAAAACCATTGCATGTTCACGCATATCATTCATTTAAAATCACTTGTTTATATCTGTCACTGGCTCATTTCGAGCATTAGCATACTTCCAAACGGGAACACATTCTGTTTCAATTTCCTAAACATACTAGGCAATTCTGTGCGTGCATTTCGAATCTCACTGCTCGTTTCGTTTTGTTTCCCTGACATACCAGGCTCACGGTTCGTGCAATTTTCTACCAAACGGGAACTAGTTCATGCATTTACTATTGTACTACACACGTTTTGTGCGTTTACAACCCACAAACAGAACTTTGGTTTGTTACAATGACTGTTATTAAGCTATTATGTTCACATGTTGTATATTGTCAAACGGGCACTGTTTGTTTCCCTGTCATACAACTATAATGCTGGGGCATAGCTCACGAACAATGTTTCACATAAACCACACTGACTCCTACAGGTCACTCTCAAAATCTCACGTTAAACTTGCATTTGGATTAACCCCTTAAGGACCAAACTCTGGAATAAAAGGGAATCATGATATGTCACACATGTCATGTATCCTTCAGGGGTTAAAGGGTATTTTACCATACAATCAGCATTTCTGACCTCTACTGGTCAACAGCAAAACTGTCTTCACATGTCATATACAATTACCAGCCAATATAAATTACACATAAGATTGTTTTAAACATAACCATAAACCATAAATTAAACTCCACCACGGGCTCAACTTCAGGTTTAATTCACAATAATTTACATTTCACATCAAGACTAACAGTGGTTCTATCAACACTGCCACCTACAGGTCTGTCAAGTACATTGACAATTTTCATGGGGTTTTACAAACACCAAAACACTGACCCCTATAGGTCAACAGACAAACAACATTTCACATACCAATCAGTATCAACTACACTGTGTCAGAGTATTCATATCGGCAGACATCTTGTGCTATGATAGAAATTAAAAGTGTATATTCTGAGTCACTCTGAACAGACCAGACTCCATTTTGTTATTTTCAAGTTAACAAAAAGACACCAGATTTCTTTCTGTAAGACTAGCCACTTTGCCAGAGCTAAGGAATGCATAGCATAGTATAAACAAGTGATAAGAAGAATATAATCAAATCTAAACCCAGACAATTGTGACAGAGAAGATTAAATAATATTTAACTGTCTATATATATATATAAGGTACCATTGTATGGAAAAGGGTAAACTTAGTTCATGATCTGCCATATCAGAAATTATAGCAGATTTGCCAGACACATAGTCTGGACAAAATTTAAGAAACCCTTTGAAGTTTTAAATTATGGCACTATAAAGATAAAGCAAAATGACGTCAAAATAGCCACCAGGAAAAGTTAACTCTTTCCTGGATAGGTATGTTTAGTGGGACAAGACTGCCCTCTATAGACCAAATACCTAATTTGCGATCTGGAAGATAACCACACCTCTAGTGCTTCTATTGGGTTATCAACTGATGACGTACAGAGAGTCTGGCCCTTTAAAATTTAGGACAAAAGGCAAGAGATATGCAAGAGATGCAAAGGAGAGGAGAGAGGAATTGGAAGTTTGGGGATTCCAACTCGGACAACATCTGAGACTAACACTCTACTCCTAAAACTCTAACACTTAGAATTTACTGACTCTCTAACCAACACCTCCATGCAGAGAGACATCCAAATAAGTTCCTGAGACTACCAATCGGATGAAATATCTACTCAACTGGTAATTATACTGGTTTCATTTAATTAATTAAATTAATTAAAATGTATTAATAGCTTTATATAGGACTGGATAAAGCACGGTCAGATTTCCATATTAAGAAATCTTAGTTAACTAAAGAATATATAGTTATAAACATTCCATTCTGCAGGTGGAATTAAGAATAATTATATATTAATGTGATATTATCACGTGTTAGCATACCGCTGTTTTTATCCAGGTGTATTGATTTGCTCTAAATTAAGATAAGATATCTTTTAGACAAATTAAAATTCTGCTTATATAATTATGGTAGATTCTCTTATTGGATGGTTCCAGGAAATGACTAATGAACTGGTTTAAATGTATTTTATTTAAAAATTACAGAAGAATAGATCTTAACTACTTAGGAGATCTAGCCAGCATTGAAAGGGTTATTCTAACTGTCGGCTAAACTTTACGACCTTATGCTGCACTCTGAGGAATTCTGTTCTTCGCTGTGAAAAGTTTCACTTTCAGTCTGTGTTAAAGATAGTCATAAATAAGTCTTGACAGATAATGCTATTTAGCCATTGAAACGTAATACCCGTTCCTTTGTATTGCATATCATTTTATACTGGATATTCATTGATTATTATCACGCATGTTACATAATATTATTTGTTAATTATTGGTTATCATAAATAAAATCTATTTTTATAAAACTGTGAATATTATTTATATGGTATACATTTCACTTAACACGATAACGATATTTGGGATCTGAGAATTGAATTAGTGGGCAATTCTCAACTGTTACTATTATTATCCCATAAATATCTCACAACTGCCACCTATAGGGCACTCGGCAGATCTCCAGTGCACTTGCATTTTGCAACACCATGTTCACTGACCATTCAATAAGGCATAAAACAATTCACATAGCAAGCAGTATATCAACATCTGTTATAAATACACATATTATTACACAGTAGCACACGCATCTGTATATACGTAACTGGTAATATGGTTCACATACATACGGCACTTAATGGGTTAAGATTGATACATATTTAACCAGTATGGATATGATGTTTAATATTTACATATCACAGCACTTTACTTTCACATATACTGTATGTTTTAAGATAAGCTTGCTCTATGCCATATTTCCTTATGCCATACGATTTTATCCATTCCGGTTACAGTTACTACTAAAAAACCTATACGGATTGTCAGGTTCAATACCATACTACCAGGTACGTACACCTGCTCACGTAGTTATCCATCTCTTACCTTCCCTGGAATAGTAATAGTGTACTGGCAATTAGGGTTCTAGGGCCCAATAGGTATTACCCCCTTTTTTCTCTGCATTATGCTTTGGTTAGTGGTCCCGCGAGGCCAACACCCCGCCTCACACTCGGAGGCATACACCCCTCGGGCCACCCGTGAGCTAGCCGCCTCACATTGTATCATAGAGAGGGCCTCACCTGTCACTCCCCTTCCTATTTTTCTGGTTACTGTCACCGAGAGGCCAACATCCTGCCACAACGTTCGGTGGCCACACAAAATCCCTTCGCGCCAAGCATAGATAGAGCCTCTCAAACCACTTGGCAACTAGCAGGGCCTCACTAGTCACCAAAAAACACCAAGCCTAATCGTTTCGCCTTACGGCTTAGCTAGCAAGCCGGTACAAGACCCCTGGGTACAAATATATAATTGCAATTTTATTGTTATTTAAGTATTTCTCAAAAAGATGGTAAAGAATCACCTCTTCCTAGCACCCCGGCTAGAAGTGATACACCTTCATCTCTTACCTTCCCTGGAGTAATAGTAATGTACTGGCAATTAGGGTTCTATGGCCCAATAGGTATTACCCCATGTTTTCTCTGCTTTACGCTTTGGTTAGTGGTCCCGCGAGGCCAACACCCCGCCTCACACTCGGAGGCATACACCCCTCGGGCCACTCGTGAGCTAGCCGCCTCGCATTGTATCATAGAGAGGGCCTCACCTGTCACTCCCCTTCCTATTTTCTGGTTACTGTCACCGAGAGGCCAACATCCTGCCACAACGTTCGGTGGCCACAAAAAATCCCCTCGCGCCAAGCATAGATAGAGCCTCTCAAGCCACTTGGCAACTAGCAGGGCCTCACCAGTCACCAAAAAACACCAAGCCTAATCGTTTCGCCTTACGGCTTAGCTAGCAAGCCAGTACAAGACCCCTGGGTACAAATAATAATTGCAATCTTTATTGTTATTTAAGTATTTCTCAAAAAGATGGTGAAGAATCACCTCTTCCTGGCACCCCGGCTAGAAGTGATACACCTTCAAGCAGAGGAGATGTGGCTCCGACCTAAGGAGGCGACAAATCCCCTACCCTGCCACAGCAAGGAAAGCAGAGTTATTCAAACTCCTCCATACATCAACAGACAACACGGAGGCAGGGGAAGGCCCAGCAACACCAACTCAGATGACACCCAGGCCATGCTAGCCTCACTCATAAACTCATGAGCCAAAAAATTTACGACAGACTGGCAATCTCGAGTCGGTCACAGCCCTCACAAGGCTAGGCCTCACGCTACTGTACAACCAGCACCAACCGAAACTCGGTTACCTGGTACAATCAATTCTTAGTACAAGACGTTAACCCTGCACATATGATCCCGGCAAACAAGGGGAAACAAGGCATATGTATGATGATGTATCTATGATGGTCAGACCCAGGGATTCTAGGTAAATCGGGAACTGACCATCCCTCGGTTGTGTTGGCATTTGGAATATGTATTTGGAGATGCTTATTTGTGCAGGTACCAATACAGAAGGGATTTTCTCCCAAACAAATGGACGAGCACTCTCAGGCTCCAGGTACCAGCACCTCTGAACTACCAGAGACAATTGGTATTAGTAGTTGCATTGCATATAGACTGTTGCATATGTTCAAATCATTCAGGGCACATGGCAAACCATGTGTTCCAATACAACTTACAAATAACGTACTCACCATCTGTACACACCAATGCATTTTCAACACTACTGACTCATCATCCTTCCAGACTTGTAGTAGATTTACTAAGGCTCTGGAGCTTCAAAGGGCTCCCATACATGTATCATAAATAAACCCTCAAGGAATATAGCATGCCCTCATTTAGTCAGCACAAGAGAACCGTCGGCTGTAAACACACACATAGCCAAGATTTGCAGAGGGGTTTTTACTTGGGTTTTCCAATCTCCACCATTTACAGCATGGCACCAAACACAGACACATTGGTATTGTCACAAGGGAATCTTCCCTTAAACAAAGACTAACCATAGACTTATTGGCACCACACACCTTCGCTACCCCAAGTCTCAACTCCCTCATACCCTCCGAGGAGTTTCCTTACTATACACACCATTGATCTACCTTTACAGCTATCACTCAAGCATGGGTTGAAGCTTCGATAAGTAAGACCAATATCATCAACACAGTAAACGGCTACCATCTACCCTACAAACCGGCACTTACATGGCATAAAATGGGCAATCCTTTCCCCGCTAAAAGCAGCTGCTGTGGCATGGGGTAAATCATGGTCAGGGTCATCAATCCGTTGTTACTCAGACAACTAAGCACATGTCACATCATCAACAAATGCCACTCATCATCCATACGATCATGGTATTGCTGGGGAACTCACTTGGTTGGCCACTTACCACATTTCTTTTACTTTCATGTACCAGGCGGGGGTATACATCCCTGCCGACAATTGTCTCATTTATATTCCAGGCATGTTCATCATACGCTTCCTACAGCCGCCCATACAGTCACGGCCACTCTTTCGTTCCAGAGACAAAATCATGGATTAGACATACTCATGCAGCATAGCATGCACTATCCCACCTAGCACTTTCATCCCATACTTGTAGAACGCATAACACAGCTATTCACCTGGCTTTAAAGAATCTCATTGGAACACGACATAGCTCAACCTGTGTCATAACATTTCTCCTAGGTTTTGCTTCATTTTTTGCCACCTTAAACTAAAACCATCTCACACTCCATTAATTATATATTTTACAGGCATTCAACAACAGAGGATAACCTATGGCCAAAACTACCATAACTTCATGCTATCATACCAGACAAGAATATACTATACCATCCCCCCACGTTCCACTCAGAGATTACCAATAGCCATCCAACTTTTCCATCCTTATCGGACCTATTAGAGCTACAACCATTCAATTATACTACCAAGTCGGCCATTACCAGCCATGCACACTGCTTTTTATGCCTTTCTCAGGCCAGAGAATCCACTACCATAACTACCACTCAGACAGATCATTGTCTTCAACGATCCCACG
Source organism: Pelobates cultripes (assembly GCA_933207985.1). NCBI lineage: Eukaryota > Metazoa > Chordata > Amphibia > Anura > Pelobatidae > Pelobates > Pelobates cultripes. The sequence goes on along the minus strand of OW240915.1, from coordinate 325,990,858 downwards.
TATGTAAACACATATATCATTACCTATTGGCTCTACCACATTTCGAAACAAGTCAACACGCACCAACATTAGAGATAACATACTATCCTACCCACAACAAATGGTGTCCAGTTGCGGTCCTAGATTCCTACCTTCAAAATCCTTCAAGGAATTAAATACCGTAATGCATTTAAGGAAATGTCTGGTTAATTTGTATATATTGTTGACTGTATTAAATCTTTGATTATTCTTTTTGCCCTCTTTATTTACAGGCCTACCGTATCGTCGGTCTCGGCACACCACAACCGACTTGCTCCCTTTATACTATCCTACACTTATGCTGGAACCTTACTCCATATACGGCTATTTGCCCCGAACACAAATATATATATATATATATATATATATATATATATATGGAAGGCATGGCCTGAAGCTGTGGGAGGGGCTTGGTTCCCCCTCTTAAGGAGCACAAGCCCTGCACTCACTACCGTCTCAGGTCTAGAGATTTGTATACCCTAACTTCCGGTCCGTGCAAATCACCATTTTCTTTTCTGGAAACACTTACCTGGTCCTGCAACTCCTGGTCAGCTCGCACGCTGGTTCCTGACTCCTCGGAGACTCAGCAGGTCTTCCTTACCTCGCCAACCACCCTCCGACTGGTGCCAATCTGAATCCAAACCGTAAGTCACGGCTGCCCGTCGTGCCGCTGTCACTTCGTGTCATCCTGTGCTAGCCCTATCATTATTACATGCTTCTCCGTTCGTGATTTTTGTTCGTATGATTCATAGCATACGAATGCTTAGGTTATTCATTCGGTCAGAATTACTCAGTTTGGCAGGCTTTAGGGAGCAGACGCACAAACGCTTTGTTCAAACACAGGAACTAACCTCATTCGTATGGTTTAGTTAAATTGGATAGTGTTCGGTTGTATGCACACATAGCCTTTCTAATGGGCCGTTCGTATATTTTACCGAACACTCTATTTTCGGGATTTTTAAGACTGACGATTAGTTCACTTAATTTTGTATTTATGTTGGTTATACCAACCTCTGGTGGTCAGACTAGTTATTACTTATTGTATTATGTGAAAGTCTATTAAGGCTAAGTGTTGTATTGGTATGGGTAGTTCAGGAATTTTTCTGCTCGGCTCATGATCGGATTTTCATGCTATTACATATGTTTCTGTTCCATGATACGTTCTGAATTTCAAAACTGCCTTCAATGAAATACAGATTCCATATTTTTGTCTCTAGTACATAGATATCTAAACACATATGTTATATACACATACCATTTTTAGGTGTTCAAAATGTTATACATTATGTGAATGGGGCATAGATTAGATGTTTGGGTGATTTAAAGCCTATAAGTGATTATAGACCTCTTATGTTTCAGTCTCAAACGGCATCTACAGGGGGCTGCTACTCTACTAAATTTTTCATCTGGTATAGGTCAGTAATTTATGATTAATTTTCCACTTGGGGTCTTACATGGCCTGGGTACTTATGTGTAATTTCTACATTACTAGGTTTAGGCCATCCTTGCAACTTTTTGATTCTTTGGTTCCAGTTTCCTACATTTGGATAATTTACCGGTTGGTATCTTGTTAGCAGTGGGGAATTAAGGGTACATATCGATATAACCCTGCAAAAACTCACAATTAATCTCGTAGGTTACTACAGATCGCCTGTATCACCTTATCCGGCTACTTACTTTGCTCATCAGGTACGTCCTTTTTCGCAATTTTCTCCCAATCTCCCTACCCAATCAGGTTCATAGTCCAGTTATACACTGGCATTGGAGCATAAGAGCCTCTAGGTATGTTTTCTGGCCTTCTACACCTTATGTTAGTGGTCCCACGAAGCCATCTCCCATCCTCATTTCAGAGGTACGATATTCCCTCGAGCCAATTCATAGTTAGCTCGCTTGGTTGCATTGAGAGGGCCTCACCTGTCACTACCATTCTGTCTTTTGCTGTTACTTGTCACAGAGAGGCCAACACCCCACCATAATGCCAATGGCCACATACCCCACTCAGGCCAATTCATAGGTAGTGCCTCTCACAGCCGCTTGGCAACTAGCAGGGTCTCACCTGTCACGTAACTACCTAATTGTTTCTCCACTTGGCATTAGTTATTTCAGGCAGTTGAGTATTACCCCAGGTAACCTTCTATTTTGTTTTATAGCATGTCACAACTACCAGAAGGCGGGGAAGAACTGTCTATCCCTAGTACACCGGCTAGATCAGTCACTCCATCCTGGGGTGGTGACAATGCAAACCCTTCATCCCTCAGGTCCTGGACCATTCCTAGGATCACCGCCGAATTGAGGAAAAGGAACATCCCTTATCCAGCTATGGCTAGGAAAGCCGAATCATATAGACTTATGAATACTCAAACTGATAACACTGGGGCAGATGAAGGGTCTAGTAGCGGTCAGTCTTCTGATCTGCAGGCAGTATTGTCCTCGGTCCTGACCACCTTGGGTCGTATTACTGAGAAGCTTGACAAAATGGACGCAGATAGCCAACAGCATTCGCTCACGGCTCTGGGTAATACTGACCCTACGGTTCTCCCCGGCCCTCTTCCTGGTAATATTCCAACTGGTCCTAGAGAACCTCATATTATTAACCCGGCACACATGGTGCCTGCTAATCTTAAAAAGGACATCTTGAAAGGGAAGGATGTCAATTTGATATCACTGCTCATTGCCTCCCAAGATGTCCTTGAAAATAAGACATATGCAAATGGGGACGTATCGGGTGTACTAAAATCCAGGGACCCCAGGATGAATCGTAAGCTATCCATTCCTGAATTCGTTTTGGCTTTCGGGATCTACAGGGACTTAGTATGTTCAGTGTATCACTATAGGAGGGAAGAATTGGATCTCTACCTCCACAAGCTGGTCGATTTGGGGCACAAGTACGGTGGTACGTCTTTTTACAACTACCACCGTGCTTTCACCGCATAGGTGTCGGCGGCTCTATCCCGGATTAATTATCAAGCTGACTGGAGTGTGCTGGATACGGAGCTTTTTTGTCGACACTTTGCGGGCCTAAAGACACCAGCTTGTGCCATTTGTGCCTCCAACTCTCACACGACAAATCTGTGTCCTAATATCCCGGAGGTAAATACCTTCTGCCCTCTGCATTTTCGTACCAGTATTGCCGGACAAGTCTGTATCCATCTGGACAGATGCCGCTGCCACTTCCGGATTTGCCGCTATTTTTGGCAATGAATGGATGTGGGGCAACTGGCCAGAGGAAATTGCTGAGATCCCAGAGTTCAAGGACACATCCGCTTTATTTGAGCTTTACCCTATTGTAGCAGCAGCAGTTAAATGGGGAGCTTGCTGGTCGGGGAATACGGTGCATTGCTTCTCGGACAACATGGCAACATGCCATATTGTTAACAAGGGACGTTCCTCTTCCCTGGCCATCATGCAATTTATAAGGAATCTCACGTGGCAAGCGGCAAGACACAGTTTTTTCCTAACTTGCATACATGTTCCTGGGGTTCTGAATATTGCCGCTGATCATTTATCCCAATCTTGTTTTCAGGAGTTCCGGGCGACGCCAAACCCACAGCTGCCCTGATACCAACTCGAGTACGGAGGTGGCAGGAGATGGTCTTGGATTAAACAGGCTACTCACTCAAGGGCATCACCTCTCACAACTAGGTCTTTCTGTTAACACCAGAAAGGATTATGGCAGGGCTTTTCATATTTTTAATAGATTTGTGCTTGACTACAACATCTCAGAATTTTTTTTCATGGAAACAATGATTGCGTTCATTTCCTTTTGCAACCTTCACCTAAAACTATGCTTCAACACCATTAAATTATATATCACTGGTATTCAACACCATACCCTCACCACTTGGCCTAATAAACAATGTTTCCTGTCCTCTTACCAAGTAAAGGCCAAACTGAAATGTATCAAGGACTCCACCCCTGCACCCACGCCATCCAGATTACCTATACACGGTCTCCTATTCCAGTCACTGTCAAACCTTTTAGATACTTCACTATTTGAAACTTACACAAACCAGGTCATGAAAACGGACATCTATTTGGCGTTTTATGGGTTCCTTCGGCCCAAAGAGTTTACCACCACTAATTACAACACCCCAAACTTCCTCACAAGATCCAACCTGGTAAAAACACACGATCACTATTTACTGTCTCTACATCATACAAAAACCAGTGTGAAGTGACAGACGGTCACTATTACCTATTACCCTACTGGTAATAAATGGTGCCCCGTGAAAGTCTTCGACCAATACCTTTCTTCCTTTTCAATAGCACCACATCAACCACTGCTAGCATTATACGGTAATACCCTCACTATCGGTAAGTTCATGCTCTATGTAAGAACATGGTTAGTTAGGTTGGGACTAAATCCGGCCAAGTATTCCGGTCACTCATTTCGATTAGGAGCGGCTACTACCGCTTCAAAGAGGAATATTCCTGCGCACATCATTAAAATATTGGGCCGGTGGAAGTCCACAGCTTACACCATATACATATCCTAGCCAGTTCAGGAAGTACGCCTAGCATTCAAGAATATGATTGTGTGATAATCTTATGCTGTATTGTAGGCTGAATAAACTGGTTACATCTTTTTTGCCCTCTTATTTCAGGCCTACTGCATCGTCAGTTCCGGCACACTACAACTGACTTTTCCCATCCCCTGTTTGTTTTATGTTACTAACTCTATGGCTTTATGCCTTGACCACAAATGGAAGGCAGGGTCTGAAGTTGTGGGAGGGGCTTGATTCCCCCTCTTAAGGAGCACCAGCCCTGCACTCACTACCATCTCAGGTCTAGAGGTTTGTCCCACCCACCACTCCTCCTTTTATAATAATTTCTTAAGGTAGGCCCTCTTTTATTTCAGGCCTACTGCATCATCAGTTCCGGCACACCACAACTGACTTTTCCCATCCCCTGTTTTTTTTATGTTACTAATTCTACGGCTTTATGTATATATACACACACACACATATATTATATATATATATATATATATATATATATACACAGAGAGAGAGAGAGAGAGAGTCCATATAGCTGTTTAATTTAATGCCCTGGTGCAATCCCACGCTGTAAATATATATAGTATTTGAAAAAGAGAGATGCACTCTGGGGTCTTTATAAAGTGAAGTGGTACTTTAATCCATATAAAAGTGGTGGAGCTTAATTTGTGATTTAGAATAGCTTAATTTCATCAATAATATTTCCTGAATCTGTCCATGACATGTGCAATTATTTTAACATGTAGCTTATACTCTTTCTAAATTTGGGGTATGGTCACTTATGGATATCATTTTCACTTTGTTTGGCACTTTTTTGACACTTAGTTCTATACACATATTGTTTTTGGCACATACGCTCATGTATATATTCACTTCTCACCTGCTATAGATATCAATCAGATTTGGCCACTAGTTATATGAAACATATAATACTACACTATGCAGCACTAGTACATGTAATAGCTTAAGCACTGGACACCTCTATGTCAGTTCACGGCATTCAAAAGACAGTCTTTCTAATTTGTATAAACATCGGTTTCTCAGCAACCACGTTCACGGCACCACGTTCTAGGTACATTACGTCACATGACGCATGGCACTTACTTCCGGGTTCTGACTGAGGAGATGAGGGAGTTCATCACCACCGGTGAGTACACTTAATATTTTCTTATTTATAGATTAACAGTAGGTTAATACATTGATCTTGAGGAAGACCCGAATGGGTCGAAACTTCGATCAGATGGATGTAAACATTTATATGGATTAAAATACCACTTCACTTTATAAAGACCCCAGAGTACATCTCTATTTTCAAATACTATATATAGTATATAGTATTTATATATATGTACACACACACACACACACACACACACACACATTCTACATATATATTTAACTATTAACTACATAATTATTTGATTTTATTAAATATAATTTGAGGGACTTGTCTGACAACCCAGGCAGACAGTCCAAATCATTTAATTAGCAAGCCCTATATTTAACCCCGTAACTTTCCAAAACACCAAAAAAAACTTTACATGGGGGGTATTTTTATACTCGGGATACTTTGCTGAACACAATTATGAGTGTTTTCAAAACAGTAAAACTGATGACGACGATGAAATCACCAGTAAAAGTGTAGTGTTTGTGTAAACAAACTGCAAAAAACAAATATTAACGCTAACTTTGTCAAGCGTTTGTGGCTGAGTGGCAACTACAAGAGACTGGAAATACCCCATTTTGAATACCCTGGGTTGTCTACATTTGAAAATGGTATGTTATGGTGGGGTTATTTCACTTTCCTGGGCTGCCATACCATCTCAAAGGCAACTTATCAAATCTGGCAAATAGCAATTTACAAAAACAGAAATTGGCAAATCTTATGTTTGACCCTGTAACTTTCCAAATCACCATAGAACCTGTACTTGAGGGGTACTGTTGTACTCCTGAGAATTTACACTACACAAATATGAGTGTTTTTGAGCAGTAAAATGTATTATACTGATAATATCATCAGTGAAATGGAAGTTTATGCGTGAAAAATGCAAAAAAAACAAAAACAAATATAAATGCTAATTTTGGCCAGGGTTTGTGACTAAGTGGCTACTAAAAAAAGACTGGACATACCCCATTTTGAGTATACAATTTTACAAATGGTTGCCATGATGGGGTTAATTTTCATTCCTGGGCTGCTATATGGTCTCAAAGGCAACATAGGCCCAGCAAACCAATCTGGCAAATTTCTATGTGCAAACATGGAAAAGGGGAAAACCCTACATTTGACCCCTGTAAGTTTGCAAAGACCCATAAAACCTGTACATTGGTGGCACTGTTGTACTCAGGAGATGTTACTGAACACATATTGGGGTGTTCTTTGTCAGTAACACATAACAGGACGTGAGAATCCATGCCTAAAATACAACGTGAGAGAAAAATAACACAAAGAAATGACTACCCAAAAGTTTGAGAAAGACCACAATTTGAAATACCTTAGGGTTTCTACCTTTCAAAAATATATGGTTTGATGGGGATAAATTATGTTGGCCAGCTTCAAAAATGGGCATGGGCGCATGATGACCAGCTGTGAAAATTCCACGTTGGAAAACTGGAATGCGCACCCTCCAAATAAGGTCTTTTAGCCTTCAGAGAACCCAACACGCCTATACATGGGTCATATCACTGTACTCAGGAGATGTTGTTGAACACATATTGGGGTGTTCTTTGGCAGTAACCCTTAAAGTGCCCTGTACATGTATTCTTAAATTGCTATGTGTGTCAAAAACAAATAACCAATTATTAAAATTTTTTTAAAATTTGGCATACATCGGTGGTTAAATGGTTGCATGAAAAGAGCATGAAAATAGTCAAACACCCCAAGTTTAATACTTTAAGTTGTCTTCTTTTAAAAAAATATATATACATGTGAAGGGTTATTCAGGGATTCCTGACAGATATCAGTGTTTCAATGTACCTTGTGTTAATTTTAAAAAAATAAAAAAAAACAGTTTGAAAATAGCAAAGTGCTACTTGTACTTATTGCCCTATAACCTAAGAAAAAAATTCTTATAACATGTTAACATTGGGTATTTCTAAACTCAGGACAAAATTTAGAAACTATTTATAATGGCTGTTGTTTGGTGGTTGTAGATGTGTAACAGATTTTGGGGGTCAAAGTTGGAAAAAGTATGTTTTTTAAAAATCATATTGTATATTTTTTTTATAGTAAATCATATGATATGATAAAAATAATGGTATCTTTAGAAAGACCACTAATGGTGAGAAAAACGGTATATGAGATTTGTGGGTATAGTAAATGAATAAGACCTAAACACAAACACTGCAGAGATGCAAAAACAGCCCTGGTCCTTAACGTTAAGAAAATTGAAATACGGTCTGGTCACTAAGGGGTTAATGCATTTTAATACGTTTCTAACTTGTAAATTTATGGTAACTTGTTAACATGTCTGGAGTGAAATTTGCTCTGGCCTCTTTAATTAAGAAGGCTGATTTTATAACTTTTTTTCACTTGATGCGCCCTCTACAGGCTGTCTGGTCACAGCTCACACTTACTGCACACATGGCTTACTTATCATTAAGACCATTACCCTAAAAAAAGGGAGAGAAAAAAATGATAATTAGTAAGTAAATAATCTCCTTCCATTCAAATTTCTCACCTTTACAGAACAATAAATGAAGGTAGCACATTGTATATTTTTTCTCGAATTGAAGGGTTACCTTGTAAATATAGATTCCCTAATCACATATATAAAGTGACAGAGAGTGCAGAAGATTGCAAGAGAGAGCAAGCATGGTGGACACACATTAGGTCATTAAGGCATGAAATGCATGCTAATGCCACTTAGCTGACATTAAGGGCACAATACTGAGAACAAGCAATTCACCAATCCCATTAATGTCTTGTTCAGTGACTAACATAATAATAGGCTTATTGAGTGACAGTAATAATGAAAAGCAAATATTATATTTTCGAGAACAAACCATCATGACAATTTTTTATTCATCTTTAAGTCCCTAAAATCACCAAAGCTTAACAAACCTCAATAACCTTTAGCCCAATTAATTGCTAGAATTATAACAGTCTGGCAAAGTGCACTGAATATCATTTAAAGGAACAGTTAACTGACATACAAAGAAATATATATTAAACTCAAGGTTTACAATATATATCAGTTTCACACTCAAAACACACAGTAGATGAAGAAGAACACTCAAGGGTGTTTCGAGTAAATACATTTTGCTGTTTTTATTAATATTAATATTATTAATAAGCCGCGTCATGCACAATACAGTGTATTATTTCCGTCCATTTAAGACACCCTATGACTTTTGACTAAACATGGAGAGCAACAGACCTAAAGGAACACTCCATTGCAAATTGTGTTTTTGTAACAATGTATTAGTTACCCCAAACGTAAACATGCATGCAATGTTTTTACAACAGCTTAAAAATGCTGCGGATCTGCGTGCCTGCTGCCTTTGCAAGCCAACCTCTTTTTTCCCCCTTTATTTAATTGGAGACTTTTCATTGAGAAGACTTTGTGTTAGAGCCGTGGGTGTGCGCATGTTATCAATGCTTTTCAAGGAGCTATAGTACATCTCAGTGAGAACTAAGAAAGCAGGCGTACAATAGTCCAGTTCTCCTGCCACTTCCATTATCTCTGCGGAACTAGCAGAAGCAGGAGTTAAAACTCCCTGACTGTCTAATTCCATTCTATAGAAAGTGACACTTCGTAAACTGTCACAGATTTTACATACTCCAGACCCATCACATACAGTGGAGAGATGGACATCGGTTAGAAGTTATACTGGTTTTATAGATATTTCTCTTTAAGTCTTTTAGTGAACATTTTAAATATAATAATATAACCAAACAATAATAATAATTATAATAATATTAATCATAATCATATCAAACAAACACGGAAAAGGGGGAAATATACAAGTACTGTTATTCATCCAATACTATTTAAAAATTTAAAATCATAAATAATTTAAAGAAATTGTACAATAATAAGTATAACTTTGCCATGGTTAGTGCCCTACTTAGCACATAATGCAGTGCAACGTGAATTAACAATAAAAATATGTAACAATGTTTGGCGACGGGCTGAGGGGACGGAGATAAATATGATATTGACGCCTAATATCGTCTTCCCAAATCATCCAATCGAGTTGTAAAGTGCTATTTGCGTCCGATGGCAATCTTGTAGCTAGCTCCCAACATTTGTTTTCAACAAGGAGCTGTAATACCTCGCTAACTGAAGGGACAATTGATCATTTCCAGTGTCGTGGGATTACAGAAGTCGCAGAACTAAGCAGATGACCCAACATAACTCTTTGACTTTTGGATATATTCTCTGGTAAATTTATAAATAAACAAAGATGCAGGGATATTTCAACTGGAAATGTTATGATGGATTGAATGAGTTTATGTATGTCTTTCCAGAAAGGAGGTCTCTTAGGACATGTCCAGAAGATTTGATATAATGTCCCAACCCTCCCACAACCCCATCAACATAAATTATTGTTTGTCAATTGTAATTCAAACAGTCTAGAAGGTGTAAGGTACCATCTGTAGATTAGTTTATAATGTGTTTCTATGTGTGGTGTACATTGTATAATGCCTTTCAGTGTTAGTAAAGAGGTGTGCCAGTCTTCAACTTCAAATTCCCCACCTGGCTCACTCTCCCATTTCAGCATGTAGTCCAATTTAGGGGCTACGTCACCAGCAAAATAGGTAGAGCATAAGGAGATAGTACATTCCTGACCAGGATTAGAAAAATACATTCTCTAAATTTGACATTGCCGGTTGTTTCAACTCCGAATCCTGGCCAGAAACATTAAAATGCTCATGGAACAGTTTTACCATCTCAAATATACGAGTGTCAGAATCATCTAAAATCAAACTTTTCCTTCAACTGAACAAAAGACAAAACATTATTGTTAAAAAATAAATTGTTAATGTGTGTGATGGAGTGTGAATTCCAGTATTCTATGTTCAGTTCAGGTGAAAACAATTGAGGCACCGACAAAGGGAGTAGTCCGAGACCAGACAGCAGAAGCACGAATCAATTTATACAAAATGTCCCATGCCTTAATAATTGTTTTAGTAGAAGGAAACATGTCCGCTACTTGCGGACGTCGAGAAGAAGGCAGCCATAAAACAGTTTTAATAGAACAAGGAAAGCCTTGTCTTCCTCCATCTCGAGCCAACGAGGGCTTATAGATATTTCTGACCTGCAATACATTTTATACAGTGCAGTTATTTATATATTGAATTTTAAAGTGTGAAACAGAAGAAAAACCCTGAAAAATACCGATGCTTGGTAAGATATTTTTACGATCTATGGGAGAAGAAGCAAAAGTTCTGAGAAGTATATGTTGGTCTACAGACGGTATATCCCCATCTGAAAGACTTAGGAGATTTGTAGAAATGACATTTGTATGGTATGTACATTTAAATAGAAATGATAATTAATGTGTTTTAGCAATCTTACCATTGAAATCCACAAAAATAAAAAAAATACAAAAATACTCTATGCCACCTTTAATTTGATCATTCACCAAATATACAATGTAAGGTTGGTTGTAGTTACATGTGAAGATAAGGCATACAATGGTCAATATCCTAAATCATTAGACCATTTTATGCATCTTATCAGATTTGTATCCGATTTCATTGCAGAGTTCAATGAGATTTCTCATTTTCTTATTTCGAATTCATTATACTTTTACTTGCTTAACCATGGGGGGGTTTAGGGGATTAATAGTTTTAGTGGTTTAAGTATTTGTAGTATATATCTAGTTTTGCAATAGTTCATATAGTTTTGTTCCAAAATATTTTCATATATTCTCAAATAAATAAATACAATTAAAAACATGGCACTGTCAGGCAGTTTGGGGAATGCAGCTTCCTAAAATACCCTCCACAATATAAATAAAAGGTGTTTTGTTCTGAAAAGTGGTGTAAACATGGAAAGGGGAAGCCGTTATGGGCAAATGCAGATATATCAAGTTTTAGAATTAAATGTTGTATTTCTTAAACTGCGTACTTTGTCTTTAAGAGATATTGCAAACTGACGAGGTGTTAGAAATGGAACATATTGTTTTTCATAACTGTTTCTTTAAGCAATAACCTCAGTGCATAATGTTTGCGCCATTTTGTCCCAGACAAGTTACAATAACAATAATGCATAAACAAGCTTGAAAGCTATGCTACGTCTCTTTCAGTACGTAATATACTGTGGTAACCTTAGTAGATAAGGATGTTCAGACTTTAAGATGCCATCTTGAACTAAGTCAGGAAAATTTCCATGATGTATGCACCCTTTAGTTATGGCCTTGTATGTTTGCCAAATTAAGGGAGGTCCTAAAATGAATAAAGTAAAAGAAGTGTTACTTTTTTATATATGAACTGCGGTAACCTAAAATGGAGACACCTAAGGTATGAATAGGTGTACTTTTAAATGTTAAGATACAGAGGAGAGACTTGGAGACAGACGCTGCTCCATCTTAAAATGACAGAGAGGCTGACATGATGACATGTTCAGAAGGGTATGTTAACCTATTAATGATATTTGCAAGCATTTAGTTTAATCTTATAAACTCTGCTATATGGATTTTATATGTCTATATTTATATTTTTATATAATAAATATCTAAAAAGACAAAACTTTATTGCTTCCAAGACAATCCCTTTTTTATATTGTATTCTCAATTATTTATATATGTTAAATAGAGCATCTCTTACACTAACTATATAAAATTATAGCTAAGATATCTGTATGGTTAGCCCTGTTAAGTTCCATGCTTTAAGACATTATAGTGGTAAATCAGGGAACCATCCACTGTTACAATTGGCGACCACGAAGGGACTTTGTACTTGGAATCTTTAATTATAAAATAATAAATATCTAGGTAACCTCTTATACGCAAGAGAAGACACAGTACTTTGTCATGGCACAAGTCTTGAAATATCAGGAATCTATTGAGCTATTTGTAGCCCAGACTCAGAGAGAGATCTTCATCATTAGAGATGATTTTAATGTGAACTTGTACAAGGCACTTTGAGTTCAGGTGCCAGGTACATTGTAATCAGCATACAATGCTGAAATTGTGGATCTTAATTAATATCATAAAAGAACAAATATACATATTTGGTAAACTCCCTAATATGCCAATTACAACAGCAGGCAGGAAAACATTCATGACACAGAAGCGACAAACAGACAGTCCACTATATAAGAAAAGTTTTATAAAACAGTGATATTTTCCATATTGTCAGTTACGCTAGCTGCTGATTAAAAAAAATCAGGAATTATAACAGCATAACTATTTTTGGAGTCTGGAATTTCCAGCCAAGGTTGCGGAGATACAGAGACATGTAAACATTCCAAGGAATTGAGAAGTCGTTGTTTTATATTCCAAATTATGAACAACATTATTACATACAGCCATAAAGAGAAAGACATGGCTTTTAAATACATACAGTGCAGTACAATGCAGTACACTGCAGCATATATTTTATATAACATATGCTAACTAGCTCATATTTATTCCTAAACAGAGTTGAAATTATACTACCCTCCTAGAAAAAAGGGCAACGGGTGGTTATACATCCTTTGCTTCTCTAAATGCTCTGCAAAAATAAACATTTATAAAATTATTAAAAATAATATACATGTAAGATAAATCAGGGCTAAATAAAATTGGAAATATATAGGATCTCTGATAACTTTTAAACTGAAATTATTAAAGGCTTATTTAAATAAAATGTTAAATATATTTACAGCTTTAAATGTGACCAAAATATACTAAATGATGTGTTAAGCAGCCAGCCCAATTCACTAGAATATCATAAGTATACTACTATTTAAAGTGCACAATTCCTGCACATAATGACTTTGTTTACTCAGGTACAGTCTTTAGTCTATTGCAATGGCAGGATTAAAGGCCACCAATGTTAAAAGGGAAAGCTTACTTAAATCAGTGGTACTATCCCACTGTACCTGTAGTGCTAGCATAGGCGTGCGCAGCCTATTGCATTAGGGTGTGCACCCTAAAGCACAAGCACACGCCGCGTATATATATATGTATGTATGTATGTATTGTGACAAAATTACTCCTTTCCCTTGGTACCTTGTCCTGGGATTGGGGTGTTACACACAGTCTTTTCAGGCTTTAGAGACACTTCACACGCTGGATGAGGTAAACTGACTTGCTCTTTTATTGAGGTTCCAAAATAAATGCACAGTAAGGTATAAAGGTAACAAAATATATCAAACAAAAGCCTTGCTCTTCTGAGCACTAACTAAACAAAATAATCAGCTAACTGGGTTGGATGGCTTGTCCATTTCCCAACATAAACATAAACAGCCTTACTGCTTCAGGGTTTTCAGCTCTCTGTTTCCACTAACAGAAACCAAACACAATCTCCCTTCTTCCTTGGCAGGGGAGTACTTAATAGCACTGGTAATTGCCAATCCTTTTCAGGTGAGTTAGATTAGGATTCAAACTCCAGAACTGGACTTCTCACCAAGCAACTTCCAAAATGTGGAGTGGAGCACTGGCCCACCCTACTCTCCAGGTGCTCCACCCAGGGCCCAAATATACACATATTTAAAGTGCAACATTCATTAGAACATAACACATTTCCCTGGGGCTAATTACACAAAGTAAGAACCTTGCAAAATCTGGGGAGGTATATAGGTTCCTTCCAGCACAATTCCTTGCTTTCTGTCACACATCCTCCCCCCCAGCTCAGACCTATAGGGTCGAGCGACCATGGACATTAGAGAGTGCATCCGCGAAAGACCATCTGCATTTCCCTGTTTACTCCCAGCCCTATGCTCAATGGAGAAATTATAGGGTTGCAAGCTAAGGAACCAGCGGGTTACTCTACTATTTTTCTCCCTGTTTTGGCTCATCCAAGTAAGGGGTGCATGGTCTGTCACTAGTCTGAATTTTCGTCCCAAGAGTGTGTCTACCGCCCACTTTATAGCCAGACACTCCTTCTCAACAATGGAATAGTTTCTTTCCTGGGGATTAAGCTTCCTGCTTAAATATAATATGGGGTGCTCCTCACCCTGAATTTCTTGAGAGAGAACAGCACCTAGTCCTACATCAGATGCATCCGTCTGTAAAATAAATTCTTTAGAAAAATCAGGTGTTACCAACACTGGTTGGGCACAAATGGCTTCTTTAAGCTTTCTGAATGCTTGTTCCGTCTCTGGGGACCATTTTACCACTACTGGAGCATTAGCTTTAGTAAGGTCAGTTAATGGGCTTCCAATTGTAGCAAAATTGGATATAAATCTCCTGTAATAGCCAATGAGGCCAAGAAATGTTCTCACCTGTTTCTTAGTCAGTGGTCTCGGCCAATTTCGTATGGCTTCAATTTTAGCAACTTGGGGTTTCACTAGTCCCCTACCAATAGAGTAGCCCAAATATTTTGCTTCCTCTAGGCCAATCGTACACTTACTAGGGTTAGCAGTTAAGCCAGCATTTTGTATTGAGTTAAGGACAGCCTGTACTTTTGGAAGGTGAGATTCCCAATCCTCACTGTGTACTACAACATCATCCAAGTATGCAGCTGCATAGTGCACATGCGGCTTTAGTATTCTGTCCATCATTCTTTGGAATGTGGCAGGGGCACCATGCAAGCCGAAAGGCAAAACTCTGTACTGAAATAGGCCGTCAGGAGTAGAAAATGCTGTCTTTTCTTTTGCTCGCTCTGTGAGTGGTACTTGCCAATAACCTTTGGTTAAATCTAGTGTAGTGAGGTACCGAGCTCTCCCAAGTCGTTCTACTAGCTCATCAACTCTAGGCATGGGGTATGCATCAAACTTAGAAATAGCATTCAGTTTGCGATAATCATTACAAAACCGTACTGTATTATCAGGCTTTGGTACCAGCACAATTGGACTGCTCCAGTCACTTTGTGACTCCTCAATGACTCCAAGATCTAACATTTTCTTAACCTCTGCTCTGATAGCTTTTCTACGAGCCTCGGGTATTCTGTATGGTTTGAGATTGACCCTTTTTCCTGGTTCTGTTAAAATGTAATGTTTAATCACGCTAGTCCTTCCTGGGACTGGGGAGAATACCTCTTTATTTAATCTAATAAACTCCTTAACTTCCCTTGTCTGGTGTATTGACAGGGTCTCTGAGATATTTACTTCGGGGTCAATATTACACTTATCAGGGAAGGTTGAAGCCTCTGTAGTAACCAGAATTTCCCTTTCTTTCCATGGTTTTAGCAAATTGACATGGTATATTTGCACTTCCTTTCTTCTACCTGGTTGCCTTACTTTATAATTTACCTCTCCCACTCTTTCAATAATCTCATATGGCCCATGCCAAGTTGCCAGGAATTTGTTCTCTACTGTGGGAACCAAGACTAGTACTCTGTCTCCTGGTTGAAATACTCGAATTCTAGCATCCTTATTATAGCTATTCTGCTGATTTTGTTGAGCCTTTTGCATGTGTTCTCTGACTATTGGCATAATGGCTTCAATATGTTCCTGCATCTGAGTTATGTGTTCTATTACACTGCGATGTGGGTTTGCTTCTTGTTCCCAAGTTTCCTTTGCTATGTCAAGTAATCCCCTGGGGTGTCTGCCATATAATAATTCAAAAGGTGAGAAACCCGTGGAAGCTTGGGGTACTTCTCTAATGGCAAACATTAAATAGGGCAATAGAAAGTCCCAGTTTTTCCCATCTTTATCAATTACTTTGAGCAGCATAGCCTTTAAGGTTTTATTAAATCGCTCAACCAAACCATCGGTTTGTGGGTGATAAACAGAGGTTTTCAGGTGTCTAATGTGAAGGAGCTTGCAGAGTTCCTTTGTAACCTTGGACATGAATGGAGTACCCTGATCTGATAGGATCTCCTTGGGAATCCCAACCCGGCTAAACATCATCATTAACTCTTTAGCAATGGACTTTGCTGAGGTTGTGCGCATAGGTATTGCCTCAGGGTAACGGGTATTATAGTCTAGGACTACTAATATATACTGATGCCCCCTACTGGATTTCACCAGAGGACCCACAAAATCCATAGCAATACGTTCAAAAGGCACTTCAATAATAGGCAAGGGTACTAAAGGGCTACGGTAAGCCGTAAAGGGCGCAGTGACCTGACATTCAGGGCATGACGAACAGTAGTTTGATAGCTGCGATTACTCCAGGCCAGTAAAATCTCCTCAAAACACGCTCTCTTGTTTTGTCAACCCCTAGGTGACCCCCCAAAACATGGCTATGTGCAAGGTTTAACACAGTGCGCCAATAGGCTTGTGGTACTAACAGCTGCTTTGTAATAACGGACTCTTTTTTCTCAACTCTGTACAACAGATCATTATCCACTTCAAAATAAGGGTAAGTAAGAGAATTCCCTGGATTGACAGGGGATCCATTCCTTATAGAAATATTATTCCTGGCTACCAATAATGTTGGGTCAGACCACTGTGCACTTCTGAAGTTACCAGGCCTAACCTCTAAATCAACTAACTCTATATCTGGTTCAGAGCTTCTAGAAGGTCCCGCATTAGTTTGTTCTGGGTTTTCACCAACTAATGTTTTTATAGGGGAGTGCTGCATACTGTTGGGCTCATCATCATGATCTCTCTCATCTGCCAGAGTATCTGCAAAAGGAAATTCATCATTCTGTTCACCTGATGGGTTTTCAAAACATGCCCATAGGTCTAGAAAATGGGGAAAATCCCTTCCAATAATCATCTCATGTGCCAGTTTTGGTACCAGCCCCACTCTGCAGTTTACAGTACCACACTGGGTTTTAACAAGTATATCTGCAGTAGGGTAGTTATGTATATCCCCGTGTACACAAGCAATATCAATTTTTCCAGAGTAAACAATATGAGTATCCTGTAATAAGGATTGGTCTAGAAGGGTAACCATACTCCCTGAATCTAGCAATGCCTGTATATTTTTTCCCTCCACATTCACGGTACACCCAGGGTGACTATTCAAATAACCATTTTTTTTTCACAGAACATACAACCTGCGAATAGAGTGCAATTCCTTCCCAATTATTACCAAAATTACACTCCATTGGTTCAACATTTTCAGGACAGTCTTTTGCAATATGTCCAAAGTTTCTGCATTTAAAGCATTTTATACCATAATTAGTACTTTTTGATTCATTTGTAGGCTCTTCCCACCTCCCAAAGTCTTTTTCTCTTTTAACATTGTCTCTTGGGTAATAAGACCCTGTTCTCTCATCAAAAGACCCCCTTTTCCCTGGAACAGTCTTACCAGATTTGCTGGGGTTGTAGGTTTTCGGTTTCTTGGGTCTCTCTTGGCCAGGAGGTTGAAGAAGTTCTCCCGCTGCTATATACCGTTCAACCAATTCAACCAATTGGTCAGCTGTTTGGGGATTGCTCTGGCTGACCCACCGACGAAGCCCAATAGGTAAGCCTCTTAGGAATCTTTCCATCACCAGTTGCTCCACAATGCGGCGGGGTGAGTTGATCTCTGGCTGCAACCATTTTCTGGCAAGGTGTATCAAGTCAAACATCTGGGAACGAATCGCTTTATCCAGGCTGTAAGTCCATGAATGAAATCTCTGGGCACGTACGGCTGTTGTCACCCCCAGGCGTGCCAGTATTTCTGCTTTCAGCTTCTTGTAGTCACTGGCTTCCGCTGGTTCCAGATCATAGTATGCTTTCTGGGATTCACCAGTAAGAAACGGTGCTAGCAGACTTGCCCATTCCGCTTCAGGCCAACCTTCTCGCTCAGCGGTTCGCTCAAATGCCATCAAATAGGCCTCTACATCATCTGTGGATACCATCTTTTGCAAGTAGTGACTCACTCTGATCACCTTTGGACATTGTGGTAAGTCTGTGGCATCCCTGGCCAGCCTTTGTGATAGACTCTGGATCTCCTGCTGTATGACACATGTGGCACGCTGCTGCTCGTCTCTGAGCACTTGATGCGCTGCTGCCTGTGTTGCTTCAACTTGCTTGAATAAAGCATCTGTATTTTCCTTTTGAGCCAGTACAAGCTGCTGCAGTAATGAAATGCTCTCTTGCTGTATTGCATTAGTCTCTGCAGTCCTCCTGTTTGTCTCTTGCTGTACAGCAGTGGACTGGAGCAAAGCTTTCATGACATCCTCCATTTTCTCAGCAGTCTCTTTCTCCCTACTTACAAACTTTGCCGTGTGCTGCCCGCATTCTCCACCATATGTGACAAAAGTACTCCTTTCCCTTGGTACCTTGTCCTGGGATTGGGGTGTTACACACAGTCTTTTCAGGCTTTAGAGACACTTCACACACTGGATGAGGTAAACTGACTTGCTCTTTTATTGAGGTTCCAAAATAAATGCACAGTAAGGTATAAAGGTAACAAAAATATATCAAACAAAAGCCTTGCTCTTCTGAGCACTAACTAAACAAAATAATCAGCTAACTGGGTTGGATGGCTTGTCCATTTCCCAACATAAACATAAACAGCCTTACTGCTTCAGGGTTTTCAGCTCTCTGTTTCCCCTCACAGAAACCAAACACAATCTCCCTTCTTCCTTGGCAGGGGAGTCCTTAATAGCACTGGTAATTGGCAATCCTTTTCAGGTGAGTTAGATTAGGATTCAAACTCCAGAACTGGACTTCTCACCAAGCAACTTCCAAAATGTGGAGTGGAGCACTGGCCCACCCTACTCTCCAGGTGCTCCACCCCAGGGCCCAAATATACACATATTTAAAGTGCAACATTCATTAGAACATAACACATTTCCCTGGGGCTAATTACACAAAGTAAGAACCTTGCAAAATCTGGGGAGGTATATAGGTTCCTTCCAGCACAATTCCTTGCTCTCTGTCACAGTATATATATATATATATATATATATATGTATATATATATATATATATACACACATACACATATATACACACATACACACACTGCTGTGTGTGTGTGCTGTGTGAGGGTGCTGTTTGTGTGTGTGTGTGTGCGCGTGTGAGGGTGCTGTTAATGAACTGTGTGTGAGGGTGCTGTTTGTGTGTGAGGGTACTGGTAGTGTGCTGAGTGTGTGTTTGTTAGGGTCCTGTTTGTGAGGGTACTGTTAGTGTGCTGTGTGTGTGGGTGCTGTGTTTGTTTGTGAGGGTGCTGTATGTGTGTGTTGGTGCTGTGTATGTCTGTGGGTGCTGTATATGTGGGTGCTGTATGTGTGTGGGTGCTGTGTATGGGTGCTGTATGTCTGTGGGTGCTGAATGTATGTGGGTTCTGTATGTGTGTGGGTGCTGTGTATGTCTGTGGGTGCTGTGTATGTCTGTGGGTGCTCTATGTGTGTGTGTGGGTGCTGTATGTGTGTGGGTGCTGTGTATGTCTGTGGGTGCTGTACGTATGTGGGTGCTTTATGTGTGTGGGTGCTGTGTATGTCTGTGGGTGCTGTATGTGTGTGGGTGCTGTGTATGTCTGTGGGTGCTGTGTATGTCTGGGTGCTGTGTATGTGTGTGCTGTATGTGTGTGGGTGCTGTGTATGTCTGTGGGTGCTGTATGTGTGTGGGTGCTGTGTATGTGTGTGGGTGCTGTGTATGTGTGCTGTGTATGTCTGTGGGTGTTGTATGTGTGTGTTGGTGCTGTGTATGTCTGTGGGTGCTGTATATGTGGGTGCTGTATGTGTGTGGGTGCTGTGTATGTCTGTGGGTGCTGTATGTGTGTGGGTGCTGTGTATGTGTGTGGGTGCTGTATGTGTGTGGGTGCTGTGTATGTCTGTGGATGCTGAATGTGTGTGGGTGCTGTGTATGTCTGTGGGTGCTGTATGTCTGTGGGTGTTGTATATGTGTGGGTGCTGTGTATGTCTGTGGGTGTTGTATGTGTGTGGGTGCTGTGTATGTCTGTGGGTGTTGTATGTGTGTGGGTGCTGTGTATGTCTGTGGGTGTTGTATGTGTGTGTGCTGTATGTGTGTGGGTGATTTTGGGGGTGGAGGTGGGGGTACATTAATTGCTATCCCCCCTCCCTTCTTACCTTTTGTAGGGAGGGGGGATAGTGCTGTTGCTTCCATCCCTGGTGGTCCAGTGGAGAGTGAACTCTAGCCCCCTGTGGGGCTAGAGTTCACTCTCGCGAGATTTGAGCGTTGCCATGGCAACGCTCATATCTCGTGAGAGGAACCCGGCGGAGCTGCCGGCAATAGCTCCGCCGGTCCTCTCCTGCCTCCCTCCCTGCATGTGGGTCAGTGGGGAGGGAGGCTGAGAGCAGAGCCGGCGCTCGGATAGCGCCGGCTCTGCATGAGCCGACAGGGGGGATCCTGAGATCTCCCCTGCCGGTCTCAATATGCATAGGCGTGCCGCGGGGATTAGGGTGTGCCCAGGCACACCCGGCACACCCCGTGCGCACGCCTATGAGTGCTAGCAGTAAGGAAATTAGAACAATGATATTGTACTACTGACTGTAATCAGATCAGAAACATGTAATCTCAGTGAAAGTTGTTTATATATAAATATATCAATGTTGTTTATAAATAGATGTATATAGACTAGGCAATAAGAGCATTTACATGCATTCAGCAGCCTGCACTCTCAGAGCCAGAAATGGATTTATAAAAAAATAGGTTTTAAAAAGTCCACAGTCAACCACACATGATGGGTGAAATAATTGCTTTTTTAAAAGCTATACGCTGCTGCAATTATGTACATAAATATACAGATTAGGGCACAGAGTAGAAATAAATATACAGTTCCACCACATATTCTACAATTCTGAAAGAGGCTAATTTTAATAATATGTTGTAAGAGCACTGTGAATATATGTAAGAAAAAAATTTAAGAAAAAAAAGAAAAATAATAATGCATAAAGAATAATGCATAAAAAAGGCAGTGTCAAAGTGATAATGCTCTGATATATTAAATCACATTGCATATCACATATCTGCTATATGGAAAGTATAATTAAAGTGACATTACTGTCCAAAGCCCCCTCACATCTATTTTATAGAATTTATACTTTTCTGTGGTCACCTACAAAGGGGCCTCTGAAACTGGGGGCTAAGAGGGGTGCTCATCCTAACAGGGATCAGATTCGACACTTAAAAAAAAATACAAAAAAAATAAATTATAATAATAGACGAGGTATTGTGGGAACATCCAGAACATGCATTTTTGTATATAATCTTAATTTGCAGATATTTTATGCCTTAAAGACATATAAGGATATTTAATTAAATATGCAGGTATCTTTAAAAATTAAGCAATGTTAAAATAAATGAATTCATTAATAATAATAAAATATATATATGTTTTTTTACCACAATATAAACAGCTTTGTTAAAAAGATTTAAGTACAAGTACTTATGACAAGAAATATACAGAATATGTTTAAAACAGGCAGATTTAGGATAAAAATGCTATTTCACTGTTTAATAGACTTACCCAGTATTTAAGGACGACATGTTTCTTGCATGTGATCGGGACTTTGAGGGAGGTTCTAACTATGTTTAATTAATTAATTTACTAAAAAAGAAGAAAAAAAAAAAGAAAAGAAAAAAAAGGGTTTTTTTTTTTCCCTGCAAGTGAATTTTCAGCGCAAGGTCATTTTGTGTTCACAGACTATTCGGATTTTAAAAAAAGCTGTTCTTTATTTCACATTATGAATGGCCTTGTAATTCCTATGCACACTAAAAGCTGGCTTTTAAATGTTATTGTTTTAACTTTAATATTTCATAGTTAATACAGAGAATAAAGTAATTTAAAGAAAATATATTGAAAGTATATTAATTGATAGGATTTAATTTATCTATTTTGGTCCACTGTTCACTGATCTCGAGTCTCAGTCTGGTGTTCAAACAGTTTTTCTTCCGATACGTCGTGAGTTTATATCCACAACTGCATTTTGCTTTGTGGAAACAAATTGAAAGCCTGGCATTGTAATACGTGTATGGACATGCTTATAACAAATCATGGGCCCTCTCCTCATGTAGTTGGTCGTTAACAGGCACTTTGATGCAATGTGTCTACCAACGCTTTTCTGTGGTCACTGGATCACATCGCATACCCTATCTCTCAGTCATGATGCAGAGTTTATGCTTGCAAGGATATCCAGACCTCATCCACCTGGTATCCGCACAAATACTCCTATCGTTTAGAGGGGTTAATTACATAATAACCATTGAAGGTAATATGTTGGTTGTTCTTCCTATAGAGGAAAGATAGACTTGCCCTAAAAGCTTTTTTATGGCTAGGACAAGCTCTTATAGAGAGAGGTAATGTACTTCTGACTTCTGAAAAGGAATATTGGTGGCCCAATATAGGAAATACTGTAATTCATGTGTTTAGTAATCATAAGCATTTGCTTATTGCCACATTACTGATGTACTGTTTAATGAAATATTAATATCTAACATACTCTTTGAATTACTATATATTGGAAGTTTGCCAACATCTCTCTGACAGGGAATATGATGTAATACCTAATATTTAAACATTTTCAAGATTTCTGCTAAATATTAAGGAATGAGGAAACAAACTAATTCAGTGCATCCCCAAACAGCAATCCGAGCACAAAATTGTTGTTTTCACATTTTATGAACTATTCACACCTGTGATACATTAAAGTCTGCGACACCAATCTACCCGGCTCTTTTTATTTATCAGAATAGCAGGATATTCCTTAAATTAGAGGTCCTCTCAGGTATTTGCCAATTTACTTACTAATGTGTTTATTGCTAGCAAAATATGCTTATTGTTTTTAAATAGTTAATACTAATTACAAATATTAGTGCAAAGCATGTATATGATTCTAAGCTATATTTGATTGTATTATTAAATCTGCTTGGTCTGACTCCCCAATTTCAAACATTATGTAAGACGTATTCTCCACCAACGGATAATGTACTCTCTGACTATATTATTACTTATAGATGAGTGTATAATTGCTAACCTATAATCAGTAAAACACTCTGCTCTATACAAGTGTTTTATATGAATCATTAAAGGGACACTATAGGCATCCAGACCTCTTCATTTTATTGAAGTGGTCTGTGTACAGTGTCCCTGTCCCCGTAAAACATTGCACTTTCAGAGAATAACTTCTTCGATCCACATGGAGTTTAACTCCGTGAAACGATGGACATCCTCACACTTTAAACACACAAAAAATTAATATACATGGAGCTCTAGTATACTTGAATAATGATATTGAAGATGGGTGTACTTGATAAAACAC
>OW240915.1:325934109-325967043 GCA_933207985.1 Pelobates cultripes | reverse complement strand
TTTACATAAATCTGTGGACAATATATAACACAATCATATTGCAGATGGTATAAACAATAATAATCAAATGTGGGTGAAAAATTTCCAACTCACAAGGAGAGAGCCACAATACGTCACCTGGCTCTAGTGTATAGTGCCCTTGGATCCTTAAAGGAGATCCAACGCCCTCTTCCGTGTCTTTAAAACCCAAGTGGTGGTCAGCAGGGATAGACAGGAAAACTTTGAAGATGTTGATAAATTCATAAATTTATTTATACAAATCAAATAAAACAAAATCTGATCAAATGATCAAAAATACTTAAGAAATAATGTAGTGTACAGTCCAAAACGCGTTTCGCCATATTGTGGCTTCCTCACACTATGCATGATGAGGTCTGGTGTCTTGAAAATCCCATAGTAAAGCATTTAAGTCAATGCTTTCTTATGGGGAAGACTAATGTGCACAAAGCACTCGACATGCTTGCTCATTATGTTCCCTCGTCGGAGTGAAGTTGGAGGATGCAAAGAACGATCCAGAACTGAGTGTCCTCAATGCTGGAATCAGGTATGTAAAAAAAGGTTTTTTTAACCCTTTATTTTTTCGGCGGGAGGTGGGTCCAGAGGGATGCTAAAGTCTTAGCGATACAGTCTTGTATCGTGTTCTTTTAAATAGAGATAATCAGTTACAAATAGTTTTAGGCAAAAACAGCACTGTTGTGAATATTATTTGCCAATTCTAAAATATGGAGTCATCTACATACATTTATTAGACAATGTATTTAGTGGTAAATTGATAGATATTACCTGGTATAAAAGTACATTTGACATTTCCGCAGATCATTTTTCATAGTTCTCATACTGTAAATTGCTTTCAGATTGTCTAAATCATTTTTTCACCTCTGAAAAATTAGAACTTTTCATCAGATTACAAAGTTACCGCTGCCAGTGTTACATGCCAAGGTCAAACCATGAAACTTCTCCCTTTAATGCACACCTTAAATGGTCTTGCATTAATTCCAAGTAAGAAAGGAGACATCTTGAACTCACAATGAGTCATTTCAGACGATTGTTGTTGACACATTAAACTGCGGCTGATTAACGACAGAAAATGATGAACAAAGCAAGAGATTAGCAACGTGTTGTCAAGTGGATCAAGCCCTTGTATGGAAATGGATCGATCATCTGTAATGTGCAATGATGCTATGGACAATTTGTTGTGTGTACGAGCCACAGAACTGGATGTTAGCCAGGACAGTCATTAGACTTCTCATTAGATTCAATAAAATTAAACTCTGCTTGGAAATTGCACAAATTAACTGTTTTGGAAAGTAATGTATTAGGAGACACAGCTGTTTGCAGCTTGTGATCCTGAAGAATTGTTTACATATATAACACATTCTGTGCGGGCAGTCACCTTAATTTACCCTTTTCTTGAACCAGTGCCTGCAATGGCAGCTTGTACCAATAATTTAATCAGGATAATTAAATAAAACCGCTCATTCCTCAAAAGTCATACAAACTGAGTTACTGGAAATGCAAACTTTGTATCACAACTTTTTTATGTTAAACCATATCATTAATAAAAAATGTTATTATTACTACTTAAAGGGCTACACCTTGGCCTCAAAGATTAGAGAATGATCAAATTGTCATGGAAAATATGTTTTAAACCTATAGTGGCACCCTCCACTATAGGTACCCCTTTGTAGGTGACCACTGTGAAGAGCATGGAAGTCTCTGGAAGCAGTTCAAGGAATACGTATTTCAGTTAGCATGATTATCATCCATGTTAATATAAGTGTAGGACCCACCGATATAAGGATTCTGTGACATAGTGGTGGGCTTAACACAATATGGCCATATGGTGGAACTGAATTCCCATATTTGTTTGCTAAGGTAGTTGAGTAGGCTTGTAAAATTTAAACCAGTATTTTTTTTGTATATGCACTGTTCCTTAATCTGTATTATGAAAATATTGGTAGACAGACTTGTTACCAGATAAATAAAAGCTAAGATCAAACCAAAAATGTTCAATCAAAAATTATTATATAGCAAGTGAGATACATTTGGTATGTAGGCTCGAAGTTGGGCTTACTTACAAGAATATAGATTGCCCTGTTCTACTCGTTGGGTTAGGCATGAGTTGAAGCACAGCTTCAGTATTGAGCATAAAGTTGGTACAGGTACCTCCAAGGTGGAGACTCAGAGTACATAAATGTTACCAACTACAGAATGGTAGGGGGTGAAAGGGGAACACTATGTACAGTATTAGTTCTTGAGGCAAATAGACTGACAGGGGCAGTATGGAATAAACTTGTGCATTCAGAGTCAGGTGAATTTGGGCCCGTTGGCTGTTCACATGAATTCTGTATCTTCAAAGCAAACAACTAGTGCGATGGCTGTACTTGTTCATTTGATTCGGTACGCAGACTTCTTCCCATAGGGAATAAAAAAAGAGATAATTGACGGTTGATCAGTATTGCTTTAGAGCTGAAGAAGAGAGAAAAATTCTCAAAAGCTTGTCTTTTAAGTATTATGTTATTCCAATAGGAAAGGTATCAATGCATAGTGCAATTTGGCACTATGTTTTCTCTTTTCTTTTCTTTCTTTTTTTTTTTTTGCTTTTTTTCCCTCTGTTGGTTAATTTTACTTACTTGATCTGTGAACCAAATGAAAGGGAAATGCTCTTATCAGACTACTGCAAAATACATACAGAATATTATATGTGTATATTTTACAGTACAATAATTGGCCCTTTTTATACCCTTTTTGGTCTCTCCTTATATTTCCCCAAATATATTTCCATGGAGATATTCAGCCGAACTGACTCGTCACATGATCAAATGTTAGATATCCCAAACATAATCCATCATCAGCCTCCCCCGTCTTCCCCCTTATTAACGAAAATGTAGACAAAAGTCTAGCTATTTTGGTAGATATTTAATACATTGCTTAATACAAATACACACACCAATCAAGCCATGAGACTTGCTTTTCCCATAAAAATTTCACTTTAGCAGTGCTCTCACTACTGCAGGGAATTCTGGGTAGGTGTATGCAAATGAGCTCAACAAAGAACCACATTTTTGCCTCATTTCCACTTTATACATGGATAAGCCTTACTTCAGTAGTGGGGAAAGTGATGGAAACCATGTTAAAGGATAGGATTGATGAACATCTAAAAACATATGGATTTCAAGATCAGAGACAACATGGGTTTACTTCAGGGAGATCATGCCAAACTAATCTTATTGATTTTTTTGATTGGGTAACTAAAATTATAGATCAGGGTGGTGCAGTAGACATTGCTTACCTAGATTTCAGTAAGGCTTTTGACACTGTTGCACATAGAAGGCTTATCAATAAACTGCAATCTTTAAGTTTGGATTCAAATATTGTTGAATGGGTAAGGCAGTGGCTGAGTGACAGGCAACAGAGGGTTGTAGTTAATGGAATATATTCGAAGCTTGGACTTGTCACCAGTGGGGTACCTCAGGGATCTGTACTTGGACCCATTCTCTTTAATATTTTTATTAGTGATATTGCAGAAGGTCTTGATGGTAAGGTATGTCTTTTTGCTGATGATACTAAGATATGTAACAGGGTTGATGTTCCAGGAGGGATAAGCCAAATGACAAATGATTTAGGTAAACTAGAAAAATGGTCAGAATTGTGGCAACTGACATTTAATGTGGATAAGTGCAAGATAATGCATCTTGGACGTAAAAACCCAAGGGCAGAGTACAGAATATTTGATAGAGTCCTAACCTCAACATATGAGGAAAGGGATTTAGGGGTGATTATTTCTGATGACTTAAAGGTAGGCAGACAATGTAATAGAGCAGCAGGAAATGCTAGCAGAATGCTTGGTTGTATAGGGAGAGGTATTAGCAGTAGAAAGAGGGAAGTGCTCATGCCATTGTACAGAACACTGGTGAGACCTCACTTGGAGTATTGTACACAGTACTGGAGACCGTATCTTCAGAAGGATATTGATACCTTAGAGAGGGTTCAGAGAAGGGCTACTAAACTGGTTCATGGATTGCGGGATAAAACTTACCAGGAAAGGTTAAAGGATCTTAACATGTATAGCTTGGAGGAAAGACGAGACAGGGGGGATATGATAGAAACATTTAAATATATAAAGGGAATCAACACAGTAAAGGAGGAGACTATATTTAAAAGAAGAAAAACTACCACAACAAGATGACATAGTCTTAAATTAGAGGGACAAAGGTTTAAAAATAATATCAGGAAGTATTACTTTACTGAGAGGGTAGTGGATGCATGGAATAGCCTTCCAGTTGAAGTGGTAGAGGTTAACACAGTAAAGGAGTTTAAGCATGCGTGGGATAGGCATAAGGCTATCCTAACTATAAGATACAACTGGGGACTAATGAAAGTATTTAGAAAATTGGTCAGACTAGATGGGCCGAATGGTTCTTATCTGCCGTCACATTCTATGTTTCTATGTTTCTATATTCCTTGGAGTATGTGTCTGCTGTATACAACAGCTTTGAAACAACTCAGGAAGAGGAACAAAGCTAGTGAACCACTCATGGACAGCTGTTTCGTTGTTAATGCAACTCATCAGTATGAGATAGGTTACTGGCTTGCAATAGAGGCTTGGCGTTACTTAAAGTACATACCAATAGAGTTGTGGTGGGGAAAAAAAAGTGTGGATGAAAACGCCTTCCAACTGAAGTAAGTGGATAGTTAGTACAGTTAGTACAAATACACACACCAGTCAAGCCACACCAATAGATATTTGTTAAGTTTGGTATAGTCTGATAGTTTGTATGTTAGATCCATGGGTGTCCACAGGGGGATGGCATGGGGGGGCACCCCCTGGATTTTTCATCTTGTTCTGTCATTTTCATGTGAGATTTAAAATACAGTGCAATATCCCTGCTTCTCTCTGACTGAATCCGCAGGGGAGCAACACATGCAGCCAGCAGAGACAGCCTACAGATCAGGTAAGTGAGGAATGGGGGGGTAGAGATAGCATATAGATCAGTGAAGTGAGGCATATGGGGGGCAGAGATAGCCTAGAGATCAGCATATGGCAGATAGCCTAGAGATCAGGGAAGTGAGGCATATGGGGAGCACAGATAGCCTAGAGATCAGGGAAGTGAGGCATATGGGTAGGCAGAGATAGCCTAGAGATCAGGGAAGTGAGGCATATGGGGGGCAGAGATAGCCTACAGATCAGGGAAGTGAGGCATATGGGGGGCACAGATAGCCTAGAGATCAGGGAAGTGAGGCATATGGGGGGGGAGCACAGATAGCCTAGAGATCAGGGAAGTGAGGCATATGGGTAGGCAGAGATAGCCTAGAGATCAGGGAAGTGAGGCATATGGGGGGCAGAGATAGCCTACAGATCAGGGAAGTGAGGCATGGGGGGAGAGATAGCCTACAGATCATCGAAGTGAGGCATGGGGGGGCAGAGATAGCCTACAGATCAGGGAAGTGAGGCATGGTGGGGCAGAGATAGCCTATAGATCAGGTAAGTGAGGGATGGGGCGGAGACAGCCCATAGATCAGGTAAGTAAGGGATGGGGTAGGTAAAGTAAGAGAAGGAGGAGAAAGGAGAAGAAGGAGCAGAAAGAAGAAGTAACATAAATGAGCAGAAAGGGGCAGCAAGGATCTGGAAGGGACAGCAATGACCACAACAGGTAAAGTAGGAGAAGGAGCACAAAGGAACACAAATGAGCAGGAAAGGTCTGCAAAGAGCAGGACAGGTCAACAAGGAGAAGGAAGGGTCTGCAAGGAGCAGGAAGGGTCAACAAGGAGAAGGAAGGGTCTGCAAGGAGCAGGAAGGGTCAACATGAAGCAGGAAGGGTCAGTAAGGAGCAGGAAGGGTCAGCAAGGAGCTGGAAGGTAAAGCAGCACCGAGGTAAAGTAGAAGGAGCTCAAAATAGCAGCAAGGAGCAGGAAGGGACAGAAGTAGCACAAAGGTGAAGTCAGCGAAGGAACAGAAATGAGCAGGAAGGGTCTGCAAGGAGAAGAAAGGTTCTGCGAGGGGCAGCAATGAGTAGGAAGGATCTGCAAGGAGAAGGAAGGGTCTGCAAAGAGCAGAAAGGGACAGAAAGAATCAGAAGGAGCACAAAGGTAAAGTAGGAGAAGGAGCAGAAAAGGGTAGCAAGGAGCAGAAAGGGACAGCAAGGAGCAGAAAGATCAGAGAGAGACAGGATCAGAAGGGGGAGCACAATAAGCAGAAAGTAGCAGAAAGGTAAAGGAGCAGAAGGAGCCAAGGAGGAGAGAAGACAGTGTCAGAAGAAAAAGGAAGACTGTGTCAAATGAAGGAGAAGAAAAGGAGATTGGAGCAGGAAGGGCAAGTGAAGTGAACCCTCCACTTTATTCTGGACACCACATCATAAGGCTTTGGAACATGGGCCTGGCAGGGAAACTTTGGACCTTCTCATCTCCCCAGGTAAAAAAACATCAGTGTTAATGTGTTCACTTTTATTTACTGAGTGTCATGAAGCACAGAGGGACGCTGGGGTGGGGTGTCGCTGATTGGCTAGAGTGGTCAGCTGGCACTCTAAGCCAATCAGTAGCTCCCCATTCATAAAAAAGTAAAACATTTTTATGAACCGGGACCTAGCAATTGGCTTAGAGCATCAACTAACCACTCTAGCCAATCTGTAGCACCCATGCCTGACGTCAATCTGCACTTTCTGACACTCCGTTTCAGAAGCCGAATACCACTGAGCGACCTGGAAATCTGAGCCTTCGGGGTTAAACCATGAGAGTGGTTTAAACCCTTAAAGGAAAGAGAGCACCCAGGGGCTTCCTGGCATCATAACATTTTCATTTAGATGAAGTTGTTATGGTGACCAGAATGTTCCTTTAATTTGCTTAAAGGAACACTATAGTGTCAGGAATACAAACATGTATTCCTGACACCATAGTTGTGAAAATGCTATTCACCCTGGCTTTATGTGATAATGACTATGCTCCTCCCCTTCATGATACTGTCAATTATGCCCCACCCCACCACCGCACCCGGAATAATTCCTGCGGACGCCCATGGTTAGATCTCTTATAATATTAGGTATTTCATAACGGAGGCCAGCCCCCAAATGAAAGACTCAGGCAACATAGGTATCTAAATAACACAATTACTTAGAGATTGGATATTTCATGAAATACTTAAGTGACATATCTCAGCAATTAAGAGCCATACAGTATCTCTGTAACTATGTGACATGTCTCTGTAATTATGTGAGATCTAACATAGAAACCACTTGATTTTACCTGAGTTAACAAAGATCTTTCGGCCTGAATAATGAATCCAGTGCCGGGCGTAGCTCCCCACCGTGCTCAGCATGCCCTTTCCTAACGTCACAGCTGCCCCAGCGAAGTCCAATCAAAGGATACAGGGTGGCTTTATTGCATAAATGAGGGAGAGACAGACCCTTCATGGGGAGAATCAGAAAATGTCTGTCACCAGGGTGATGACAACTGTAAAATATGCACATAATTAACATTAGGAAACCCGGAGTTAAGGGCTGCCTAAGTCATATGTACAAATAACTCAGGATGTGCAGTGTTTCAAGTAGAAACATAGCACTTCCAGACTCCTATCACCACAACCACTTCAAAAAGCATAATTGGTCATGGATGTTGGAGTAACCCTTTAAATCATGTATATGTGAAAACATTTCTTTGAGATGCTGTGTGCATAATGTGGTTTGCTTTGCAGTTTTTGATGAGAGTATAAAATAATTAAACACCTGTATTATATACAGCAACCTTATACAGTAACACAGGAAGGTAATCTAAAGAATTTCACAACTATACATATATGTGAAAAAAGACAAGAAATGCGCAGTGCTTATTCATTTTCCATGTTAATACATTCTGGACTGGTGTCATTTTAAACCAAGGAGCTTGCAAATATTCTCCAGGTTTATAATGGATTTAAGAACATTGAAAAAGAGCCATTGATTCATTGTACAGTCATTATTTAATCAGATTGCTACAAGACTGAAGGTTTGCCATATGTAGATCTTAAGTAGTCATTCAATTATTCCCATGATGCTTTGCTAGACCAACACTTAGGGAAGAGCTATCTTTGGATCTCCCCCCTCCCACCACACGCCACCCTCCACCCCCAACCCCCTC
The DNA here is from genome assembly GCA_933207985.1 of Pelobates cultripes. Taxonomy (NCBI): domain Eukaryota; kingdom Metazoa; phylum Chordata; class Amphibia; order Anura; family Pelobatidae; genus Pelobates; species Pelobates cultripes. The sequence continues at coordinate 325,958,934 of OW240915.1, read as the reverse complement.
CATCCACCACCAGCTGGAATTATAATGATTTTAGGACACAATAAATGTTCCCTGACATTCTGCTGTTGAGGAATGTAAATATATGCTCTGCACATGCTCTGTATTGAGTTCAACCTTAAATTACAGCTGAGGATTCTAACCTGTTCTATGAAAAATTGCTTACAGCCATTCTTCACATTTTTGGCCCTCTCACAAACACATATTATTATTATCGCCATGTATATAGCGCCAACAGATGCCTTAGCGCTTTACAATATTATGAGAGGGGGATTTAACTATAAATAGGACAATTACAAATAAACTTACGGGAACAATAGGTTGAAGAGGACTATTGGATGCACTACACATAAATAAAAGGACACATATAAACATCCAATCAGTCATACACCCCAACCTAGGCCTCAATTTACATTTTTGTGGAGAAAAAATAAATATAAATATTAAATAATTTGAAAAACGTATGCAAATATATTCAATCTGTAGACTGGAAGCTCATTTGAGCAGGGTCCTCATTTTTTTTTTTTGTAATTGTCTCATTTGTTATTAAATTTCCCCCTTTACAATATTGTAAAGCGCTGCGGAATAAGTTGGTTCTATGTAATTCCAAAAATAATAATAATCAGGGCCACGAATTAACAAAGGAACCACACACAAGCACACACTAACATATATAAATGTGTAAAAAGTGGAACTTGGTGGATTTGCGCATTTTTAAACATATATATAATTATGTTTCTATGATGGCTTTCTTCATCCATTGTTCAAAAAAACCAAAAAAAAAAACATACAGAATAAAATGGCACATATTTTATTTCTTGGTTTTCCATGAAATAAAAACTGCAACAGAATATTTCATGCCAAGTTGAAAATAGAGCGCAGGTGGAAAGAAATCACACACGGCAAATCAAGGCATCTTTAAGAGTTTCCGAGGGTTCTTTTGATTATGAGCTGCAGTAAATGACTGTTCCTTCCTTAGTGATTTCGATGTATATTCATGCAGATAAATACATTGTATCCAAACAGCAAGTTTGTGAGTCATCAGTGAATATACAAAAACCATGGGAAATATAAAGAGGCTCACATTGCTTTCACGGTTAATCTGTGATAATTTTACTGCTTCAGCAGTTCTTAAAGGGACACTAAACGCATTTTAATGAACTGGTCTGTGTGCAGTGACCCTGGATTTTTTGCCCTGTAATCTAAACTGTGGCATTTAGTAGATGTGGCCATGTTTTTAATGCAGGGCTAAATAGCTCAATACAGGTCTAGTGGCTGAAACATAATTCTATATACATTTAAAAGGTGCCAGGTTGTTACCATTCCAGTCACTGATTCCAACCACATCCTTCCTCCAATCCACTGGAGGGCTTCTGGACCACTTGGTTTATTCATTTATTTAACCATAGATGAGCATATTTTATACTATCCTAAGGGGTACAGCCAGTAGTAGATTTATTTCACCAATGATTTAGGAATAGACAATGTAACATTCATTAGCTTGAGAAGCATTGGACTCACACAACATCCATTGTCAGCAAACTTTACATTCTGACACCGGACATCAAATAGATTAAATAATTGAAACTATTTGTTTTGGAAACCCCTTGGGTTTGTCTGTTTGACAGTCACTAGTAAGCGTGGGCATTGCAAAATAGAAACTGTGCCAAATAAAATCTAAATTCTGTGGAATAATTTCTGATGCTTTTAATCCGTAATGGGCAGGCTAGACCATTTGGCCATTGACTGCCATCACAGATGTCTAGGATTTAATTTAACTGAAAGTAATGTCTACAGTACAAGACTGAATTTGAAATGTTACAGAAGGTGTATCTGATAAGGCAAGTTGAGAACTGCTTGGCACTTGTTTGTTTTGATGATACTTTCTACTTACTGCGTTGATAATCGGACTGATGCCTCAATCCTACCCTTGATGCTCAGTGAGCAATTCGACCTTAACAGTCAGACTGAAGAAAGAGTCTGATGAGCAGATGTTCTTCAAGTAAATTAAAATCTGAAAAGGTTAGGAAGTGCAGGATAGGGGAAAAGACTCACTACTGTGCATTTCAATGTCTTCACAGCAAGGGCATATGATATAACACTTCTTCTCTGGCTTTGTCTTATAATGAACGCAGCTCTCGTGTTGTAGAGCTGACAAACTAACGTGAAATCCTAGCACATCTTTGACAGGTATCTCATTAAAAAGAAAGGTGAATTGGGAAAAAAACGAAACTGTTTGAATAAATTGATATATCATTAGCAAAGTCTGCAGACATTCTCCTCGTAGACGTTGATGCAGATACAGATGATCTGATATTTTTTAGAGCTGGTTTTTGATCTGTTTATTTTTATGTAACTTAATAACAGGAAATTACAGGTAATGCGAAACGCGTAGTCACATAATAATTTCCAACTTCAACATATGGTGAAATAACATAAAAAGTGTGCTTAAAATCAAAACACTTGGATTCTACTTTATGATATATCAGTAGAAATCTAGTAATTGTCTCTGCTGGGATTGTTAAAAGCTTCTTAACTAAAATGTCTATTGGGGATCTACACTAGAGAAAGAGTTTCCACTCTACATTTTTTTTTGAGTTAGTTTATTATTATTATTTTTTTTATTCTTTATTTAATATTGAGGAATAAACACAGTATACAATCAATAACGCATAAACAATTGCATTAATGTATGAAATCATGTTCTGTAATAATAGTTTAATCGTTCAACAATCCTTCACATTTCTATTTTAAATAAAACTACCCCCACCTCCCAAAAAAACAACTATAAAACCTTCTCTACCATGGCTAATGAATACATATAAGTATATACCTCCATTCATAGTAGATCTGTTTTTAACCAACCGGCGGCAATGCATCTGCTCACTGCCAGTGTGATAAGGTATAATAGTTTTTGTGAATATCTAGATATATCTGGATTTGGATGATAGAAAGATCCAAGCAGTTAGCTCAATATTTTCCTGTAATATTGTTGACACCAGATTTTGTATTTCTTTCCAAAAAAATAAAAAAAATGTGGGCACTCCCACCACGTATGGAGATATGTCCCTTTCTGTACGCACCCTCGCCAACACAGATCAGTCGGGTTCTTACCAATTCTATACAAGAAGACAGGGGTGGCATGACATCTAAATGGGATTTTAAACATCTGTTCTTGAGAGAGCACACATATAGATATTGTTGATGCAGTATCCTAGATGTCTATCCACTCATTAGGCTCCAGGGACTCTCCCAAATTTGCTTCCCAATGTGATGTATAGTTTTATGGTCCCCATACTGTATGTTCCTTGCTTAAGTGATTATATAGATCAGAAATAAGACCTCTCTTTATAGTTCCTATTTTGAATAATTTTTCAAAAGCAGTAAGAGGAACCTGAACAGCCGTCCTAACTTTGGTAGAGTAGGCAAAATCCCTAATCTGAAGATAACGAAAGAAGTCTCCCAGCAACAAATCTAGTCTGGCACTTAAGTTCGCAAAGGAAACTATTTCTCCTCCTTGCCAAAGATCGTCATATCTATAAATTCCTCCCTGTTCTACATTTTTAAAATTATGCTCTCCCATTCCCTGGCTAAATTGCTTGTTCCAAAAGACTGGTGTCATAGGGGAAGGGAGATTGGTTAGGCCATGCTTCAGCTTAAGTTTATCCCAAATATATAGAGAGTATAAAATTGCTGACAAGTGCAGTACTGGCGAATCTGGATTAGTCAAACCAGTCTCCATATCTACCCAATATTAGTCTTTCAAAACAGTAAAACATATCACAGCGATGATATTGTCAGTGAAAGTGAAGTTTTTTGCATTTTTCACACACAAACGCCACTTTCACTGATGAAATTATTGCTGTGATACATTTTACTGTTCTGAAACACTAATATTTGTGTTCAGAGAATTCTCCCGAGTATAACAGTACCCCCCATGTAGAGGTTTTATAGTGTTTTCGAAAGTTACAGGGTCAAATATAAGGCTTGATTTTACTTTTTTTTTTCATTGAAATTTGTCAGATTGGTTATGTTTAAACAAGGAGACCCTAAGATGGAGTAAAGAGAGGGGGGGGGAGAGGGGGGAAACACACACACCCACCCCTCCTTAACCCACAAAGGGTCAGCAAGAAAGGAAGCCCCTGCATAGAAAAAAAAAGACGGGTTAGACCTGCCGGGTTTCGCCGAATTAAGCCACTTCCGGGTTGACGGCGCTTTGCCCCGCCCCTTCTCTGACGCGGTCTTCCCACGCTACATAGGAAGACCGCGCCAGATTCAAAGCGCTGGATTATTGAACAAGTTTGCTGTGTATCTCTGACCGGCTACCCGATTACATTATAAGCTTTTCCGAGTACCGAACCCGCTCTGTGAACGACTACCCGCCTTCTCCACTCCTCGACCCGGACTGTTTAATGGACTTCTACTCTCTCTCCTAAAAGACTGCTTAAATTGATCTCCCCAGTTCGCTGGAACTACTACTATTAAGCTAAGTACTTCTCAGTTGCAATTATAAGCTAACCATTGTTAAACACTCTTGAAACTATTTCCTCTGCAATCAACACTAAATCTGCATACAACCTTAGGAAGCTATTTCTGCTGCATTTAATTCAACACTAAATCTGCATACAACCTTTGGAAGCTATTTCTGCTGAATTTAATTCAACTCTAAATTCTGCATGCAAACTCTGCACTATCCTTAATTAGAATTGTAGACTTAATACAAAACTTCAGTGGCTTATTTTCTTCCTGCAACTAATAACCTGTCATAAGAGTTAAAGCTACAGTAACCAAAGTTTGCAATTCAATAAAATTATAAAATTATAATCGAAGTAATTAAAGTTCTGCAGTTGTGTTCCACTCGTTTAGCATTACACTTCACATCCTTCGTTGCAAGTCTAAACGCCAATGATTTGAATCTTAGATTCACAATGGAGATTGGTGGATCCTCTTTGAATTTTCTGGACTGTACCTTCAAGATTTCTGAAGGTTCAAAAATTAAGACCACTCTCTATAGGAAACCCACCTCGACTAATACAATGCTGAGGTGGGACAGCTATCACCCTGTTGCACTCGAAAAAGGCATTCCTATTGGACAATATCTCCGTTTGAGGAGAAATTGTTCCACTACGGATGAATTTATTGATCAGGCTAGACTCCTTAGAATTAGATTCTAACCGATGCCTCAAAAGAGCTTACCAGAATGCCCTCTTGAGCGATATGTCTGAACTATTAAAGGATAAGGTAACACCATCCAAACAGGAACTTATTCGCTGTATAGCGACTTTTGACTCTGGTTGGGACCAATCTAAACAAATACTAGGTAGATTTTGGCCCCTTCTAACTCAAGATCCTCAACTCAAGGGAAAAGTGACTCCGTCTGTTTCCCTTACAGCACGGAGGGGTAAGAACCTTAAAGAGTCCTTGGTTCCTAGCCATTTGTCAACAAGAAAAGTCTCCAAGAATTGGCTATCAGTACAAGGCACCTACCAATGCGGTAGATGTGTTGCGTGCCAATATATGATGAAGAATTCAAAAACTTTATCAGATTCAAAAAATAATCAGGTGTGCCAAGTTACACAATTCTTTAACTGTAACACCAAAGGCCTAGTTTATCTCTTGACGTGTGTTTGTGGTCTCAGATACGTGGGAAAAACCATTCGCCCCTTTAAGAGGCGCGTAATGGAACATGTACACTCAGTTTAAAACCTTAAAGATACCCCGATATCACGACACATTGTAAGTGATCATCATGGCAACCCACAAGGGATTAAATTTGCAGGGATTGAAAAAGTACATTTAGGCAATAGAGGTGGCGACTTAGATCGCACCCTCCTTAAGCGTGAATGTTTCTGGATCTATAGATTCAATACACTGGCCCCCAACGGATTAAATGAGGGCTTCACATTTTCACCTTTCATTGATAAATGAGCTGTAAGGAGTACAAGGTATTTGTCATCTTAGTTAATGCAATTTCTTTATAGATATACATTTTATCATAATTAATGTCTCCATGATTACTTAGATTTATTATGGACTAAAATGGTTCATTTTCCTCTTCTCTCTTTTTTTGATCACCTGGTCACTTTAATTCAACTCTCACCTTATACTTGAAAAAATGTTCCAAGCCCATATGTTTATATAACTCATTTGGATAATTTAGTTGTGTCTGTGTACACAGATTATTTATATGATCACAAGCTAGTTTTCTTGAGTGATATATTCCTTCCCCGGCTTTTTGGGAATTTATTCATTTTTCAGTTTTAGGTGAGCAGGGTTTTTTGTGCCCCGATTATAAGTTTATTTTATTTTATTTCAATACTTATATATAGAAATGTGCAGGGTGCCCATTAATATAAATATAAATACAAATCTTTTATGTGTGGCTTTACAATACACACCAATATATTAATTAGATCTATAACTCTCTTCTTAATGGGCACCACATGGATTCCCTGTCCTGTGTGATTGGGCACACACAGGGTTAACCACCTACAAAGTGACTTAACTGATTGAAGGGGCGGGTCCTATTCAAACGCCAATTTCGTCGCGAATGGGGACGATCACGCCCCCTCTCTTCATTGGACCGAGCCGCATACAAATACACCGGCCGGTAAGGGACCCTCTTTGATGCCTCTGAGGAAGGCGCTTAGAATTGCGCCGAAACGCGCGTTAGGCAGGCTTAGAGGAGGTAGATTTTGAGGGAGCTGTTCTTTATTTTTGTTCCAGTCAATAGTCAGTCTTTTAGCGAGCTCAAACAAGCTGACTTGGGGGTTTACATTGTGTTTGGCAGTAGTGGTGGGATCTTTCCTCTATATGATACTTTATATCCACGGGTGGACACAAGTTGTTATTGTTTCACATTCAGTTGCAATATTTTAGACACTGCAACTGTGTATTCGTTTATGGCTACTATCAGGGTCTTTATTATTGGAATTCCTACATAGAGATTTCTGTCCCTGATTTATGAGCAACAATTTGCCACCTTGTCTATGCCAATTCTTCCCCCCACTATCCTTGCCCAGCCCCCTTATAAATCTGGACTTGGATATATTTACAGTGCTATTATAGCCTTTTCTCCAGAGGTGACCCTTAGTGGTCACATTCTATACCCCTTTTTTGTATTTGCTCCCTCTCTCTCCTTTTATTCCATTTTTGTTATTTTCAATTTGATATTTTATGATTTCTTATTAAAGGTTAAGTTTTAGCATTTTTTTTTTCTAGGCAGGGGCTTCCTTTCTTGCTGACCCTTTGTGGGTTAAGGAGGGGTGGGTGGGTGTGTTTCCCCCCCCCTCTCTTTACTCCATCTTAGGGTCTCCTTGTTTATTCATTCCATATATTGGAGGGTTAACCCCTAATTTCAAGGTTGCCCCTGGACACATTTAGGGCTGCTTTTCCTTTTCAGGTTGGTAGCTTTCTTTCATTTTTAAGATTGGTTATGTTGCCTTTTAGAGCGTGTGGTAGCCCAGGAATGAGAATTATCCCCATGATGGCATACCATTTGCAAAAGAAGACAACCCAAGGTATTGCAAATAGGGTATGTTCAGCCTTTTTTAGTAGTCACTTAGTCACAAACACTGGCCAATTTCCTACTTGTACTTATAGCCATATAACTTGCAAAACATAAGCAAAAAAGCATGTAAACACTGGGTGTTTTTAAACTCAGGACAACAGTTTGAATCTATTTAGCTGTTTTTTTCATTAGCTTTTGTAGATAAGTAAAAGATTTTTCAAGTAAAAGTCCAAAAACTTTTTTTTTTTAATTTTTCACCATATTTTATTATTTTTTTCAAAGTAAAATATATGACATGATACAAATAATGGTATGTAAAGAAAGCCCTTCTTGTCCTGACAATATATAACTTGTATGGGAACCGTAAATGAGAGAGAGGAAAATTACAGCTAAACACAAACACCACAAAAGCGTTAAAACCGCTTTGGTCCTTAACGTACAACATCGCAAAAACAGGCCGGTCCTTAAGGGGTTAATATCTAAGTAACATAACGAGATAGCAAAAGACAAGTCAAATTTTAATTGTAGATTATTTTGTTCTTGCATCGATATATGAAAGGGACCGCACAAGATTTAGTATAATTGAATCTATAGCCCAAAATCGCTCCAAATTGTTCTATCGGATTAAACAAGGCAGGAATAGATTCGGAAGGGTTTACTACTGAAATTAATATATCATCGGCATAAGCCGCAACTTTGTAGATCTTCCTTCCAATCCGGACTCCCTGAATAGCTCCACTTTCTCTAATGCAAATTAAAAGGGGCTCCAATAAGAGAGTGAACAGGATTGGAGAGAGGGGGCAGCCTTGGTGTGTGCCATTAAATATCCCAAAGGGGATCCCATCTGAATCAGGAAGTTGTATTAAAGCCTGAGGATTAGAATATAAAGCTCGAATTATAGCAATGATAGAGTCAGGAAAAACCCAAAATTGTAATAGATAAAATAAATATGGCCAATCAACCCTATCAAATGCCTTCTCTGCGTCTAGTGACAGGAGCATCGATGGCAGCCTCTATGTCTCCATAAGCCATGCAAGATCTACGACTCTACAAGTGTTCTCATATAGCTGCCTTCCAGGAATAAAACTTTCTTGGTCTGGATGAAACAAAATGGGACGAAGTGGAGATAGGCGTAAAGCTAAGACCTTTGCTACTATTTTTGTGTCCACATTTTTTAGGGAAATGGGTCTATAATTCCTAACTGCCATAGGAGCTTTATCCTTTTTCGGGAGGAGAACAATTTTAGCCATTGTCAGATCTGCTGGGAAAGTTCCTATCTGGCATATTTTATCCAAAACCTCCTGCAAATGTAGCAGGAGGATTTGCTGAAATGTTTTATAGTAGCTGCCACTAAATCCATCTGGGTCAGGTGCTTTACCCCCTTTAATGGAAGAAATAGCTATTTTAATCTCATCAATAGAGATCCTAATGGTTAATGATTCTAAGGTATCTTCAGGAATAGGGGGTAGGCTCACTGTACCCAAAAGTTCTCTCTATAATAACCCCCGTTCCAAGTCCTCCCCATTACAATCCAGGAAATGATTATAAGGTATAGAGAAGTTTTCCCAAAAGGCTTGATAGATCTCCTCGGCCGTCGAAACCAAAGTTCAAGACGTAGTTCTAATAGCTGTTATCGGTTTAGAGTGCATACGTGGCCTCAAGCATTTGGCCAAAGGGGCATCAATCCTGTTCGCTCTCTGATAGAAGTATCTATGTGTCAATTTCAACTGCCAGGCAGCATTATCTATTAAAAGTGTTTTAATTTTTAATCTGCTAGTTTTAAGGTCTACAAGTGTTTGTTCCCAATAGGCTGTTTTATGTTTACATTCCAGCTTTTGTATAATTTTCTGGAACTCAAATAGAGATTCAGATTTTTTTCCTTTTCTTATAGGAAGCTATTTTAATTAATTCTCCTCTAATTACAGTTTTATGGGCTGCCCATAAGGTAGTTTTACTGATTTCAGGTGTATTATATTCTAAAAAATAATTTGAGAGACTTCGAAATTGCTTACTTAACTGAAAGATCCCCAAGAGAGAAGTATTAAGAGTAACTAGATTTAACAGATAATCCTTTTATAAAGACGGCTATATCAGCATGGTATGACCAGGTAATATTACTAATTTGTGAGTAATAAAGATAAGAAACAAATTCCGAATTTGACAAGACCATATCTATTCTGGAATATGTACCATGTGGGGATGAATAAAAGTTAAAATCCAATACATCGGGATAGTGAGCCCTTCATACATCGATACGCTTGTGAACTTAAATAAACTGAAAAAACAATCTGTCCTGTCTTCCCCGTCCCTGGAAACGAACTTCTCCAGGCCTAGAACTCCTATCTATTGCTGGGCATAAAACTGCATTACAATGACCGCCTATCAGAATACAATCTGACCGGATAGGCTTGATAACCTATCCAATCATATCCCAAAAACTAGCATCTGGGATATTTGGGGCATATCAATGTATCAAGTAAAGTTTGCGAGGGCTTAGCATACCTGATACCAATATATCAAAGTCTTCTCTATCATGTGAGGTATTTCAGACTTTGAACTGACAGCGTTTATGAATCAAGATTGCCACTCCGTTATGCTTACGAAGGGCATTCAAGCTATAAGCTCTATCATACATTTTATCCATAAGAGAAAGCACATGAGATCTGTTTAAGAGCGTTTCCTGTAAAAAGGCAAATATCAGCCTGCAATCTTCTCAATTCTTTAAACACCAGTTTTCTTTTCACAGGTGAGTTAAGGCCTTTTACATTTAAAGAGACTATCTTATTAACCATAATGATATTTCAAGCACAAGAAAAGAGTTGACACACAAGTATAATACTGATAGACTTGATAATCCTGTAGGAGAAGTCCAAGCCCCGGCAAAGGAGAAGAGAAAAAAATAAAATAAAAATAAATTAATAAATTAAAAAAAAACAAGTAACAAAAGTATATACAAAAACTACATCCTGGACTCACCAAATGCCAACAAGACATTGGGGGGCACAATCCCCCCAGGTCTAAATGGGCCATGGGATGTAGTGTATATGCTCCCATCTAACTGAAGCCTTGAATTAATCACCCCTGGCCGCTGGGAAGAGATATATAGCCGGCCAGATAACTAATGCTTTCCAAATGTATCTATATGTTCAAGCACCCTGAACCAAGTTGAGAAAATTTAGATTTTAATTGGAATTTTAATTTATTATACAATTTTATTATTTATTACCAATCTTCCATGCCACACATATATAGTCCAAATAGTTATCTATATCTGATTCAAAGTGAAAAATAAAAATCTATACATACATACATACACACACACACACATATATACACCTATACCGCATACATGCATACACATACCCATACATGTACCATACATATACCAACACATGCACACACATGCATACACATACATACCCATATATTATTATTATTATTATTATTATTATTATTATTACTACCATTTATATAGCACCAACAGATTCTGTAGAGCTTTACAATATTAAGAGAGGGGGGATTTAACTATAAATATGACAATTACAAGAAAACTTACAGGAACGATAGGTTGAAGAGGACCCTGCTCAAACGAGCTTACAGTCTATAGGAGGTGGGGTAGAAAACACATTAAGAAAGGAAATAGCAATCAAATAAGGTGGGAGTGAGGCAGAGCTGGAGGAGAGAGTAGAGTGCTGCCCTTTAGGAGAGAGCAAGAGACAGGTATGTAAGGTAGATGCTACTCTGGGAGGCCATAAACATTCCTAAAGAGATGGGTTTTAAGGCACTTCTTAAATGATTGAAGACTAGGGGAGAGTCTGATGGCAGTAGGCAGGCTATTCCATAGGAAGGGAGCCGCCCGCGAGAAGTCCTGCAAGCGCGAGTAGGCTGTAGGGGTGCGAGTAGCGGACAGGAGAAGGTCACTGGAAGAGCAGAGAGACCGAGAAGGGGCATACCTATGGATCTGTGAAGAGATATAAGAGGGGCTAGAATTGTTCAGTGCTTTATAGGTATGGGTTAGTACTTTGAATTGACTCCTATAGGGTATAGGAAGCTAATGTAAGGACTGACAGAGGGGTGAGGTGTGAGAGGGCCGACTAGAGAGGAAAATCAGTCTGGCGGCAGCATGCATTATAGGCCAATATGGCTTTTGGGAAGACCAATTAGGAGAGGGTTACAATAATCCATGCGGGATATTACTAGAGCATGGACAAGCTCCTTGGTAGCATCTTGCGTAAGAAAGGCGCAGATGCGGGCTATGTTTTTATGATGGAATCTACAGGATTTGACAACATACTGGATGTAAGACTCAAAGGTGAGGCCAGAATCAAGTATGACGCCAAGACAGCGCACTTGCAAGGATGGACTTATGTGAATACCACTAATTTGACGGTAGAGCGAAAGATGAGGATCAGTATTAGGAGGAGGAAAGACAAGGAGCTCAGTTTTAGAGAGATTGAGTTTCAGAAAGTGGGAGGACATCCAGTCAGAGATGGAAGAAAGGCAAGCTGTGACACGTTGCAGGACGGCAGGGGAGAGGTCCTGGGAGGAGAGAAATATTTGGGTGTCATCAGCGTACAGGGGGTAGTGGAATCCAAAAGAGGTAATAAGCTTGCCCAGAGTGGCAGTATAAAGAGAAAATAGAAGGGGACCAAGGTCAGAATCTTGGGGGACTCCAACTGAGACAGGACGAGGAAAGGAGGTATCATTAGAAAAGGAGAAGCTGAATGAGCATTGGGAGAGATAAGAGGAAAACCATGAGAGGACAGAGTCAGATTCATATACATACATGCATATATATGTCATGACACATATCATGTCCAGCATAAATCATAAATCACAAATTACCAATATACCACCACCATGTCATTTAGCACTTTCCATGATCCATATAGACCACTTTCAATAATCTAAATAATCCTTATAAACCAAAGTCCAAACAAAAATAAAACCAAGTCAGAAACAAAAACCAAAATCCTATTCGGGACCCACAATGGGTACATGCCAAAAGCATGCCAAAATCAAATATCACTATGAAGCAGATGAAGCAGAGAATAAAATATATAAAAAAAATCAGTTGCTACCGACCTTCTACTGCAAAATTAAAAGTCATTGCCCAAGGATCTCTTTACTTTTTCACCTTACAGAAATTTTTCATCTTGAAATTCGAGGTAATAATTTGGTAAATTGATAAAGTTAGTGTCATGAAATCCATGAGGATTCTAATTCTCCCTTGCCTCCCTCACTTCGTAACATTCCCAGGGAAGAGGGAGTGGTAAAACCTTTGGTTGAAATAGAAGCGGAACTGCCTCAGGGATATCCAGACCCATTATTTGAAAGAATCTACTTGGGTCTCCTGAGGGCAGCAAGGCTCTTGTTTGAATCCGATTGAGTCGAAAATGTTCCAAGTTAGTTTATATCTGTAAATCTCCACTAGATTGGAAAAGCCAATGCATTGTGCTTGCGTTTATGGCTTGCCAGAGGTGAGAAAAATTGCTTTTCTATTTTTAAACATTTGCTTAATTAGCATTTTAGCTTGAAGACATTTATTTATGTTATTGTTGTTTTAAATGCTTTTACATTTATTTTTAATGAATTCTATTTGGAATACAACTGGATTCATCTCTGAAGTTTGTAAATCCATTTGTCTTTCTTTGCAGTTAGCCTGAGAAAAGGATGCCTATAAATATTTGTTACTAGGGTATGTGCATGGGCAAAATATTCGGTTCGGGACTTTGGCAATTCCCTAACCCTACCCTTACCCCAACCCCTAACCCTAAACCCAACCCTACCATACCCCTAACCCTACCTTCAACCCTAGAATAGGTATATTATTTAAAGTGCACATTTCCTACACATATTGACTTTGCTTACTTAGGTACAGACTTTAGTCTATTGCAATGGCAGAAGGATTAAAGTCCACAAATTGTATAAGGGAAAGTTTACTTAAATAAGTGGTACTATCCCACTGTACCTGTAGTGCTAGCAGTAAGGAAATTAGAACAATACTGTACTACTGACTGTAATCAGATCAGACACATGTAATCTCAGTGAATTTCATAAACTAGGTTTTCCTAAAATAACAAAATAAAATAAAATAATGTTGTTTATATATAAATATATCAATGTTGTTTATAAATAAATGTATATAGACTAGGCAATAAGAGCATTTACATGCTGTACCAGGCTGCATTCAGCAGCCTGCTGTCTCAGAGCAAAGAAATGATTTATAAAAATAAAGTTTAAACATCTAAACCACAACCACATGATGGATAAATTAATTGCTTCTATAAAAGCTATGTGCTGCTGCTGCTGTTATATACATATAAATACAGATTAGGGAACAGCGTAGAAATAAAAATACAGTTTTAAATCTCATATATGGGGATTCAGTTCCACCACGTGACCATATTCTACAGTACCCCAATACTGGTGAATCGTACATTAATTCCAGTGGGAAGTAGTGCAAATGCTTCAAATTTCAATTTGAAAATGGAACGTTCTTTATTTGACCCTGTAACTTTCCAAAACACCATAAAACCTGTTAATGGGGGGTACTGTTGTACTCGTGAGACATTGCTGATTACAAATATATGCATTTTTTTGCAGTAAAACCTAACAGTATTATGACATTCACAGCTAAAATGTCAGACAGAAATACTAATTTTTTTTAAAAAATCTTATTTTCTCACATTTTTTTAAATTTTATTCATTATAAATGATGTTCCATATATGAATAGTTAATGATAAATTAAAGCCCTGTTTCTCCTGAACAAAATTATATATAATTAGTGATGTCCCGAACGGTTTGCCGAACGGTTCGCGAACGGTTCGCGAACGGTTCGCCACGAACGGTTCGCCACGGACTCATCATTGAGTAAACTTTGACCCTGTACCTCACAGTCAGCAGATACATTCCAGCCAATCAGCAGCAGACCCTCCCTCCCAGACCCTCCCACCTCCTGGACAGCTCACTAAGAATGCAGTTTCAAAATGGATGCTGTCCAGGAGGTGGGAGGGTCTGGGAGGGAGGGTCTGCTGCTGATTGGCTGGAATGTGTTTGCTGACTGTGAGGTACAGGGACATCACTAATTCCCCACTGTCACATTAAGCGCAGCCACACTTATTATAATATAATAAGTGTGGCTGCGCTTAATGTGACAGCGGGGAATTACGGTTGAACAGACATATAGCGCAAATTCCAGTTTTTGTTTACGTTTTGTTTTGATCAGAACATGCACTATTGACTCTGTCCTGAAGGGGTTAATGAACAGTTGGCACAACACTTATAAAATGTATCTATCTTGGTCCATTGTTCACTTATCTCTCAATTCTCTGTCTGGTGTTCAAACAGTTTTTCTTACGATACATTGTGAGTTTATATCCACAACTGCATATTGCTTTGTGGAAACAAATTGAAAGCCTGGCATTGTAATACGTGTATGGACATGCTTATTACAAAGCTTGGTCCCTTTCCTCATGTAGTTATTAACAGGCACTTTGATACAATGTGTCCACCAATGCTACTCTGTTAAAGTGGTCACTGGATCACAAAAGCATACCCTTTCTCTCAGTCATGATGCAGAGTTTTTGCTTGCAAATAAATACTCATATCATTTAGAGGGGTTAGTTATATAATAACCATTGAACATAAGTTGGTTGTTCTTCCTGTATAGGAAAGAGAGACTTGCCCTAAAAGCCTATTCGTGGCTAGGACAAGCTCATATAGAGAGAGGTAATGTACTTCTAACTTCTAAAAAGGAATATTGGTGGCCTAATATAGGACATACTGTAGTTTATGTGATTAGTTATTGTAAGCATTTGCTTACTGATAACTAGGCCACATTACTGCTGTACTGTTTATTGAAATATTAATATGTAACATACTTTTTGAATTACTATATATTGGAAGTTTGCCACCATCTCATGGTTATAAATATGTGTTGATGCATGTAGCAGGTTCATTTGGTTATGCCCTGTGTAAAGTGCAACCTCTGATACCACGATTGCTAGTCTCACTTCCTTAGTATGCATTTGGTAATCCAAGGACCATCCACTCGGTTGGTGGTCCTGCAGATACTGCAAGGGAAACCCAAAACTGGGCAACAACATTTAGGTTACTTTGGGAATTCAGTGCACCCAACCACCCCCAAAGTAGTGGAGTTGTGTTACGGGAAAACTGTTAAGGTGAAATTACTATTAACCAAGTTACTAGCTGCTTGCCCCCACACAATATGATACAAATGGTGAGACACCATATGATATGTTACACATTTTTCACTGAAAATCATATTTCTGCACAAGGAAAGCTTAGAACCATTGGTTCTATTAGAGAAATTTAGGGAATTTACCTAAAAATACCTCACCATGCACCACCACCTATTTCCTACTGTTTGGCCAGTTTGGCCTGGAGAGGGTGACTCCAAGAACTTTTACTACAGAGAACAATCAGAGCCAACAGAGAAAAGTAAGTTTTGATATTTTAAAACCTGCTAAATACTTCCAAGATTTTCACAGAACCACTGACTGACACAATGGATGCTGTTAAAGAAGGCAAGATAAAACAAACAGAGGATGACAGAAATGCCACTAGAATCATAGCCATAACAGACCGAATCGTGATCTGACATCTGAACCTGCAAATATGAAGAAGAAGGATGAACAGACAGGCATGATACATTCACAGTTAACATGGAATGAAAAATGAATCATCAACATCATTACCAGAAAGACTCTGGAGAAAGCAGAATGTACCTGAATTATCTTATACAGTAAGAAAAAAAAGCAAAGATGGAAGCAAAAGGATGCTAGAAAATTGTCTTCAATTTTATTTCTATTGAGGTTGCTTTTAGTAGTAATTTGGATTTGTTCTTTAGTATGGCTATAGAGAGTTTGTGTGCTTTGATCCTGATAACATATTTTATACCTTGAGTTATTTTTATGCATTTACTATACTTTTATGCATTTTTAATTCATATTCTTTCATTGTTCTGATTTTTAATTTTTTAATTAATTGTTCTAATTTTATCTTATGTTTTAATTTTTATTTATTTTTATTTTTATTCCATGTTGTAATGGAACTCCCCGTACTCCGACCGAGTACCTTCTGTTGATGGACGCTTCCTAGCTTGTGCCGAGGATCACAAGCACCGCACCGGACACCACAACCACCGCAGACTCCATGGCTTTCATGCCCAAAAACAGTTCCACAGATTCAGGCAGATTCAGGCAAATCTGGAGATAATTGTCTTAAGTGGGTGTGGTAACTTAATTATTTTTATTTATTTATTTATTTATAAAATATTTTACCAGGAAAGATACATTGAGATTTCTCTCGTTTTCAAGTATGTCCTGGGTCCACAAATCATTGCATTGTTACATTAGGTACAACAAAATACAAAAACAATATTAATACACAATATATACAAAATGTAATTATGCCCAGGTACAGTGAATATATCCATTTACAACAACAGTAAAAATACATAAAAATACATATTTACTATTATACTGAACAGAACCCCCACATTCAACCTATCCCCAGATAGCCTGCATCTGAGCGCTCAATATATCCGAACAGCGCTCAGATCCCACAAACAGAATAAAATCGCCATGAGGTTAAAGTTTAGCAAGGGTTGATGAGAGATTGAGGAGGAACAAAGCAGCCAGTCTAAACTGGTCTGACAGTGTCCCTGGGACAACACCCTGCTGGAGAACAATGGACAGGAAAAGGGGGAGGGGAAGAGGCACATTCTCCCATGGAATCAAAGGGGCAGAAACAGTGCAATAAAATCCAATATGCCCAAATAATGTTTTTAAAGAGCAAACTCTCCCAGGGGCCATAGTCACAAGGCAAGAGGCTGGCAATTAGTCCTCTCCAGGCACAAGTGGCAAAGGGCACTTCGTCAGACATGTTCTTCATGAACATTCTCCTTCTTACTCACTAATAAGATTATTATACTATGTTATATGAAATAGACCGTATATTTTAAAATATTATTTTAAAATATAATTGTATTGGTGATCATTATTTTAAAATATCATTGCAATGGGGATCATTATTTATCATCTTTATCTGTCTTGATTATTTAGTGTTATGTATTACATGCTCTTCTGTTTTTATTTCCTTGCAGACGTTAGAGTCCCAAACATATACTATGTTTGGCTGGACTTGTAGGTTGTCCTCGAACAGCATCAATAAAGTTGATTTGCGTTCCAGGCTGGTTTTCGTGCATGCGCGGTGAGACAGTTGAACGTAATTATACACATTCCGTTTTGGCCGTCGCCCACGCATGCGCATTCAGGATGGGAAAACACGCAAAATTTGAACATAAAAACAAGCTGAACACAGAAGAGTGTTAAGCTCTTGAGAAAGTCGATAAAGACAAAATGCGTAGAGCGGTAGCTGTTCCCAAAGGAGTGTTTTAACCCTCACCTCTACTACTGAACGTTATTTACTACCATCTAAGAAGATCTCGGACTCCACAAATACACAGGTCTTTATCAAAACCTTCTTTAACTACCAATCCAGAGGTGTGATTTATTTACTAACCTGCTCGTGTAACAAAATGTACGTTGGCAAGACAATCCGTGCATTTAAATACAGGATTCGTGAACATGTTACGTCAGTCAATCCAAGGAGACTGGTTGATACTCCCATTTCGAAACATCTAAAACTCCATCATGGAGGCTCCGCACAAGATATACGCTTCTGTGGGATTGAAAGGGTTACACTTGGTCCAAGGGGAGGTGACCTTGATAAAAAACTATTACAAAGAGAGAGTCTTTGGATATATAAATTAAAAACTTTTTCCCCCATGGGTCTTAATGAGGGCTTCTCATTCACACCATTTATCTCTGACTAATATACTATATATACATCTCTGGAGTTTTCTCCATTTAGTCTTAATTTAGCATTACATGATTAACCTGTATTTTGTAAATAAGTAGTTCTATTATTTTTATTATTATTTATTTTTTATTATTATTTTTTTTATGATTGAGTCTTTTTCCTTTCTGAGTCTGCTTAATATCATATGTAGTTCATTATTCACTAGTATGTGTATACTGTAATCTGTCTAATATCATATGTAGTTCACTATCTATTATTATGTATATACTGTAATCTGGTATCTATAAGATTTCTTGCATGTACTTTTACATTTACTACTATATCAAACCTGGTTACCGATATTGAGAAGATTCTGAGTATCCCTGTTATATCCATATAAGCAGATACTGATTTGGATTTCTTTTAATTACTAAGGATACCTATAGTGAATCTACTATATATACCTCCATATTATTGTATACATTTATTTATTTTTTATCCAATAGATGTGATGGTGTACTTTCTATTTGCCTTTATATTGGTAATATATTGGATTCTTTTCTAACAAGAAATCCATTATGGTTTAGCCCTAATAAATATTCTGAAATGGGCTCTTCGTATGGACTAATACACTTTGATCACCAGGATATATATTAAAACTAATGGTACAATTATATTTCAAACTGAGAAAAGTGTGCGGAGCCTAATAGATTAATTACTATTCCGCCCGCCCTACTCTAATGACGTCACTGGGCTAGCTCCGTTGAATGGCTGTACCTAGCACGGGAAATGCCGTTCGCGCCCCTGATACAGACAGGACAGCCATTGGTTGATGGACGTACGAAATAAGGTATAAAAAGAACTACTTAAGCAGTAACTCATTTGCCTCTGACAAAGGTGCTTCTGCACAGCACCGAAATGCGCCTCAGGCGTTTCTTTCTTGTCGTTTATGGACATTACACTTTAATTCACGGCATGGCACTGTATTGATTTCACATTTTTGTTTTCACGTTTAAGTAGATAGTTAGTTATATTATTTCTCTCTACCACTATAGAGGTCCAGTAGTTACACTGAGTTAGGCAGATACTTTTATATTTTTGTAATCAGATACAATGTTGCTATTTGGGCTGCTAGCTTTACAGGCAGCTCTGGTTTCTTAATATTTGTCTTTCCTATTTCCTCTTTTGAGGATTTTCTGGCTATTAACTCTATTCATAGATATGCTGTGAGCATTCTAAGCTTCACGCTCTCTATGCTCTATACCTTTCATTACTATTTATTTACTTATAAACTCCATTTATTTATTTTGATTATATATATATTTTTTTGTTTGTAATACCCCTTATATTGGTGTCCTTCGGGCATCATATGATACTGTATATAGATTGGGATTACTTTGGTATTATACCAAGCATTCTTGCACTGTAGAGGCTTTTGTGTAGTGGTAGTTATTTATTTATTTATTTATTTATTTATTTTCTTTTTTCTCTTTGCTCCCTGCTTGATGTATTAGATACGATAATGCAAATACTGCAGTGACATTGAGCCAGATTTATTAAAGCTCATAGTAGTTGCCTACAGTATTGCTTTGACAGAGTATGATATATGATCATCATCCAGGATTTATGTTCTCTCTATCTACTTCCTAATTTTTATATTTAGGGATACTTAGCCCTTTCATAATATATGTATTAATAGATTTTTTCTAGACTACTTCATTATTTCCAGGTATACTCAGTTCATTATATCTGTTTCTTAACAGGTGTATGTTTTGTGTTTTTTCTATTTCTTTTTTCTTATATAAAATTATGGCTAAGATATCTGTATGGTTAGCCCTGCTAGGTTCTATGATTTAAGACGTTATAGTGGTAAATAAGGGAACCAGCTGCGGTTAGGGGTAGGGGTAGATTCATTCATGTAAATTTACCTCCCTCTCTTATTTTGCCACTTTTCAGCAATCCTAAGCACTTTGGCACTTCCGAAATTCTGCACTTTGGCAATTCGGTTCGGTTCAGCACTTCTAAAATACGGCACTTTAGCAATCCTGCACTTCGGTACGGCACTTCGGAAATTCGGCAATTCGGCATTTTGGCATTCGAATGTCTAAATTGCCGAAATTCGTCCGAATTTACATTCAGAACGAAACAAATTGCACATGTCTATTCGTTACATTGTATTTTTTTAAAAAAAAATTTTTATTGTCGCTATTATGGATGCTATCATTTATTGATCAAGTAAGGATTACTCCTAAGAATTTGTAGCAAAAGTATTAACCGCTGTGCAATCTATTGCACATTGCACACTTTATATCTTTTTTTATTGTTGTATTTACGCACAGTTTTATCACTGATTTATTCGATTTCATAAATGCCATATCACCTTTAGTATTTTATGAAATGCATTTAAATTAAAATTCAAAAGAGAAATTTCAAAAATAACCATTGCATTAGTAAGAAATAGTTAAAATTTAAATTAAAAATTGATTTATCATATTTTTCAGAGACATACTTTTCCAGCAACACTTTATATTTATTTATTTATAAAATATTTTACCAGGAAGGATACATTGAGATTTCTCTTGTTTTCAAGTATTTCCTGGGCCCACAAACACTGCATTGTTACACTAGTGTACAGAAAAGTATTAAAAATACATAGTAATGTTAAAATGCACATATATACATTTAACACAGAACAGGTTTGAAATATAAACAACCATGATTACAGGTGCATTCCGTAATGAAATATGTTGAGAGGGGTCACTTAAAAATTTTCATTGCGTCTGTGAGTTTATTCCATTATTGCGGTTCTCAGTATCAAAATGAGGATCAAGCCACTTTCTTTTTGTGTTGTGATATACTAAATATATATACAAATTAATGCATTATATATATCCATTCCATAGATATATAAATACATTTCTGTCCAACACAAAATGCCATAGCATACCCTTGAAAAATTAGTTTTTTTATTTTCAACCCATAACAACATGTTTCTTAGAATCGAGTATAAATATTTTACTTTCATGTATTTTGCAGAGTGCAATTTTGTCCATAAAGCCTCACTCCTCCTCACTTAAATTGCTAAACATGTCACAACCCTAATTAACGAATCCTTGGTGAGATACATAACCAAACTTTGTAAGACTGCGAGAGTAGTGCCTATCCATAAAAGTGGTGACACTACTTTGGTTTCTAACTATCGCCCAATATCATTGCTCCCAGTATTGTAAAAAATCTTAGAAAAATGCATTCATGCGCAACTTTGTGAGTATTACGAACAATCAAACTATCTGACCCCTGATCAATCGGGTTTTTGTCTGAATCACTCCACTACAACTGCCCTCTTAAAAGTTTGCAATGACATCCAAACTGGCATGGGACAATGAGACCTAACTGGAGCTATTTTCCTTGATTTTGCAAAGGCCTTTGACATTCTACTGCACAAACTCAAAAATGTAGGTGTTGGTGATTGTCCGCTAACCTGGTTTCGAACATATGTATCGGATCTCTCACAATATGTGTCCATTTCTGACAGCGACTCCCTCCTTCTCCCAGTCAGGTGTCGTGTTCCCCAAGGTTCCATTCTCAGCCCCCTAATATTCACATTATTTATAAATGATCTGCCTAATGTCTGCAAATCCTCAAATGTACACATGTACGCAGACGACACAGTAATCTATGCAAGCAAATCTGATTTCCTGCAGCTTGAGGCTGTTTACAGAGTTAGAAAAGTGGATCACAAAAAACAAACTCTTCCTAAACACTGACAAAACTGTCACAATGATCTTTGGAACAGTACCTAAATTACACAAATTACACAATTCCCACCTATCCATCAAAACTAATTCAACTAGCACACTGACCGCAGTTTACTCTTTCAAATACTTGGGTATGTTGTTAGACCCCAATCTATCTTTGGGCCTCCACATAGAAAAACTTGCATCTAAAATTTATCCAAAACTAGGTGCCCTGTACAGAAACAAATCCTGCTTAAAGGACCACTATAGTGCCAGGAAAACACCCTCAGGGTCCCCCTCCCGCCCGGCTCTGGAAGGGGGAAAGGGGTAATAACTTACCTTTTTCCAGCGCTGGGCGGAGAGCTCTCCTCCTCCTCTCCGCCTCCGATCCGCCCCGCCGGCTGAATGCGCACGCGCGGCAAGAGCTGCGCGCGCATTCAGCCGGTCTCATAGGAAAGCATTTACAATTTACAATGCTTTCCTATGGACGCTGGCGTGCTCTCACTGTGAAAATCACAGTGAGAAGCACGCAAGCGCCTCTAGTGGCTGTCAATGAGACAGCCACTAGAGGATTAGGGGGAAGGCTTAACCCATTCATAATTATAGCAGTTTCTCTGAAACTGCTATAATTATGAAAAAATGGGTTAACCCTAGAAGGACCTGGCACCCAGACCACTTCATTAAGCTGAAGTGGTCTGGGTGCCTAGAGTGGTCCTTTAAGCCCTACAGTAAAGGAAAAGATTGTACAGCACTTGCTGATGCCATTCATTGATTATGGGGATGTAGTATATGCATCTGCACCGCAATCCCACATTAATAAACTCAATATATTGTATAACTCGTTCTGCCGATTTATGTAATTACAGGACCCACCATTGTGACATGCTAAAATAACTAAACTGTCTGTCTCCGGAATCCAGGCGCACCCTTCATCTTTCCAGCCTTGTTTTTAAGAGCTTTTCTGGGAAACTCCCACCCTACCTGAACAAAATGCTTTCCCCAGCTGTTCCCACTTCCTATAACCTCCGATCCAGTACCAACACTTTACTTAGTCTACCTCAATACAAAAAGAAAGCAGCCTGATCCTCCTTCTCCTACAGAGCACCGCAATTGTGGAACGACCTCCCGCACAATTTAAAATCTTCCCTAAGCCTAAAGTCCTTTAAGAGATCCCTCTCTACATACCTCAAAACAGAATGCACCTGTCATCGTTCTTTATATATTTCCTGCCTGTTCTATGTTAAATTTTGTATATATTGTGTATTAATATTGTTTTTGCATTTTATTGTACCCTATTGTATCAATGCAATGTTTTGTGGACCCAGGACATACTTGAATACGAGCGAAATCTCAATGTATCTTTCCTGGCAAAATATTTTATAAATAAATAATAAAAATTACCAGCCCAAAGAAAAATTAATTTCACTGCTAGAAGCCAGTAGTCACGGATTTAATGCCTGCAAGTGTGATGAAAATGTCCTCTCCACAGCAAAGGCAGTTTCCAAAGGTCATATTATTCCTACACTGAGGGAGGGGCGAGTGAATGGAATTTACTATTTCATTGTTAGTATTACATTAGCAGTTCAGAGATTGGCAAAGATACCGATTACAGTTTTAAATGCCTCTAAGCAGGGCCGGACTGGGAAAAAAATTTGGCCCGGGCATTTTTCAATCACAGTGGCCCCCTGAGAAAGGGGCGGGGCCAGAGAGAGTGTGTTTTGTCATCACTAATGACAAGCACGCCCCCTCTCAAAGTGAGCATGTTAGTTCAATGCACAGAGCCCTGCTGAAGAGCTCTAGCATGGGAAAAAGGCCCTTTATTTGTTCTGCGCAGCACAAGCAAATTTAATAACATGCTTGCGCTGTGTTTTCTTTTAACTTCTCTCTGGTGTCTCCATAAGTGGGATACCAGAGGACAAAAGGGCTAGAAAAACGTATGGTGCATGTGTTTGGAGCCTGCTTGTGGCATTGCATGTGTGGTGAGTAGTGATGTACCGAACGGTTCGCCGGCGAACGGTTCCTGGCGAACATAGCATGTTCGCGTTCGCCACGGCGTGCGAACATATGCGCGGTTCGACCCGCCCCCTATTCGTCATCATTGAGTAAACTTTGACCCTGTACCTCACAGTCAGCAGACACATTCCAGCCAATTAGCAGCACAGCCTCCCTAGCAGACCCTCCCATCTACTGGACAGCATCCATTTTAGATTCATTCTCAAGCTGCATGCTTAGTAAGAGGAGGGAAAGTGTAGCTGCTGTTCATAAGATAGGGAAAAGCATAGCTAGGTTAGGGATAAGGGTATGCTTTTTTTTGATTTTTTTTTTCTATCTAATGTAAATGCACTTAGTTGTCTGCCACTGCTGCCAGCTTCTGTGTCAGCCTCACAGTGCCCATTTCCCCAGTCAGTGCCACCAATTACATCTGGTGTCACAATAGCTTGGATTTAAAAACAAAAAACTTTTTTCACTGTTATAGATTGAATAGCAGTCAGTTGTCTGCACTGCTGCCAGCTTCTGTGTCAGGCTCACAGTGGATACTGTGCCCATTTCCCCAGTCAGTGCCACCACTTATATCTGGTGTCACAATAGCTTGCATTTAAAACAAAAAACTTTTTTCACTGTTATAGATTGAATAGCAGTCAGTTGTCTGCCACTGCTGCCAACTTCTGTGTCAGGCTCACAGTGGATACTGTGCCCATTTCTCCAGTCAGTGCCACCACTTATATCTGGTGTCACAATAGCTTGCATTTAAA
>OW240915.1:325867838-325934009 GCA_933207985.1 Pelobates cultripes | reverse complement strand
ATGTCCAGGATAGTTTCCCAGGGGCAAATGTTGTCGCCTGTTGAACGAGGTGACCTTGCTCGGGTCCCAGGTGTACGGTTCCTAAAATGGCTGCCATATACACGTCCACTGATAGGAGACGCGAAGGTATTAAACTGATCAGAACAATACTAAACACACCACAAATAAGGTTTCTCTCCTGTATGGCTCCTCAAATGATGCTAAGATTAGAAGCGGCTGAAAAGCATTTCTCACACTCCGAACAAAAATATATTTTTTTAACATTCTCTCCACTTTGAACGAAATGACGTTTGGGAAGAGATTAACATAATTAAACACAGCAGTAAAAATACAGTTTTTAGCCATACCCTGTAACTTTAAAACTACACATCCCATCTTCATAATTACATATTTGGAATCAGCACACTTAAAACATAAACATAACCAAAAAATCAGCCAAATCCATCCAGGGGTTAAAAAGTTAGCTGTAGGTCCCTTATGACCGACTGCAAGCACATTTTCCTGCCCAAAACAGTTCCATAGATTTGGGCTGTGAGGTCGGGTCTTCAGGTTGAAATCCACTCAAGTCCCATCGCCGAATGACCCTAGCTGCAGCTGAAATAAGGCTGAAAACGATGAAAAGACTAAGTCCCATCGCCGCACGGGACTTAGCCCTGCAGCTGAAATAAGGTTGAAAAAGACCAAGTCCCATCGCCACTGCACTGGCCCTGCAGCTGAAAGGCGCTGAAAACGGTTGAGGGAAAAGACTAAGTCCCATCGCCGAATGGGACTTAGTCTCTGCAGCTGAAATAAGGCTGAAAAAAACGGCTGAAAAGACTAAGTCCCATCGCCGAATGGGACTTAGTCTCTGCAGCTGAAATAAGGCTGAAAAAAACGGCTGAAAAAAAGACTAAGTCCCATCACGAATGGGACTTAGTCTCTGCAGCTGAAATAATTTCCCATTTACTGAACCAAGTGGGAAATAGCAAGGCAGGCACAAAGGGTTTGCACCAGGTCTGGGGACACAGGGGACACCGTCTTAAAGGGGCCGTGTCCCCAACAAGTCTGGGGACACGGCCTTAAAGGGGCAGTGTCCCAATCTTCCTGATGTCCCAAAAAAGGTGTTTAAAGGGCCAGCACCAGTCACATAAAGAGTCCATAAGCCCCAATATGCCCACCGACAGTCTTAAAGGGCCATACACACCAAATAAAAGTGCATACATTTTCACAATCTCCCAGGGGCCATAGTCATGCGGGAGGAGGCTGGCAAAGAGGCTTCTCCACAACCCAGGGAAACAGGGCAATTTGCCATTTAAAGGGCCCGTTACAAATAGCAGTTTGTAACAAGGTGTCAATCCATATCTGCCAAGTGACCCGATGTAGGGGGAACAGTCCCTATTCTGCTCTGTGTCAGTGTGTATCAGGGATCCTTAGGACAGGTGTCAATCCATATCTGCCAAGTGACCCTATGTAGGGGGACCAGTCTCTATTCTGCTCTGTGTCCGTGTGCATCAGGGGCTCTGAGGACAGGTGTCAATCCATATGTCAAGGTGTCAACATGTCATATGTCAGGTGTCAATCCATATTGATTGTGATTTAGGAATGTTAGGTGATTTCTGCCCTTTATGGATTAAAACCAGACTCTGTATCAACTGTGTAATTTTCCATGGGAGTTTTGCCATGGATCCCCCTCCGGCATGCCACAGTCCAGGTGTTAGTCCCCTTGAAACAACTTTTCCATCCCTATTGTGGCAGAAAGAGTCCCTGTGTGTTTTAAAATTCGCCTCCCCATTGAAGTCAATGGCGTTTCGGGCGGTTCGCCGGTTCGCGAACATTTGCGGAAGTTCGCGTTCGCCGTTCGCGAACCGAAAATTTCGGGTTCGCGACATCACTAGTGGTGAGTAATCTGATAGGTTAATTTAACTCGTGTTTATGGTGTAATATGTGTGGCTAGCGGCTGTCGCAAGTGTTTATAGGGGGCACAGTGTGTATAGGGGATGTAGTGAGTGTGTGCATACGGGCTGTTGTGTGTGTAGGGGTTGTAGAGAGTGTGTGTTTAGAGAATGTAGTATGTGTTTGCTTACAAGGAATGTAGTGTGTGCATAGGGGATCCAGAGTTTGTATGTCAGGAATGTAGTGTGTGTAGGTGGTGCAGTGTGTGTAGGGGATCTTGTGTGTAAAGGACCCAGAGTGTGTATAGGAGATTGTCTGTGTGTATATATAGAGGATTCAGAGTGTATATAGGGTAAGGGATCTAGCGTGTATCTGGAGCGTAATGTGTGTAGTGGTGCTGTAGTATATAATATTGTAAAGCACTACGGAATCTGTTGGCGCTATATAAATGGCAATAATAATAATATTATGCATGCTGCACCCTTCACACATACACACAGCACACCCAACACACTGCGCCCTTCACACATACAATAAGTCCAAACACATACATATATATATATATATATGTACATATATATATATATATATATATATATATATATTTATTTGGACGTATTGTATGTGTGAAGGGCGCAGTGTGTTGTGTGTATGTGTGAAGGGTGCAGCATGTGTGTGAGGATTGCAGTGTGTGTGTAAGAGGGGTGCTGTGCATGTGAGGATGTTCTTGTCTACTGTCACATTCTATGTTTCTAATTTTTTTGTCTGTTAACTTACTGAGGGTTATTTTATATATTATACATATGTGTGTGTGTTGTATATGTGTGAGAGTGTGCTGTGTGTGAGTGTGTTGTGTAACTGAAGGTGATGTGTGTGTCTGAGGGTGCTGTGTGTGTGTGTGTGTGTCTGAGGGTGCTGTGTGAGTGAAGGTGCTGTGTATGTCTGAGGGTGCTGTGTGTGTGTGTGTGTCTGAGGGTGCTGTGTGTGTGTGTGTGTGTGAGGGTGCTGTGTGTGCTGTCTGTGTCTGATGGTGATGTTAGTATGAGTGTGCTGTGTGTGAGTGCTCTTAGTGTGAGTGTATATAGCACAGTGTTTGTATAAATATGTTTTTTTTTTTATTTAAAAAAACTAAAAACTAGGCATCCCCCCCTCCCTTCTTACCTTTAGCCTGGGAGGAGGTGGGAAGCCGGGTTTCCATGGGGGGGTGCCGTGCTGCCATGGAGGGTGCTGCCTTCCCTGGTGGTCCAGTGGTGAGAATTCTTTGATCTCCCCACCGGCCCATGGAGGCACACAGCAGGGCCAGAGCTCCCCTGCTGGCCATGGCCCACAGCCATTGCGGCCCACCGGGCATTTGCCCGATATGCCCGATGGCCAGTCCGGGCCTGCCTCTAAGTTAGAAACATTGTATTTAACTATATTTACTGTATGTAGGAATTGCGCTAAGATACAGACATTTTTCTACATTCTGTTGTAATTTTCAGTAGCCTGTACTGCTAGCAATGTCTTCAGGATCCTTCCAAATACCTATAATCCAGGAGTGCACAAAAGGTAGACCCCCAGATATTTTTGAACTACAACTTCCATGATGTTTTGCATGCTTTTAGAATGCTTTTAGAAGCAGGCTTCCCCAAACTCTGGCCCTCCAGATGTTGCTGAATTACAACTCCCATGATTCTCAGGCTATCTATTTCATACATAGAATCATGGGAGTTGTAGTTCAGCAATATCTGGAGGGCCGGAGTTTGGGGAAGCCTGCTTTAGAGTGACAAAACATCATGGAAGCTGTAGTTTTTAAACATCTTGGGATCTTCTTTTTGGGCACCCCTGTTATCAGCAATGTATTTGACCATTTTTATCTATTTTGTAACATTTAGTTTATGTTTGCTAACATTTCAGACCATGTGAAATAGTACACGATAACGAACACTGTATAATGTCTAAAGCTTTTTATTCTGATTTTTTTTTTTTAATAAGGCTGAACAAATAAGAAAAAAAATAAAAATTGTGTCGATTTATATAATTTAACTTTATAAAACAAATATGTGTACACTAAACTGCTGTTTTATTTCGTGTGTGTGTGCTAGTTATGCATCCCTTGCTGCAAATGAATGTTATGCTAATATTTTTTTTAATCAAAAAGTGTGTGCTCGTGAAGGGGTTAAATAAAAAATATTGTTCCCTCCTATTTGTTGTAGCAGCTAAAATCTATGGGTATAAAAGTCTATGATTGTCTCTACTTTTGGTCTTACATGTGATAACCGTACCTTCAGTCTGAATACAGACTATAAAACTACAAGGCTTCCTACTTTGTGATTTGTAGCAAAATCTAACCTTTACAACTGTGATGTCTCCAAAGAAATTTGCTGCTTTAGAAATTATTTTGCTGATATCTGTCTCTATCCCTAAGCATACAATATTTGCAGAAACACAACATGCAATAAATGACCAGCGATTTCACTCCTTCCAAAGGTACAGTGCTTCACCGGGCTTCATCCATCAAAACCTGCCAAACAGATGCCTGAGCGTAGCTTTCTCAACCCAACAGACGCTACAATTCCTGCAGGAGAAAAGTCAGCATACTGTGACACACCTTATTCATATCTACTCATGTTCAGGCTAAATTATTAGAGTGAGGAATAGTCACTCTCGCTGTCTCTCAGGTGTGATTTATCAAACGTTGTGACTCAGTCCACAGTCTGAAGGACACAATTTAACACTGGAAGAAAGGACAGAGTATGTCTGTAAAGGGATTTCTCCATTGAATGTCACAATGATAACAGCGGTACTAAGCAGAGTTCTATATACATACCATAATGACAAAAACTATAAAAACTATTAATAATAACTGTTAGACTTCTTAATGCATTGGTAACGTATATGTTTATTATTTCTTTATAATGCACAGACTAACTCTTACATGCATTGCAAAGCCACATGAAATGTTATTTAACAGTCATTTAATGTTATTTAAAGTTCCATATGGACATTATTTTACTTTTTGGTGCTGGTTTTGGGAGATTGCATTCCCAGAAATGTCATTAGACTCCTGAAAATTACCTAGAAGAAATGTTTCTGAAATAGTTTTTTGTTAAATCTATTGTTTGTGACAAAAATTGAATATTTGCTTCTCTGCTAATTATTTATCCCCATATGATGATAAGATGTCTGTAATGGTATAATAAATACATAAATAAATACATTTTTGGAAATGTGCAAATTTACATAATTTTAGTTAAACCTTAAAAACAATCAATACTAGACAAAGTGTTGTTTTATAATGATGTTATATGTATATTTGCATTACTATTTTTCATATAAAGCTTTTGCTATTATTTCTAAAGAAAGAAAAATGTTAGTCAACGAATTACAGGGGAACTTTCATATTACGTGATAGGTTCACTTTTACTGGTGCGCTTCCCCTTAAACAACTATTATATTGATAAACTAAGTATTTTATCATTAAAGGGACTCTCCGGTGCCAGGAAAACATATCAGTGTTCCTGGCACTAAAGGACCCTGCAGTGCCCCTCTCCCTCCCACCCCCATTCCATGTTGCTGAAGGGGTTAAAACCCCTTGAGTGACTTATCTGAATCCAGCGCTGATGTCCCTCATCCAGCGCAGATGTCCCTCACCCAATTACCTTCTATCCAATGTCACGTCTCTCCATAGGTTTTACACTAATTTACAAAGCATCCCTTGCTCCCACCCGTGCCCACCTTGATTCTACATTATTGGCAATGCTGTGAAATATGTCTCCAAGGTAGGCTTTTACAGGGCACGTAGTTTACAATATATCATAATCAGTGTGTTAGAATGGTAAAATCAACTGTTGCATTATTCATATATTCCTCAAGCAAATCAAAATTCAGGCTTCCGCAGCATTATCATCATACACATGCACAAAGGGTGCACAAAACATGCACAGACACCTCTTAATAAATGGCCAGATAGCCCTAGGCCCAATAGTTCTCTTCTGTGTCAATTTGATAGAGATCATGATCTAGTTAAAGATAAAAAGGAAATCTGATTGCCTATGCAAGAACCAGCTTATCACCAAAAAATAAAAAGAAATGAAATATGTATTTTGCAAGTAAAGCTTATATCGATATTATGCACACAATGTATAGCTAAAATGTCAATAGTTGTCTTTTATTAATTGATGTATTGATTGACATTCCAAAAGGCTTGACTGTTCTTTTTAACAGCTTAACTATCTTGAGTTATATTAGGGTTGATACAAGTAAAGTCAGTTTCAACTAACTTGATATCACTTTATTTTTTTTGTTATATAGATTTTTCAAAAGGTCAGCAGAAAACCTGATGTTTTGGGAACTTTATGTACTTTATTTCTTAATGGGACACAATAGGCACCAAATCAACTTTTGCTTAATGGAACAGCTTTGGGGCATCGATCATGAGCCTGCAATTCTCCATTTAGGAGTTAAATAACATTGTTTGTACAGCCCTAGGCACACCTCCCTGCATGTGACTTGCACCACCTTCCTAAACACTTCCTGTAAAATAAACCTAGGTATTTTAGGTCTAGAAATTCTTATTTTCTGCTCTGTTAGTAGCATTCTAGAACCTGCAGGAGCCTCCTGTGTGTGATAGTGATACTTTAACAAAGTCCTTGCCATTCCACAAGGATATACATGAATTTATTTTCTCAATGCATCATGAATTAGATTCTGATAACTTTATATGGGTAGTATTTTTTAAGAAGTCAGTTAAGTCCCAAAAGTTTGGAAAAGTCGTGGATCACTCTACATTGTACCTGCCTGTATTTTATTCTCTGATATAAAATATTTCTTCCATCTATAACTCATGATCAATGCGGATTTGTGGAGCATTGTGGTTTTTGAAAAGATTGGCAAATCTCTTTCTGTACATTCCATAAATATCTTTGATATAAGGCATCTTTATAATAGGCCAAACATGACAGAACACAGAAAAACACAATCCAATTAATCAAGTCGTCACCACCAGGCTATCTATCATTCACCTTCGATTCCATCACTTGTTTTTATCTGTACGTTTATTGTGAGGATTGTACATTTTTATTATATACTTAACCCCTTAAAGGTAGTTTTGAACAAATTTTGCCCTCTGTGGGTCAACAGTTTCTCAAAAGATACATTTAAAAAGATAAATTGAAAACAATCATATTATTATGTTATTTTTAAAAATTGAGGTCTCCGTGTTAACACAGTCATGTTATAATATAAAACAACCAATATAAAACTTTGAGCAAACCAAAAACAAGATTATGAAAAATACTCATGGAAATTCCAAACTGCATTTTACTGTCTGTCTCCTCCAAAAATCTTAAGGCCTATTTTCATGCTTTTGCCGTTGATTAAAAGTACTAAAAGTACAATCAAGGGCAAAACAATTCTGACTTTATTCTGAAAGCAGGCTTCCAGTATCCTCCTCTGTGTTTAAAGTCTGCTTTTTTAAATTTTGATGATTTCTTGCAAGAATCTCATTTCACTAACTAGCAAGGTTACCTACCTGTCCTACATCATTAGAACATCCCCGCACTACTGGTTGTGATGTCGTGCCCCATTCCAGCTTCATCATTGGCGTGGACCACTCTGCCAAAAGTTACACAAGGCACCCAACAGCTAACCCGTGACAATCATTGTATACATTTTGGCATCATTCTAGTGGTGCTGCCCTATAGAATTCGTTGACTATTTAAGTACAGCCCACCCTCAATATCATGCTCTATCCTGATCTTTAGTAGCCAAGAGTGCTCTTAGTTTACTTTTTCTGGTTACTGACATTTGACTCAGCTGTCTTCTACATCTCTGACCTTGGGTGCCTGGAACCTTGCTTCCCTCAACCTAGGCCTGTCTTAGACCACTCTCGCCTTCTATATATATATATATATATATATAGCTTTTCTATATAGTGGTAATCTCATACTACTTACTGGTAATATACTATTCCCTCTGCATTTGCTACTTTAGATTTTGTTTGTGTGTGGGCATCATTACCCAAAGATTCAAAATTAAGCCCTGTCCACTAAGCAGCAATAGCTAGATTATTTATCTGTCCAAATACATAGAACACATGTAAAAAAGTTACCTGTGTACTATCCCGAATCCCTATTCACAATAAAATAACGGTTGTTTTTTTAGTATCACTATAAATGGCTCACCTGCCACATCAAGGAAAAACCTCCTAAAGGAGTCCTACACTAACAATTCATGTTGCTAATTTGAGCTAAAATGCATTAGAGAGAAGGGGTGTAACGGATCGCCTGGCACCCCGACTGGGTACCTCCGTTGAAGGATGCTCCTAGCGCTTCCTGAGGACTCCAAGCACTGCAGCAGACACCACAATCACCGAACCAGAGAAGCGTATACCTTCTCTCAAGCATATGAATGCTGTAGACAGTTGAATAGGAACCATACGAATAGGTTTACTCTCCTAGCAGTCAAACTGGAACAGCATACAATAAATCCTTCCCCCAATAATGAGACGACACTTCACTTTGAGGGTTAAAACAGGAACTCCCTGTACTGTCACATACAGTCTCTTTTATTCCCAATCCACAAACATAGTACAGCCCACAGGGCGTTACAAAACAGCCAATCAATCCATACAATACACCCAGACACTCCCACACAAAATCCTCCCCTCTGGCTGTGATATGATTACTGAACACAATGGGTAATCTAATTATCACAGCCAGAGAAATACAGTTTCATAAAACACCTCACAGGGACCCCAAAACATGCAATAACCCCATAAAATATATCCTTGGAACTGGGGGATCTGGGTGAACCACATATCCAAAATTCACCCAGATCCGTTCAGTACTTTGGAAAATACAGTTTAATGCAGATTCTGCAGAACATATACAGGCTAAATAAAAAACAGTCACTGTATAATGTGTCCCCTGCTGTATAGTCCAAAACCACCGCACGATGTCTCTGTGCAACAAATACTGGCGAGATGGCACCGTGTTGAAAAGTCCAAACAGTGTCTGGGAGTTAAAATGGCCGCCATCCATTGTTCTCACCATGTGCTTCTGATACAGGAAATGGTGGCCACCCAGTAACTCCACAGTATGTCCCCAGATGGTTCTTAAAAGGGCCAGCAGCAGCACAACACAAATCCATTATGCCCAAATCATGTCTTTAAAGGGCAATACATCCCAGGGGCCATAGTCACATGGCAGGAGGCTGGCAACCAGGCTTCTCCAGTGCATAGTGGCGAGGTTGGTTCCGCCACAAGGGGATATTTAATATTTTTAGAAATCCCTACACACATTAGCCATAATAGTAAAAAAGGGGTGGACACCAGCTTGCAGTCGCTTATTCTTCTACATTAAACCTATCTGAAGTTACCTAGTTGAACTTTCATATAAAGTTTGGTGAAATAGTGATTGTATAACACGGAAACCATGCACTAGTTTATGCTTAGCTTCTCCTATCGATTTTAATGGAACGTTTTACATTGCTTTAGGTAAAAGTTACATATCGTAGCATGGAAGCTGATGGTACATTAAACAATCACCATTTTAGCAATGACTGACTTTTGGGATTGTGACGAGAATGAAAAACTCACCCTTAAAAAGTGTCCAAACTATTGTAAACTAAGCAAACGCGGGAAGCTGTGTAACCAGCAAGCTAACCTGCAGGTAGAGCAGTAGGGCATCGCTATGTACTCACATGGCCAGAAACAGAGAGAAAAACACCAAAGACTTAAAACCGAAAGGGTATGAACCATACATCCTCTCATCCCTCACAGTGAGTCTGATTAAACAATATGGGGAATCTTCCTGTCCTCTGTGTGGGGTAACAACCTGCCCTTTCCCCACCTCTTAGTAATATGGGATGGATGCAAATGATGTAAAGATAAGCGAGGTCCATAAAAATACACTCTCATCTTAAATGTTACTGTCTGTCTCTAATTTCTATTATTCCTCGTAATGCGGATTTATAATGAAATAATGGAGCACAATGAGAGAGGGGATGCATCCATAAAAATATAGGAAGGATGGAGCAATGAAATGGACAGAGAGAGATCAGAATCAGGAGAGAAGCACGAGGGCAAACAAACAGTCTGAGATGAAGACAGAATCACAAATGAGACGATTCTTACAATCTTTTTGCTGCATCACCAAAATTGAATATAGTGAAATGTTACAAGACTGGGACCTCTTGAGTCGCCGAAACAACAATATATCTGATCCATTCAGTGAGCAACAACAAAATAACCAGAGCCGCAGTTCCCAGCCGCATGTCAGTGCTATGAAGCCACAGGCTAGGAGTGCTCCTCGGATACAATCAGTATTACACCTGGAGTAGAGACCAGGCTCAGAGGAAGAAACAATTCAGATATAAACAGAAAAAGCAACACAGTCAGCATAGGCAACCTTCGGCACTCCAGATGTTTTGGACTACACCTCCCATGATGCTTTGCCAGCATTATAGATGTAAGAGCATTATGGGGGATCTAGTCCACAACATCTGGAGTGCCGAAGGTTGCCTACCCCATAGAGTGTCGATCTGTGTTTGAAAAGATCCATGAAACCAGGTCATAACAAAACTTATAAACAGAAAATTGTTATGAGAACATGGATTTCCTTTTTTATACATTATCATTTATTTTTATACAAATTTTTTTTAGCAAAAATATAAATAAACACATATAATGTCTCATATTATGTCGCCCTGTAAAAGACAGTACATCTCATGTATAGTATTGGTTTATAATGAGATAAGCAGCGTTGCCATCTGCCTCCTGGTACACGTTGGATGGCCTGCCCACTACACACTACTAATACATTATTTTAGTAATTTTCACTGCTGATGTATCATCAGAGGTGACACTGGCACCATTACAGTAGTGACACAGCAAGTGAGTGACAAGCACCATAATCACTACCGCTCACTGTAGTTGTTATGGTGCTAGGAGTGCTTTGGCTCTTATTCCTGCTTACGTGGGGTCCACAGGTGCCGCTCCCCGCCTCCACTACTTTGGCTGGAGAAACAGAAGCTCCTCAACATGAACTTGATTTCATGGGGAGAAAAAAGATGCATCTCTTCACTCCGGAACTGAAAAGGTTAATCCCATCCGTATTGTGCGCCGTTGATTAATTTTGTCACATTGTCATCTTGCACGCACCATATGTTTCATCACTTGAGTTTACTGAACCTTGGCAAATTCGTGACATATATCACAATATATCATACGGTGTTAGAACCTAATGGGATATTTCCAAGTAAATCTTCCCTATACTGTAGAAAGTGCACAGCACTAAAAATGTAAATTCTATATGATAGATTAATCTTTATTCATATCATCGCTGCTTCACCCATCAAAGGAAAGCTTAGATTTTATGACTTTAGTTTTTTTTTAGAGAGTAATGTTATTTATTTATTTACTTTTATACTTTAATTACACAGAAGTTTGAATGTTAATACATTCTGGTTATTTATTACATTATTGTTATTTGCATTTATACAGTCACTGATACACAAAAATTGATGTTCACAGATGCAAAAGGAGAAGAATGGCCTTATCAAATGAGCTTGCAATCTATGAGGAAGGTATAAATGAACACAAGGGAAAGACAGCGTATTAGGGGGAGGAAAAGGGGAAAGAAAAAATGCTTTCGGTGGAGGGATGGAAACATTGGGCAAGTACACACAAATGTTGTTTTGTTTTTCTCCTTATACTTGCGGATTACAGTGATGATGGTTCTACTAATATAGAGCTTTCAGAATGGGGAACTGTTGGACAGGCAGTCTGGCCTGCATTCACACCTGACCTTCCAATCCATTTGCCCTTTTGGGCAATATTAGTGATGCATTATGTCACTGATCTGCCACCTTCCTCCCTCCAACCAGCGTCTCTATTCACACGGTTCCGCGGTTAGGAGGTATTGCTGTGTATTTATTAATTAAAGCAAGAAATACTACATAGGAGCACCCTATATAATAGATCAATAGACTTTATTTAATAAACCAAAAAAGTAAATAATCTAGTAATGCAAAAAAAAAAAAACCTGATAATTAATACAAAAAATATATATTTTTTTCTGTTTTTGTAATTTTCATTACGTGCAGTTTTCTGTGTTACAGGTTGTTAAACTGGAAACGTTTTGTTTTTACAGCTTTATTGAAAAATATTTTTTTGTATTTATTATCTGGTGTTTTTTATTTTTATATTATGATATAATTAAATTTTTTGGATTATTAAATAAAGTCTATTGATTTGTTATTTTTTATAAAAAATTTTTTGTTGTTGTGCGGCAGAGGAACAATCTTGCTCTGCACCAACAGCAGTGGCAAGAGAAAAGGTATACAAAGGTAAAAAGTGAAGGACAGTTGAGAACGCAGCACAATTATATTTGTTAATAATAAGTTTTGCATAGAGAGACATTTTAGCAGTTAATTACACATATTGTTAAAAGAGTGACACTGCATGGTTCATAATATATAACCTGCTAGGCAGATAGGGGATAGCATTGGGCAGAACAATGGTGTCAGGTTTAGGTAGACAGCTTGACATGCAATTAAAGTCACAGATACATAGTAGATAGTAAGGTACAGGTTAACTATGATTAACCCCTTAAGGACACATGACATGTGTGATATGTCATGATTCCCTTTTATTCCAGAAGTTTGGTCCTTAGGAGTTAAAGGGACATTGAGTCCAACCTTTGCAGGCTATAGTCACGTTAATACAATATGCTCAACTACGCAAAGATTCTAAAGACATGTAGCCCCCTTAGGCTATACTCCCTGAATTAAAGTTGCAATGCGCTATTGATTTTTTTATAGTGGTAATGAGTTGATGTGTGGGAGTCAGGTGAGTCAGAAAGATAAACAATATCAGGTGGCAGCATTCATTAAGGGGTGAAGTTCGTAATTTTAATGAGCAGTGGGTTACAATAGCCCATTCAGGAAATGATAAGGGGATGTATATACCTTGCATTAGATAGGAGTTATTATGATAAATACTTTCAAAGTGAAAGCTGCATGATTTGTAGAAAGACTGGAGAAAGAGAGCTGGCCCTTTTATGTGCAGTCTATGTGTTAATATGGCAATATGGCACATGTAAATAACTTGTGTGGACCTAGTGGGGAGTTGTGTGTAGTGCCCCTTTTCTAATACCCCTCTTTATATCCCAATAACGCAACGTAAGATATAGTTGGTGAAAATAGTCCACAGCTTTTTATTAAATATTTCACCAAACGATACTACCAATACTTTGTATCAAATATATATAATCTTTAATAATTTGAACATCAAACAACATCACTTAAAATTATCACTTAACAATGTTCCATAAACATACCCGTCCTTGCCAATCAATTATCCGTGACCTCAGAACTCACCTGGGCACTTGCCCTTCCCCCTTGTCCCAACCAACACTGGCCACAAAACCTGGCCTTCCCCTAACACCATGCTAACCACTAGCTAGGGCCAGTGCAAAGAATTTTTGTACATAGGCGAAGATGCATTTTTCCGCCCCCCCAAAAACATCTTCACCCATGTGCCTCTTAACCTCCCTTTTGTGTTTCTTATCCCGTCTTTTAAATATCTGACTCCCTTTAGTGTATTTTATCTCCTATTTTTGCCTTTGTGTGTCTCCTATCTCTCCTCTTTGTATGACTCTTACATCCTCCCAGATTTTGTGTCTTACTCCTCCCAGCCCCTTTGTGTGACTCCTTTTCTCCCAGCCCATTTGTGTCTTTTATTCTTCCCAGCTCCTTTGTGTGTGTCTCTTTCCTTCTCAAGCCTCGCTGTGTGTTTCTTTCCCATCCGGCCCCTCTCCCCGTCCTTTAATGGTCCCCTCCCTTCTCTGACCCTTACTGTTCCTTTCCCTTCCCGCCTCCTTTCCCTGTCCCTTAGTGTTCCTCTCCCCTCCCCCATCTGTTGGCTGTCGCTTAGTGTTCCTCTCCCCCCCTCCCTCCTTTTCCTGTACCTTAGGGTATCTCTCCCCTCCTCTCCCTGTCCCTTGGTGCGCCACCCACCCCCATAGTGGTCCCTTCCCCTTCCTGGTGTGCCTCCTACCTTTTTTTGTAGCGTGGCTGAGCGGAGCGAATCCCGGTACAGTGAGCTTTTCCTGTAAGTTCTGCCAGGTACAGGAAACAGAAGTTCCTGTACCACGGTACACTCCGCTTGGCCACGCTACAGTCAGGGGTGTATAAACACTGACAGTTACACACACTCAATGACAAACACACAGACATCTCTGACAGCCAGACTCACTTATCTGACACACTCATTCATTGACAGACACTCACACGCACACTGACAGACTCATTGAAAAACACACACTGACACACACACACACAAACTCACAGACACTGACAGACACACGTACTCACATGCACACATGCACATACTGACAGACACACATACTCACACACACACTGACAGAACCACACACACACACAAACTCACAGACACACACACTGACAGACACACATACTCACATGCACACACACACTGACAGACACACATACTCACACACACACTGACAGACACACATACTCACATGTACACACACACACAGAAATTAATAATCTTAATTAAATTTAAATTTCCCACCCAGCCTCCCTACCTGGAGAGCTGGCGTGGGTCTCTCATTGGTGGTCCAGTGGGGCTGCTGGGAGGCGTGCGGCTGAATTGGATGCCGAGGTGGCGAGGGAGCTCTGATCTCTCTGATCTGCTCCCTCGCAGGCTGCTTACTGATGCCGCGGGAGCCGGAATATGACGTCATCAGTAAGCAGCCTGCGAGGGAGCAGATCAGAGAGATCAGAGCTCCCTCGCCACCTCGGCATCCAATTCATCCGCACGCCGCGCCGGGGATCCAGGAGGTGACCTGGCAGGAGGGAGCATTTCCCTCCTGCCGGTCACTGGAATTTTGCGCCCCCAGAGCCGGTGCGCCCTAAGGCGGCCGCCTGTGCCGCCTTATGGACGCGCCGGCCCTGCCACTAGCCGACCTTTGGCTCAGTGGGCACGTCCGTAATAAACCATACCTTAACTTCACCGAGGCTAGGGGAGGGATCGGCCCCACTTTCTTTCACACCCGTTGGACTCCCCAAGTCCAACCCATGATTGGCAAGGGTAACCACCCGCTTGCTGTGAAGAAAGGCAAGTGAGAAAACCATGAAACATAAACAAAGCAACAATCTAACCAGAGGGAGGGAGGGGAACAATTCCTAGCTTATTATAAAATGGCAGGGGGGAAGTACAGAACATGTCTCCTATTTATACCCCCTACCCTGCCAATCACTGACCACACCCATCCCTACTTTATCACTCTCCCCCCCACACACACACACTCACACATGCTCCTTGACTTGGCTAGCTTTGCCTGCCTCCTCATGGTCTTT
This sequence comes from Pelobates cultripes, assembly GCA_933207985.1. Lineage (NCBI taxonomy): Eukaryota > Metazoa > Chordata > Amphibia > Anura > Pelobatidae > Pelobates > Pelobates cultripes. The sequence goes on along the minus strand of OW240915.1, from coordinate 325,918,769 downwards.
AAAATCACTAAACTGAGAATTCAAAGTGAAATCAAAGTGAGTTTTGCATCTCTGTCAGTTATGCTTTACATTCAGCCACTCTTGTCTTAAAGCGGCACTGTCATGCCGAACTTACCTTTCCTCAATCTCTTCCTCTTCTCCCCCTCTCTCAGGATCTGTTATTCTTTTCTTCCTGTCTTCTTTAGTTTTCTTTAAAATCATAAGACAAAGAAGGGACTCTTTGCCTTATGGAGGATTCCTCCGCTTGACCAGCTCTGACCAGCGGAGGAGCAAAGTGTGCTTCATTTCCGCTGGTCAGAGCAATTTTCCCATGATCCCTAGCTTTCCTCTGTGTTCCCACAATGCTTCCTGTCACTTTCCACAAAACTGCCGAATTGCGTTCTAACTGAATGACAACAGTATGTTCATTTCTTTTAGAACGCAATTCGTCATTTTATTCGGAACGGAATTTCATTCTAATGAATGAAACTCCGATCCTATTCATTGCCGCGGCTGCATCTTGCAGCCGCTTAGTAGATAACTCCCTAATTCCCACGGTATCAGGGAGCTATCTACTAAAAGGCTGAAAGACCTAAATTGGTCTCTCAGCTACATTTACTAATACTGAGTAAAGATTACTTAGTATTAGTAAGTAATATGCCCCTACTCGCTATACTGTAAAAAAACAAAAACTAACTAATAACCCCCCCCATGCCCGTGGGGGCCCTAAATAAAGATGGGGGGACCTACTGGCCCCCCCTGGCCCCCACCCCTGAGCGGTGGGTGGGGGCCCTAAATAAAGATATGGGGGGGGACTTCTGTCCCCCCCCTGGCCCCCACCCCTGCGCGGTGGGTGGGGGCCCTAATAAAACAATAAGGGGGGGGACCTACTGTCCTCCCCCCCTGGCCCCCACCCCTGCGCGGTGGGTGGGGGCCCTAATAAAACAAAAAGGGGGGGGGACCTACTGTCCTCCCCCCTGGCCCCCACCCCTGAGCGGTGGGTGGGGGCCCTAATAAAACAATAAGGGGGGGGACCTACTGTCCTCCCCCCTGGCCCCCACCCCTGCTGGTGGGTGGGGGCCCCAGTAAACAACAAGGGGACCTACTATCCTCCTCTGGCCCCCACCCCTGAGCGTGGGTGGGGGCCCTAATAAAACCGGGGGGCCCTGGGCGGCCCCACCCTGAGCGTGGGTGGGGCCCTAATAAAACAATAAGGGGGGGGACCTACTGTCCTCCCCCCCCTGGCCCCCACCCCTGAGCGGTGGGTGGGGGCCCTAAATGAAACACCCCCCCCAATCAAGGTGACTAGGGGCTTGCGACCCCCCCACCCCTACCTACCCCCCTCACCCTACAAATAGTGAGGGGGGAATAAAATAACTAACCTGTAAAAAAAAAAAATTAACTTACCATTTGACGTCTTCATTTTTCTAAAATCTTCTTTCTTCAGCCCCCAAAAAGGCCAAATAAAAATCCATTACACCCGTCGCACTTTAAAAAAAAATAAAAAAAAAACAAGCGCAAATTTTTTTTTATCCATGTTCGCCCTTCGAGGGCACGCCGCATACTGAGCTCCGCAGGGCGGGTCAAGGGTTATAAAGCCTTGCCCCGGCCTGCAACTAGACTTAGAACACTCTGATTGGTGGGTTTAAGCCAATCAGAGTTCTCTGAGTCATTTTACACAGCGTGGGAAAGTTCTTTTGAATTTTCTCACGCTGTGTAAAATGACTCATAACACTCTGATTGGGTGGCTTTCAAGCCACCCAATCAGAGTGCTCTGTGTCATTTTACACAGCGTGGGAAAGTTCTTTTGAAAACTTTCCCACGCTGTGTAAAATGACTCATAACACTCTGATTGGTGGATAACCACAGGCTGCTCACTGTTTAGTAGACATGCCCCTACTCGCGGTATAGCGAGTAGGGGCATTTGGGAGATTTTAATCTCCCTTGTGCTATTATGGGGGTCATATTGACCTCCATAGAGTGAGAGGGGTACCTGGGGGGGCTTATGAAGTGGCAGGGAGCACTGCCGCTTCTATAGTTACATATTACAAGAAGGGAGCTGCACGCCGGTAGCTCCCTCCTTGTAATAACCTGCACGAACAAACAAACACTGATATTCAGATACACTGATACATAGTGTTTGTTTGTTCGGCTAATATTTCTATTCACTCATTCGTCTGTCTGATGAATGAATGAATAGATGAAATTCCTGTTCGCATGTCCAGGTGTTTCACTGGGCATGTGCGGGAATCTCAGTGTCTGCCTAGTGTGGGCTGATGACGTGTCCCACAGGGACTTCACCTACCCACACAAAGATGGCGGCGCCCTGAATCAAGATCGGGGCAGAAAATAAGGATAAAAAAATAGGTAATGTGGGGGTCTTAGGGGCATTTGGGGGTGACTAGTGGGTCAATTGGATGTAGTGGAGGCGGGAGGGGGGGTTAAAAAAAAAAAACGGGATTCGGCATGACAGTGCTGCTTTAAATTTGAAATCCACTTTGAATTCACTTTTAATATTCAGTTTTGTACATAACCTTTAGATACCATACAGAAACTCTACTACGGAAGTTTCAGCCATCTGTCCTGTTTCAGATACCTTGATAAACAATCTGAGGACTGCAGAGAGTAATAAAAAGTTAGACTCCCCACGTCATCCATAAAGAATTAAATGAAACCAAATGTATATACAGTAATTTATATTCAGCAAGAACCACTGTGTGTGATTAGATGCAGGCTAGGGGATTAGGAAACTGCCTCTTGACTGCTGACCAGATAACCTACCTGTTACCACATGACATGACACCTGAGTATTAGATAAGGGCAATGGCCACAGTTTTATTGATTCAACTTTTAAACACAGCCAGCATTACCACCACCTGTCAGCTGTCGGGGTGACTACCCAACAGACAGATAAACTTTGTATTTCCAGAGTTCGTGCAGCCTGCCTTTTGCCATCAGCCCTAGCAGGCTGCAAATCCCCAAAGCCTTGTCTCATGAATTACTTGCGCTGGCCAGGAACTCCGCCTTGGCTGTGACAAAAAGAAATCAGAAACAAACACAACCATCACAGAAAAACACCAACAACCATAACATAAACATAGGGAAGGGAGGGAGGGAAACTGTTCCAGCCTGTTCCTTCTGTACTGGTGAGTACCCTCCCCTCTGAACCCTTTCTTATACCACCCATCTCTCTGCAACTTTGTATCTTTTTCTATCCCACCGCTTACTGCAGGGCAGCAGTCATGCCTCCCCTTTCTTACAGTCCAGGGGATCAAAAGTAGCGTGGAAAGTTCCCACTGGATCATTGTATATTCCATACATAAACTACAAGAGAACTTTTTATTTTATGAACGAACCCGAACCGGTAAGTTCGTGTTCGTACCGAACATTACGGTTTTTGGACCCGAACACGGACATTTCAGTATATGTTCGGGTTGGAGTTCGGTGTTCGGAGATTTTACGACGCGTTTTGAAAGGCTGCAGGGCAGCCAATCAACAAGCATTTGACTTGTGTGCCCTTAGAAGCCATCACAGCCATGCCTACTATTAGCATGGCTGTGATTGGCCAGTGCAGCATGTGACCCAGCCTCTATATATAAGCTGGAGTCACGTATCTCTGCACGTCACATGAGCTGTTATTAGTGTAGGGAGAGGATGCTGCAGCTGTGAGGAACAGATTAGGAAAGAATTCGGTGTTGAATCTGCAAACTACAGCGATTATTCAAACTACAACGATTATTTTTGTGGGTGCTATACTACATTTTTGTACCCTGCCCTGAGCCTAGTGCCACAGAGAGTGCAGTGCACTTGCAACTGCGTGTGTGCCAGGCACATTACTTTAATCCTGTTCTTATAGCTCAGTGGGCAACATCTAGGCATTTTTAAATACTGCAATTTTTTTGGTGCTAAATGGTACATCTGCGTACTGCATTTCTTGCAGTCTAATAAAACCCATAAATACTACTGTTACATTGTTGGTTTAAAAAAATCACACTTTTTTGTGCTAAATAGTACATTTACGGCCTGCGGTGCATTTCGTATCTGAGAGTCAAATAGAACCGTCAAATACTGTGGTTACATCGCAGTTTGACCAATTCAAATTTTTTGGGTGCTAAAAAGTAAATTTGGGGTGTGCACTTCATATCTGAGAGTCAAATAGAACTGTCAAATACTGTGGTTACATCGCAGTCTTAAAAATTCAATTTTTTGGGGCGCTAAATAGTACATTTGGGGTGTGCACTTCATATCTCAGAGTCAAATAGAACCGTCAAATAATGTGGTTACATCATACTTTGAAAAATTAGAATTTTTTTGGTGCTTAATAGTACATTTGCGCGGCCTGCGGTGCACTTCATATATGAGAGTCAAATAGAACCTTCAAATACTGTGTTTACATCGCAGTTTAAGGGGATACCTCAGACGCCCAGCATACCCGCCTGAATGACCGAGCCGAGGCCTGGGGCCTATGCCAAGTAGAGCAGGGGAGAGACAGCCGCTCTCCCAGCTCATAAACACAAGCAACGCCAGCAGCACACGGCTGCCGTCCCCCCCAGGACCGGTGGGGGTTACCCCGGTCCAAACATCCTGGATCAGCACACCTCTGTGGCACTTAAAAGCAGATACCAGCACCAACCAGGCAACAAGTATGCAGGCAGCCCGCCACGCCAATATGGCGGACGCGCAAGCATGTGGAGGAACAGAGCCGCCAAAACACAACCCCAGGACAAGCGACTCACTCACCACCCGCCTGAATGAGCTCTTCCAAACCTTCTGGGCACGAATCAAGGCTCGACAAGCGGCGGAGAGAATTGTAGTAAGGGGGACAATCATGGCGGTGTCGACCGGAGTGGGCCTGGGCTACCCTTGGGCAAAGCCCTGACAAAGCAGCCAACACCTCACCACGCTAGCCCATCTGGGCCGCAGGCCACCAGGGGAACAACCCCGGTGCATCAACCACACAGGCGGAGACCGGGCCGCAGAAAAAGAAAGCGGCGCAACACCACCATAAAGGCCTCCAGACCAGTCCCGAAAGGGAAGGATCCGACCCCCAGAGGTACCCGAATCCGTGGCTACAAGATGCCTGCCATGCTACATGCCCAGAGCTGGAGGGCGCATCGGGTTAACTCCCGGCCGACCGCCTACCAACGTGAACCCCCAATGCTGCAGACAGGGTTCCCACCTGAAGGAATGGGGTGACAATCCAGCAAGCTCCTCCCTACGCTCACTAATGAACGCTGCCCAGACACCCATGAACACTGACTCTGCATACCTGCACTTCTCACACGATTATATCTGTGACTATGTCTCTGCTATCTCACTCTCTCACACAGTTACACAGAGGTACACTTACCATCGATTACTTATCGTAGATAGCCATGTTACACACTTACCTACTCAACCTACACACATGCATGTTTATCTATGTCTGTAACTTAATCTCTTCTCTCTGTGACACAAAGGATGTTTAAGTCTGCTTTTGAAATACTATTATAGCCATGTTACACACTTACCTACTCAAACCTACAGACACGTAATCTCTTCTCTCTGTGACACAATGGATGTTTAAGCCTGCTTTTGAAATAATATTATGCAAAGCTTCCATGTCACTGTCTCATATGAATGTCACTGTACATGACTATAGCTAAGCCTGTTCATAATATAAAAATGTGCATACTGTTCATCTGTCCCGCATGTTAAGCGAGGAAAGCTTGGGGACTGCCGTTGGGACACCCTGGGCCTGCCTGTATAAATTTTCTGAACTGCAAAAAAAAAAAAAATTTTTTTTACAAATCTATTTTTTTTGGTGCTAAATAGTACATTTGGGGTGTGCACTTCATATCTGAGAGTCAAATAGAACCGTCAAATACTGTGGTTACATCGCAGTTTTAAAAATTCAAATATTTTGGTGCTAAATAGTACATTTGCGGCCTGCGGTGCACTTCATATCTGATAGTCAAATAGAACCGTCAAATACTGTGTTTACAGTGCAGTTTTAAAAATTCTAATTTTTTTGGTGCTAAATAGTACATTTGGGGTGTGCACTTTATATCTGAGAGTCAAATAGAACCATCAAATACTGTGGCTACAGTGCAGTTTTAAAAATTCTAATTTTTTTGGTGCTAAATAGCACATTTGTGGTGTGCACTTCATATCTGCTGTGTGTGCAATACTGGCTAGTTACCACTTCTCAAGAAAGTCTAAAGACAAATAATTGTTGCCTATGGTGCAGGTAGTATAGAAGGCAAGACTGAGACAAATTATTTGGATTACGTTTGCCTGTTGACCTGTTAATTATCTTAGACCATTAAAATTCAATAAAACACACTGTCATACAAAAATATGTATTATAGACAAGTCATGCTATAACAAAATTAAACAAGTTTTAAAATATATATGGGCCAACCAGTGGCTGTAAAAACAAAGTTTTACTGGTTACATTCATGACTACACACTCTAGTGAACAGGACCTTCATGTAGTGTGTTCTTTTTTTTAAATCATACAGCATCCTTTCATGTGCGTTTCAGATGTCATATTGTGAATTACCAATTTTTTTTAAAAAGTGAAAAATAAGTGTTATTGTGATCACTTCATATATAGAAGCAGTAATATAAATTTTTTATATTGTTTAAAGACACAATTACAAAGTTAAAAACCAAACACCAAAACAACATGCCAGACAATCTACCTGTGCATGGCTAGTGTGATACAATAAGTGTACATCTTAAAAATGCAATAACCCACAGAAGATGGGCAAGAATTTTTTTTTGCAAATGGAACTTTGATTCAAATTTACTACATCGGTCACCACCTCCTCAACCTCCACATCCACCTCCTCTTCCTACAGCAGGGTGCAAAAGCAGAGCGGCCATCCTTTAGACAGTATGCCTGCTACTGCCCACCGCACCTAGGGACCGAGCACACCACAGACAATGTGGGGATATTTATGGGATAATAATAGTAAACAGTGAGAATTGCCCACTAATTCAATTCTCAGATCCCAAAGATCATTATCGTGTAATTGAAAAGTATTTCATATAAATAAAATCACAATGTTATAAAAATAGATTTATTTTATAATAACCAATAATTAACAATAATAATATGTAACATGCGTGACAATAATCAATGAATATCCAGTATTTAGTACAACATAGTATACAAAACAATGGAATGGGTATACACGTTTCAATGGCTAAACAGCATTTTCTGTCAAGACTTACACGATTTATGAGGTATCCTTACAGACACAGAAAGCGAAGCTTTTCACAGCGAAGGGCCATAAAACCCTGGCTAACAGTTAGAACAACTGAATAACCCTTTCAATGCTGGCTAGCTCTCCTAGGTAATTAAGATCTATTCTTATGTAATTTTAAATAAAATAACATTTAAACCAGTTCATTAGTCATTTCCTGGAACCATCCAATAAGAATAATCTACCAGATTTTATAAGCAGATTTTAATTTGTCTAAAAGATATCTTATCTTATTTTAGAGCAAATCAATACACCAGGATAAAAACAGCGGTATGCTAACATGTGATACTATCACATTAATATATAGTTATTCTTAATTCCACCTGCAGAATGGAATGTTTATAACTATATATTCTTTAGTTAACTAAGATTTCTAAATATGGAAATCTGACCATGATTTATCCAGTCATATATCATGCTATTAGTAAATTTTAATTAATTTAATTAATTAAATGAAACCAGTATAATTACCAGTTGAGTAGATATTTTCATCAAATTGGTAGTCTCAGGAACTTGCTTGGATGTCTCTCTGCATGGAGGTGTGTAGGAATTTCTGAGTGTCCTAGAGTGGATATCTCTCATAGGCCTCTCTGCATTCCCCCCGACTGTTCACTTCTTTGCTTCCTTTGTATACCCTTGTATTCCTCCCCTCCCTTCTCTTCTTTTCTTAACTTTTTAAAGGGAAAATTCACTAGTTGATAGACCGAACACTGGAGGTGTGTCCAATCTAGGGATCGCAATTTAGGTATTTGATCTATACAGGGCAGTCTTGTCCCACTAAACATACCTATACAGGAAAGAGTTAACTTTTCTTGGTGGCTATTTTGACGTCATTTTGCTTTATCTTTATGGTTGCCATAACTTACGTTTTCTTTCACTTCAAAGGGTTTTCTCTTAGTTTTGTCCAGACTTAGTGTCCGCAATTCCTGCTATAATTTCTAATATGACAGTTCGTAAACTAAGTTTCACCTTAAACTACAATGGGAGGTTATACAATATAAAAAGTAAAATTAAATTATTTAATCTTCTCTGTCACAAATGTCTGGGTTTAGAATTGATTATATTCCATTAGCATTTAGACAGTCTGTCCAACCCCCGTTCTCCTTATCACTTGGTTTGTATATACTATGCATTCCTTTAGCTCTGGGAAAGTGGTTAGTTTTACAGATAGAAATCTTGTGTCTCTTGTTAGCTTGAAAATAACAAAATGGAGTCTGCTCTGTTCAGAGTGACTCAGCATATACACTTTTAATTTCTATCATAGCACAAGATGTCTGCCGATATAAATACCCTGACAACAATGTGCTGACGACAAGACACTAGTGGTTTGCACGCTGTGCAATCAGAGCCTGAAGCGAGGTATAAACGTTCTAAACCTGAGCACAACCTGCATTACCAGGCATCTACATGCAAAGCATGATCTGCAGTGGAGTAAGCACCTCAGACACCAAGAAAGGTCTCAGGCTCTTCCTGCTTCCTCTTCTGCTGCTGTCTCGGCCTCTTTCTCCACCTCTTCCTCCACCCCGCAAACAGAGGATGTGGCAGCAACGCTACCACGTCCGCCACTGTCCCCAAGCATCACCACTCTGTCCCATGGAAACGTTCAGCTGTCCATCTCCCAAACACTGGAGAGAAAGAGGAAGTACCCCCCTACCCACCCGTGATCCCTGGCCCTGAATGCCAGCATTTCAAACTTCCTGGCCTTTGAAATGCTGTCATGCCGTCTGGTGGAGACAGACAATTTTAAAAACCGGATGGTGTTATTGGACTGCAAGAAATGCACCGCAGGCCGCAAATGTTTCTTTTTTTATATGTCCCAATATTTTGGGGGCTACCCCAATTAAACTCCCACCCCCCAAAAAAACTAACAAATAAAAAACAGTGTTGGCTACCTCCTCCTCCTCCTCCACCGCCACTTCCACCTACACCGCCACGGTCACCGCCTTAACTTCCTACTCCACATCCACTTCCTCCTCCTAGTTCAAGATTATTATTTTTAATTTGTATGTATTTTATGTTATTTTAAGTTATTTCCCTATCCACATTTGTTTGCAGGGCACTTGTCCTACTCTTACCCCCATTTTACTTCCTTTTGCAGCCCTTTAGCCCTTTCCAGGACTTTTTTAGAGGCATTTTAGTGCCCAAAAGTTCAGGTTCCCATCGACTTCAATGGTGTTTGGGTTCGGGGTCAAGTGCGGGTCAAGTTCGAGGCCGAACTCAAAATTTTTGCCGATGTTCGGCCAAACCTGGCGAACCCGAACATCCAGGTGTCCACTCATCTCTATCTGCGATACTTCGACTCAACACTCTTGTTGATAAGCTTTTGTCAATACCTAATTGTTAACAGTTCTATTAGCCTAGAATGATATATGGAGGGCTTTTTTAAAACATAAAAATAAAGATTCAACAATATTTTTTTACACAAACAAATCTTCCGCTCGGAAATAGTTAGACACAGACTGTAATTATCAGCTGTCTAACACATCATACATGATCTGTGATACAAATGTATTCATTAGTCCATTACTAAACTAGTTTAAGAAAGTTAGTTTACGAAAGTGATCACTTCAGAGTTTGTTGGAATTAAATTAGATGGATAGAATGTTATTTACCAGAGATGAATCCTGAAAAACTACCAGCCAGGTTATCATCAAGTTCCTCATCAGTTTAGATATCTGGAAGGCGTTTTGATATACTTAGCATTACATTTAAGAAATTCCTCCCTCATTAGAACTGGACCCAAATGGAAAGAAATTACTGTATTCCCAAGTTAAATTTGCCTTGAGGGTTTGCTGAGAGTCACTGTCTTTTTGATAAACTCTGGAATTTTTTGAAATATTGTGATTCCTTTAATAAATTGAATAAAATTGTATTCTCGTCACATCTGATAACACGTATAAGAATAAATAACAGGAACATGTAGTGCTCTTCATATTAATACTGTTTACAGACAAATTGCAATCACTGTCATTAGCTATTCCTCTAAGCAAAACATTATGTTTTTTTAAGATAATTCTTTGAGGAATATCAGATATCACTTTCATATCTCATTAAATGGTAATGTCGGCCCCGGTGTCTATCTTCCAACCATTTGCTCATCATTAATATGAAGACATCCTGACTGATGAATAAATCAACTCACATCTAAAATGTTTTTGGCATTTCTTAGATCATTATTGAATAATTGATCCCAGCTGAAGGGTGAGAATCATATCACCACCCCTGGCCATAAAATTACTTTGCTATTTATGAACAACTCAAGTCAAAACTTTCTCCCTAATAAATCTAAACTTTCTACTAAACAACGTGTACTATTTCTGCTCTAAATTCATTTTGTGCTGAACTTTTGTTGTGAAAACTAATTCAAGTTGGTATTTTTATGCATAGCACAAAATGGTGCTTTTATTCATTAGGTTGGGGTTAATTTATTGGGGTTTATAACTAAGGGTTCATAAAATACTTTTCAATTTAAAAAAAATAAATCAAATCAAGAGAGTCAATCTGGAAAAAAAGGTTCCAACTCTGTTTTTTGTCACAATTTTGCAAATACATTTTTTACTCTCTATAGCTTCCTTTTTAGAGGAAAAAACTAATTTTAGCGGAGCACCCTGTACCCCTGCTGGGTACCTCTGCCAAGGACCGCTTTCTAGCTGAAACAAGGGAAAATCTCATGCTTCTGCCCCAGTCGCCATGGCTTGACTGGAGCCTCTCCATCCTGGAACAGGATAGGGGCTATCTCTATTCCATCCCAGGGAATGGATGACACAAAGTGCTGAGAGCTCTAGTCCTTACTAGGACTTTCCCCACCGAATCCTCTACGAGCTGGAACAAGGTGCTGAGCAGTGATTAAAGCCCTCTTTCCAGTGTTGGGAGAACAGCTGACTTGTTGGGAGAACAGCTGATTTTAATGGTCCAACCTCTGCCTTTTATGCACAGACCTCAGCAAGGGGTCTCCATAGTATTCAATACAAGCCCCTCCCAGGAATCTCTAGGCCTGGGAGATAATTGCGTTAAAGACCAGTAAGCTAATTATCTCCCACAGAGTGGCAAACACAAAAACATAAAACATAAAAATACCCCAAAACATCATAAAACCATATTACAAATATCACATCCCTGAATAGCCCTGATCTGAGAGCTAAGTTCTCCAAATAGCTCAGATTCATGCAGTGTAGGGAAAATGCCACCATGTTAAATTTCTGACTGCCCTATGCCCAAAATAGTTCCAGGGCATTTGGTGCTTTTGCCAGTCAACTTTCGGGAGTTCCTGCAGCCGCAATGCAGGGTGCTCTGCCTGGCTCTTAGGTAGCATTTGTTCCCCTTAGTCTCAGGCACATTCCCTCTAAAAAGCGCCATCCTGGTGGATTTAAAAGTGGTTCAAAACTGCAAACCAAGTTGTCCGGGAACCACGTGATCATCTCATGCCGAAAACAGTTCCTTAACATTCACGGCTAAGTCCCGCTGAGGTGACCGTGAGCCCATGAAGTCTATGTTTCTATGTTTCCATATATACATGGGTTTGGTTCATGCCAGAGAGCCAGCCTTCAGTTCTATTCGCATGAAGGGAAAGGGTCAAACCAGGGGTAACCAGGGAAAAGCTACTAATGGCGGCTGGGCAGGGTCCGAAATGGTGTCCCAAGCCTGGACCATAGTTGGTGGATGGAGGCCGGCTTCCACACTCCTCCAGGAGTCTGTGGCAAATGTACATGGGAAGAAGCGTTTGTCACACTCATCTCTTAATCAACAAGTGTGATTTTGAAATATTTTTTTTTCGTCATGATAATTTCCTTATGTAAATGAATGGGAGATGAATATGTTGCACAATGCTAAACTAACCCGTTTTCCATTGATCTTGTTGATATTTGAATAGCAAGGTGTCATACAAGTCATACCCAGTTCCCATAAGTCCTGATATAGCTATAGCTATTTTGTACAAAATAAATTTTTCTGAAAAAAGAGAGCAACCACTACTACAACCACATCTAATACCAATAAGACTAGATCTACTAATACTATTAGTATTACAGGTACTTCCTTGGAAACTGCAAGGACAGGTCCACATTCTGAAAAACCGAGGAATATTCTTCCACATCATATCAAGGTAATTGCCTCATTAAGAATAAGAGAAGTGGTGTTAAATATTATACATAACTTCACATATCTAGTTACATAGTTAATTGTAATATATAGGCAGAAAGACGACTCATGTTCATCACATATTAAGCTTTTGACTGCCTGTGTTTCTGCCGTTAGTCTAAAGAAAGCAAAACACAACACAAGAAACCCCATCAAAAAAAATAAAACACTCGACAATACATTGTGTGCAGCGTGTTGAATTGCTCAAATAAATCTCTTAATCTGCTTTGAGGAAAACAAACTGCGTTCATTTATTGAGTCGGTTCATTGTCACAATTATGAATTTACTGTAGAAAGTAAAGGAAATTAAAGCCCTTGGGAAAACAAGCTGTGAAACTGCGATAATCGCTGATAATTTAGCATAACACAAAAATAACACAAAAGCTTTATTAAAGGAACTGAAATCATTTCTATAGTAACATCCCTTAATAATCAGAAGGCAGGAAAACTAAACATCATTTGCATTTCACTTTAACATTCGGGATTCTGGAATAGATTTCTCCTTGAAAAAGTCTTCTGAGTGTTAGACTAGTTTAATTCGGTTATTTTACTTGCTGCTAGTTTAAATGTTAATATTGGCTAGAATTATTGGATTGCATGCAGTGCTGTATGTCTGTAACGAGGCAATCGTTAAACATTTAGAATTTCCATTTGTGAAGAGGAATGACCAATTAATAACTTGGAACACAAACAATTCTACGAATGCATATTGAACAGACCGTCACAAAGCTTCCTCACTATGTGATAGCACATCTGCATGCAATATAGAGGGAAATGCCCAAATAATGAGAATTATTCCTGGGTATGTTTCTGATTCAGGGAAGGATTCAAATTATGGATCCTCTGTCTCTTGGGTGAAGGAAGAGAAATGCCTGCGTTAGTGAAAAATAATGTTTATTTACCATTCATGTCTATTATAATTACATGGCTACATGTATGCAGGGGTTTATTCCTGAGTTTCCAAGCAATTAATAGAAGAATAAAGCAAAACCCTTGTGTTGTAGTTACATTTTTAGACAGGGATTGACACAGAGATGTCAGCTGCTAAGCTATTCACCAGATCAATGCTGAGTTATACAATATGGCAGGCACTGTAAGGTTATTGCTATTATGTCTTCTTTTTGTTCTAAAAGTGGATTATGCAAATAAATAGATTTCCAGAGTTTGGTTAGTAAGGGGTACTGACAGTATGAGTAATGGCTATTTTTTTTAAAGGGGCACTGACTGTGTAGGTACTGACAGTTTGATTAGTAAGTGAAACATAGAAACATAGAATGTGACGGCAGATAAGAACCATTCGGCCCATCTAGTCTGCCCAATTTTCTAAATACTTTCATTAGTCCCTGGCCTTATCTTATAGTTAGGATAGCCTTATGCCTATCCCACGCATGCTTAAACTCCTTTACTGTGTTAACCTCTACCACTTCAGCTGGAAGGCTATTCCATGCATCCACTACCCTCTCAGTAAAGTAATACTTCCTGATATTATTTTTAAACCTTTGTCCCTCTAATTTAAGACTATGTCCTCTTGTTGTGGTAGTTTTTCTTCTTTTAAATATAGTCTCCTCCTTTACTGTGTTGAAGTGGTAGTGACAGTGTGGGTACTGACAGTTTGGTTAGTAAGTTGTAGTGACAGTGTGGGTACTGTCTGTGTGGTTAGTTAGGGGTAGTGACCATGTGGGTACTGACAGTGGGGTTATTAAGAGGTACTGACAGTGTAGGTACTGACTGTGTGGGTACTGACAGTGTGGTTAGTAAGTGGTAGTGACAGTGTAGGTACTGACTGTGTGGGTACTGACAGTATGGTTAGTAAGTGGTAGTGACAGTGTGGGTACTGACAGTGGAGTTTGTAAGGGGTACTGACAGTGTAGGTACTGACTGTGTGGGTACTGACAGTGTGGGTACTGACAGTGGGGTTAGTAAGGGGTACTGACAGTGTGGGTACTGACTGTGTGGTTAGTAAGTGGTAGTGACTGTGTGGGTACTGACAGTGTGGGTACTGACAGTGGGGTTAGTAAGGGGTAATAAAGTATTAATTTAGTCCACTTCGGCTACCTTCACTACTGCTTCTCTACCGTAGAGGGAGGTATCCCCTATACAGACACCCAGGCGATTACACCTAGAGCCAGGCAAAAAGGGCTCTAAGAAAGGTGAGCAACCATTTGCTTTATGTTTTTATATTTACATTAGCCCTAATATACTTCCCCAGAGAGTTCTCTGTATCTATATTTTTCTTTGAGGATCATCTCCTACACGACAAAAGGGTAAAGTGCCACCAGACGGCACAGGAGCATGTGCGATTTGAGCCTGTCTTATTGTAGGCTCTAATCAATGTGAGTTAAACCCATGTATTTAAAATTATTGTGAAGTTAACCTTACAGTATTGTACTATGCAATTTTTTTCTTTCTCTTTTACATACGAATATCATGCCATATACCCACCGTATGTAAGTAAATAATATTTGGTACAAATTATCACTTGAGCGCTCCACTTTTATATATACCCGAAGAGAGGTATTTAACCTATCCAGGGCATATATATATATTTTCTCACCATTTATATCAATATAGGGGGTGAGGGAGACTCCCCCTAGAGTGTGAAGCGGCTGTTCTATAAAATTGTCACAAAGTAACTATAAGCGCACTAATGACGGTTCTTATGTAAATACTGACTGTGTGGGTACTGACACTGGGGTTAGTAAGGTGTACTGACAGTATGGGTACTGACAGTTTGGTAAATAAGGGGTACTGACAGTGTGGGTACTGACAGTTTGGTAAGTAAGGGGTACTGACTGTGTGGTTAATAAGGGGTACTGCCAGTGTGGGTACTGATAGCTTGGTTTGTAAAGAGTTACAGCCAGTTTGGTTAGTAAGGGGTACTGACAGTATGATTAATGACTATTTTGATTGTAAAGGGGCACTGACTGTGTGGGTACTGACAGTGTGGGTACTGACAGTGTGGGTACTGACAGTGTGGTTAATAAGGGGTACTGACTGTGTGGGTACTGACAGTGTGGGTACTGACAGTGTGGTTAATAAGGGGTACTGACTGTGTGGGTACTGACAGTGTGGTTTGTAAGTGTTACTGACAGTATAGGTACTGATAATTTGATTTGTTAAATGGGTACTGAAATTGTGGGAACTGACAGTTTGCATAGTAAGGGTTACTGGCAGTTTGGTAACTAATGGGTACTGGCAGTTTGGTAACTCTTTACAAACCAAGCTATCAGTACCCACACTGGCAGTACCCCTTATTAACCACACAGTCAGTACCCCTTACTTGGTACAATGAGAAAAATGACTGGGACGTAGCAATACCAGGGTACTCTTTATATAGGAAAGATAGGGAAGGCAAGAAAGGGGGAGGGGTGGCCTTGTATGTGAAGGATAGCATAAAATCTAGCCTAATAAAAGTTAGTGAGGCAAACATAGAGTCCGTTTGGGCTACGTTAGAATTTGGTAATCACACAGTAACTCGTGTAGGTGTGATTTATAGGCCCCCAGGACAAATTGAAGAGTTAGATAATCTACTAGTTGAGGAAATAGCTAAAATGACAATGAAGGGGGAAGTTATCATCATGGGTGACTTTAATCTTCCTGATGTAAATTGGAAAACAAAATTAGCTACTTGTGCCAGGAGCACACATATTCTAAACTCCCTACTGGGATTGTCTCTAAAACAAGTTGTTGAGGAGCCAACTCGTAAAGAGGCCATACTAGATTTAGTGTTAACAAATGGAGATTTGGTATCAGATGTTACTGTAGGTGAAAGTTTAGGATCCAGTGATCATCAGTCAGTGTGGTTTAATATAAGAACAGTGACTGAGTCACACCACACAAAAACAAAAGTTTTAGACTTTAGAAAAACAGACTTTTCTAAAATTAGAATATGGGTAGAGGAGTCATTATCAGACTGGAGCAATTTAAATGGAGTCCAAGAAAAATGGGATTATTTAAAAGTTGCACTATTGAAGGCAACAGAAAATTGCATTAGGCTTGTCAGTAAAAGCAAAAAATTCAAGAAACCACTGTGGTACTCCGCAGATGTGGCCAAAATAGTTAAAAACAAAAAGTTAGCATTTAGGAATTATAAAAAAACCCAGAGTGAGGGAGACAAAATGATCTATAAGATTAGGCAGAAAGAGGCTAAGCAAGTTATAAGAGCTTCCAAATCACACACAGAAGAGAAAATAGCACAGTCAGTAAAAAAGGGGGATAAAACATTTTTTAGATACATAAATGAGAAAAGAAAAGTAAAACAAGGATTAGTTAGATTAAAAACAAAAGAAGGAAGGTATGTAGAAGAGGATAAAGGTCAGGCTGACTGCCTCAATGAATATTTTTGTTCTGTATTTACAGTAGAAAATGAAGGAAAGGGACCTCAGTTGAGAAAAAGGATAAATGAGTCATTTATTACACGTGAGTTTACAGAGGAAGAGGTTCTATTTCAACTGTCAAAAGTAAAGACAAATAAGTCAATGGGACCTGATGGAATACACCCAAAGCTATTAAAAGAGCTTAGTGGTGTACTAGCAAAACCATTAACAGATTTATTTAACCAATCATTGTTAACAGGAGTAGTCCCAGAAGATTGGAAGTTAGCGAATGTTGTGCCCATTTACAAGAAAGGTAATAGGGAGGAGTCGGGCAACTATAGGCCAGTAAGCCTTACTTCAGTAGTGGGGAAAGTGATGGAAACCATGTTAAAGCATAGGATTGCTGAACATCTAAAAACACATGGATTTTAAGATCAGAGACAACATGGGTTTACTTCAGGGAGATCATGCCAAACTAATCTTATTGATTGGGTAACTAAAATTATAGATCAAGGTGGTGCAGTAGACATTGCTTACCTAGATTTCAGTAAGGCTTTTGACACTGTTGCACATAGAAGGCTTATCAATAAACTGCAATCTTTAAGTTTGGATTCAAATATTGTTGAATGGGTAAGGCAGTGGCTGAGTGACAGGCAACAGAGGGTTGTAGTTAATGGAATATATTCGAAAGCTTGGACTTGTCACCAGTGGGGTACCTCAGGGATCTGTACTTGGACCCATTCTCTTTAATATTTTTATTAGTGATATTGCAGAAGGTCTTGATGGTAAGGTATGTCTTTTTGCTGATGATACTAAGATATGTAACAGGGTTGATGTTCCAGGAGGGATAAGCCAAATGACAAATGATTTAGGTAAACTAGAAAAATGGTCAGAATTGTGGCAACTGACATTTTAATGTGGATAAGTGCAAGATAATGCATCTTGGACGTAAAAACCCAAGGGCAGAGTACAGAATATTTGATAGAGTCCTAACCTCAACATATGAGGAAAGGGATTTAGGGGTGATTATTTCTGATGACTTAAGGTAGGCAGACAATGTAATAGAGCAGCAGGAAATGCTAGCAGAATGCTTGGTTGTATAGGGAGAGGTATTAGCAGTAGAAAGAGGGAAGTGCTCATGCCATTGTACAGAACACTGGTGAGACCTCACTTGGAGTATTGTACACAGTACTGGAGACCGTATCTTCAGAAGGATATTGATACCTTAGAGAGGGTTCAGAGAAGGGCTACTAAACTGGTTCATGGATTGCGGGATAAAACTTACCAGGAAAGGTTAAAGGATCTTAACATGTATAGCTTGGAGGAAAGACGAGACAGGGGGGATATGATAGAAACATTTAAATACATAAAGGGAATCAACACAGTAAAGGAGGAGACTATATTTAAAAGAAGAAAAACTACCACAACAAGAGGACATAGTCTTAAATTAGAAGGACAAAGGTTTAAAAATAATATCAGGAAGTATTACTTTACTGAGAGGGTAGTGGATGCATGGAATAGCCTTCCAGCTGAAGTGGTAGAGGTTAACACAGTAAAGGAGTTTAAGCATGCGTGGGATAGGCATAAGGCTATCCTAACTATAAGATAAGACTAGGGACTAATGAAAGTATTTAGAAAATTGGGCAGACTAGATGGGCCGAATGGTTCTTATCTGCCGTCACATTCTATGTTTCTATGTTTCTATGTTTCTATGTTTCTATGTTACAGTGTGAGTGTAAACAGTTTAGTTAGTAAGTGGTACTGACAGTGTGGGAACTGACAGTTTGCATAGTAAGGGTTACTGGAGAACAGATCAAAGAGCGTGCTGATATTATGTATGTATTTTGCTGTAAATGATAGGAGCATTTTCCCACAATTTGGTTTAGAGATTAACTGTAAAAAAGTAACCAAAAAAGGTAGAGAGGAGCAGCAGTAAAAAGTCTCCAATGATATATTTATATATGATATATATTTATTAAATATATAATATATGCTAAGGTTTGTATTGCTACTCCTCTTTTTCCTTTTATTGCTCACTTCTCCCTTAAAGGGAAACTATAGCAGGATCGCAACACTCATATTAGGACTTCCCCCAAATGAAAGCAAATGTACAATGCTTTCCTATGGAGTTTTGGGTAATGCTGGATGTCCTCATGAAGAGCGTGAGGATCTCCAGCATCAGATAGGCGACCAAAAGTCAACTAAAGCTAGTCCCTCTGTTGGCTGTTTGGTAGACAGCCTCTAGAGGTGGAGTTAACTCTGGCAGGTAATTATTGCAGTCTATTAAAAACTGCAATCGTTACCAAGGCAGGGTTAAGGGACCTGGGACAATGCACCCAGACCACTTCAATGAATTGCCTATAGTGTCCCTTTAATCTGTGAATTCATGGCTGTCCCCAAGATAACAATTATTTTTTAAATCTCATTAACTACTCTTTTTTGATGCAGAATTCAGAATAGACATTGTGACAAATGCTCTTGTCCACGAACGTTTGCCACGAAGGAGTGTGCAAGCTGGCCTGCCCATCGACTATGGTCCAGGTCTGAGACCTCATTCAGGAGTAACCCTGCCATTAGCAGCTTTCCCTCGGTGACCTTGGTTTGGCACTTTATTTCTCTGGAATTGAACCAAATGCTATATTCCTGCCAGCTGTTCGCATGAACATACCCACGAACAGTCCTCAGCTGTACTTAGCCATTACGCCATGGAATTAATTTCCTCATGAGGACTTTGTGGTTCCTGGTCACCTCAGTGGTACTTAGCCGCAAATGGTATGGAACTGATTTCAGCATGAGGTGATCTTGCAGTTCCCGTAAAACTTGGTTAGGGGTTTTGAACAACTTTGCGACCCACCAGGAGAGCGCTTTTTGGAAGGAAGGTGCCTGAGACTAAGTGGAAGACAACCCCTTGTGGTGGTGCCCCTTGTTTAAGTAACATATGTAACTCTTTTGGCCTTTAGGAATATGGCCTTATACGAGTGAGCACCCATGACTAGACTGTTCATTTTTGTTTGGTTACTGTTTCATATCAGCACTTTTGAGTGTGCCTACCTGTCTTAATTTTTACTCAATTATCTCCCAGGCACAGAAATCTCTGGGAGGGGCTTATATTGTATTGTTTGGACAACCCATGCTGGGGATCGTGTATATAAGCAGGCAACTTGGCCTAAATAAACCAGTTCTTTTTTTCACCCTTCACTCAGTCTGGACTAGTGATTGAGTGGATCAGTTACACTCTCTGCAGGAGAGCTTAATCACTTGAAGCTGTACCAAGGACCCTAATACAGGACAGGAAGCGATGGAGAGACCCCAGCCAAGCTGAGGCAGCTAGGGACTGAAGCACTACGGGTGGAGAGATAGGAAGCAAGCTTGATGGAAGTACCCAGCTGGGATGCAAGGTGGTCCATCACAGACATTCCATAGTCTATAATTCAGGCATATTTTGACTTGGAATTCGAGAGTTTGACCAAAATTCAGCCAAATTGCAGTTTGATCCAAAATTAATCTCTAAGTCTACCCAGACATGAGTTTTGGTCAATACAGGAACAGTTTTAACTCATTCATTGTCTGAGAGTGCTCAGCTGACATTCTCAACCAATGAATGATCTTGTTCACCAACATCGAGCCTTTCCTGCCTGAGAAGATTGTTATCAGTGTGGAACCCAGCAGGACTCAGTTATGTTTGCTAAAACAGTTTGACAGATTGTGCTTGGGTGATACCAGACCATTTCTGGTACCATAAACACAACAGCCAACTGCAGCCATTGTAGTGCTTGGAGTGTTTCTTGGATGAAAGGATGAAAATATAAAATTATGGAATGGCCTCAATGACCACACTAGAGTTCCTAAAGCAAAAATAGAAGACATGTGGATGCTGTGATTCCTGCCATAGACAGTGCAAAAAATACTGACAGGCTGCTAAAACATTTAAATTTTTCATGCCACATTTAAGTTTTATTTATATTTTCAATTTGTTAATTTTAGTAAATTAATAGTAGCTTTGCATTACAATATCTAGAAATATGTAGAGTTTACATTTTATCACTGAAGAATAAGGGTTAACTGCATTTCACTTAGAAACTAAAAAATGTCATTTTATTGAGGTACTTTGATCTATCTATCCATCTATATCCATCTGTCTGTCTGTCTGTCTATCTATCCTTTATTACTTGGGTTAAAGAATGACAACACCTAATGCTTCAATTAGAGATATTATTTATCACCCCGCTGAGTCTTTTGGATGCTTCGTAGCAGAGCTTTGGTGATTAATATCAATTTTCCACATACTGATATTTTCTATCCATTTCAGTCTTTTTACAGACAGCAGTAATTATCTCAGGATAGTCAAGCACTGCTCCTGCTGCAGACACCTTCCAGGCCTTTTGTTCCTGTGGCGCCATTTTTCACAGAACATTTTTATCGGGCTATTATGAAGAAGGAAATCTATCTCTCCCTCTCCCTCTCTGGGAAGCCAATTTTCCTTGCAGGGTTTGAATAGACATCCATTTTACTCAAGAAGTCATTTTTCAGATCTGAGAAATATTATCAGAAAAGTGAAAAATAAAGAAAAAATACCTTATTTTACGTTGTCGAACCTCTTCAGGTTTTTTCCTAAATAAAATACTAATGCATACATAAGGCTGTAATAAAGAGTTTAACATGTAAAAGTATTTTCTTTTTCTTCATAATTATTCAAAAACACTTACGGTCATGACAGCTGGTGTACTTAGTAAATGGAGTAAAATGCATTGTGAATTTAAATCACATGGATTAGGTGCCTACTGCCACATAGCCCTAGAGGGTACTGCCCACCCACTAAAGCAGATATCAAGACCTTGTTACCGGACATTAGAGCAATGTTTCAGGAGGATATAGTGGCAGTTAAGGAGGAGGTCTTCACATTTACTAGCCATATTGTTGCTGTGGAGGAAGATATTGAGAGTGCTAGTGTGTCACAAACAGCTATAGATACAGCCCATTCTCTACTGAAAAGCTATGCTGACTTGACTTCCTAAGTTGCAAATATAGCAGACAGGGCCAAGGCTAAGGATAAATAGGTTAGAGGAGTCCCTAAAACCATAACCAATGAGGAAATACCTAATTATGTTTGGCAGTTCCTCTCTACTGTCCTGCCCGCAAAATTAGCAAAACAGATTGCGACTAATTACAGCTTTTGTCTCCCCAGGATCACAAAAGAGATATCTTGATTACATTGTTGTTGAACTCTGATTATAGAATCCACCTGGTTATCTTTTCTTTCTATCGAGACCTCCCCAAGCTCACTATTTTGTGGCAATAGCTGCTCCAGCAGGTTACTCAATTGCATAAAACTTCCTATATGTGGGACTCTCACCATCTCCTAGCATAAAAAGTGACAAGACATACCCTATATCACATCTCTCTGAAGTGCTGGCTTTTCATCAGTCATCTGGCTTTTTTGCAGAGTTAGAAAGAGTTGCAAACTGTCCTTCATAGACTGTTGATTTAGTTAGAACAGGAAAAATGGGGGGATGGGTCTGCGCCGGTGTGTACAATAAATTGTAATATAAAGTCCAGTGGAAACTATATTGTCGTATCCAAGGGTCTACTTCCGCAATATCCAGAGGATGTTGGTGGTGTGAAGAATAATCCAAATATGTGAAAAAATAGAAGAGATCTTACTTACAATTGGCAGAGCTTAATCCAGCTCCAGAGCTCCAGAGCTTAATACAAGTATGGATACTTTTTACTGTTTTATATACTGTCAATAAAAAGATTTTGGTTATTTTTATGTTTAAACCATCATCTTTTGTTTTTTGTTACCTGGCATTTTATATAGTATTTTCCTTTTTATATTCATTTTTTTATTTTTATTTTATTTCCCGGATACTATACTCCCAAAGAATCCTAGATGGGGATTATACCACCCACGCTGTTACATAGAGCAGTTAGCCTGCCCTATATACTGTGAGTATATTTTATTATTTTATTTATTTTATCAAAATTTTATTGAGAGCACTATCGCTGTTTTATCTTCTCTTCGAGCTCCCGAGACCCAAGTCAAGATCACTCATCCTATATCCCACAAGCGGGGATAATACCGCTGTACGCCTAATCAACTAGAGCTAGTCTAAGCTCTACCGAATGTGAGTGTATCTATTATATTTTATAATTTTTACCATACGTGTGGAACATACTGCACCATTACTGTCTCTATTTTTATTTTCCAACTTGGTTACCTGCCACTACAAAGAAGAGGACACTTGCCGCATATCCTGCAGCGGGGATAATACCGCTGCAAGCCATTCACACCAGAGCTGGATTAAGCTCTGCCAATTGTAAGTAAGATCTCTTCTATTTTTTCACATATTTGGATTATTCTTCACACCACCAACATCCTCTGGATATTGCTGAAGTAGACCCTTGGATACGACAATATAGTTTCCACTGGACTCTATATTACAATTTATTGTACACACCGGCGCAGACCCATCCCCCCATTTTTCCTGTTCTTGCTATCCGATTCCCAGGGACATTAGAGGGATTCCCTGTTTGGGACTGCTGCCTTCCGGATTAGCGCTGACTCTACCCCCTGTTCTGTTGATTTAGTTACACCATTCATGCCATGGGTGGCTTTGAGAAGATTTACTAAACCCTGAAATGAGACAGGTGGATGTCTCTGTTGTATAATTTAATATTTTACTTTATTGAATATTTTTATTATGTTTTAATTGTTTTTGCTCCATAGGATGATGCTTAGTATGTTTATTACTATTTCTTTTCAACTCTTACATAGTTACATAAGCTGAAAAAAGATAAGTGTGCATCAAGTTCAGCCTCCCTCATATCAGTTTTTTGCTATTGAACCAAAAGAAGGCAAAAAAAAAAAATTTGAACAAAAAAATCCGTATTGACCTCAGAATGGCAGTAAAATTTATCCTTGGATCAAGAAGCTTTTACCCTACAATTGAAAAAAATATAACATTGAATATTATGTTTTTGCAAGTATGCATCTAGTTTTTGTTTAAACATCTGTACAGATTCTGATAAAATCACTTCTTCTGGCAGAGAATTCCATATGCTTATTGTTCTAATGGTAAAAAAAAACCTTTCCTTTGCCTTAGACTAAATCTCCTTTCTTTCAGTCTAAATGCATGGCCTTGTGTCCTATGTATAGTGCTGATTGTGAATAAATTTTCAGACAAAGGTTTGTATTGGCCCTGGATATATTTGTATAATGTTATCATATCCCCTCTGAAGTGCCATTTTTCTAAACTATAGAGGTTTAAATTTGTTAACCTTTCTTCATAGCTAAAATGTTCCATTCCTCTTATTAATTTTGTAACTCGTCTCTGCACTTTTTCTAGTGCCATAATAACCTTCTTTACAACAGGTGTCCAAAATTGCACAGCATATTCAAAATGTGGTCTTACCAGTGATTTATAAAGAGGCAAAATGATATTATTCTGCCTAGAATTAATGGCCTTTTTTATACATGACAAAACCTTACTGACCTTAGCCACTGCTGATTGACATTGCATATTGCTGCCTAATTTGTTGTCTATAACAATTCCCAAATCCTTCTTGTATGTCGTTATCCCTAATTCACTACCATTTAGGGTATACGTTGCTTGTGCATTCTTTACCCTGAACTGCATAACTTTGCATATTTCTACATTAAATTTCATCTTCCATTTGAGTCCCCCAGTCTAATTCCCTCTCCAGCAGAGTAATATCTTGCTCACATTGTATTACTTAACAGAGTTTTGTGTCATCTGCAAATACTGAAGTATGACTTTCAATGCCTATTTCAAGATCATTAAGTGTTCTTGCATAGCAAGACCACTTAATGTTATCTCACATATATATTCTTATTCTTATTATAGCCAAATTTGCCACCCTAACTCCTCCCACAGTTTTTACACTACATAGACCAAAATTTACCAAAACGTGCAGATTGTTCCCGATCGGATTGCTATTACTTTGTGGAACGTTTCGCCGAATGGTTCACGGAATATCGTCGTTCTTGTGGTGAAATTTGTCCCATAGGAATGAATGGCAAAGCTAGAGTGGTAGATGGCAAAAGCTGAAAAATCAGGACATGATTTCTAAACTGCCACCACTCCCTTATTTTCAGGCCCACCTACACAAATCTTATATCAAAACGTTCAGCTATCCCTGCTGCCACTAAACATGTCAACGGCTAAGCCGTAGTCCTGATAGTTTTCACAATATAATCATTTGTTTGCAACTAACGCCGCCCATTGACATTCATTGAAACTTCACTCTACAAAGCTCAAATTTGAAGTGCAATTTCTAAACTGCGACTGTGCCTTCAATTTTAATACTTCAGAGACATACTATGCATCAAAAATGTAGGTCTGGGTCCTGTGATTCTCACAATATAAAGCTCTTCACTGTAGGAGTTATAGTTTTTAAGATACGACCGTTTGAAGATGGCAACCACCAAAATACTCTGACCTGTGTCAAGCTGCAGCAGCAAGTGATGTCATAGACAGGGCCTTTTGAACACCTGCTAATGTTTTATAAATGTATGGTTTAATGTAACTGTGCAACAACGTTGCAATTAAATGTGCTATATAAATGATAACAGTTACTCCGCCCACTCCAGTTGTAGACTACTGGTGGAGGCAAGAACACTTCACACAATTTCCCCAGAAATTGTAGCTTTTCTAGTTTATAAATATGTTAAATAGAAGGGGTCCCAGAAGAAAACCATGAGGGACGCCGCTTACCACTTCTGTTCAACTTTAAAATGTACTATTAATAACAACTCTCTGTGCTCTTTTTAAAGCCAATGTTCTACCCAAGAACTGGAATTTTCATCTAGACCAATTTCTTTGAGTTTGAACACTAATCTATTATTTGGAACTTTATCAAATGCCTTGGGAAAATCCAAGTAGATCACACCCACTGCAACACCCTGATCTATACTTCTATTCACTTCTTCATAGAATGCAATCAAGTTAGTTTGACATGACTTACTGTATGTTTCACAAAACCATGCTGATTTTTGCTAATAACAAAGTTCTTCCCAATGAATTCCTGAATATTATCCCTTAATGACCTCTCAATTACTTTCCAAAGCCACAGAAGTTAAGTTCACAGGTCTATAATTTCCAGGCAAGGATTTTGAACCCTTTTGACTATAGGAACCACATCTGCCTTCCTCCAATACTCCAGTACAATTTTTTGAAAGAAAAGAATCTTGAAAGATTAAAAACAGGGGTACAGTTATTTACATACTTAGATCCTTAAGTGGGATACAGCTGTATAAATCTAAAAGAGGAAGATAAAAAATATATATAGTGTAATATAGTTAGCACAATCGATTATGCGCTATACATGAATGCCCTCACGAGATTGCGTAGAATCAAGCGCTTATAAGGTGCCTCCCCTGATATTGTGGGGGGCTGAAGGTCCCCTTCTCACTGCAAGGTAGCCATGGTACACAGGAGTTTAAATGGGTAAGGATAAAAAAAATCAGCTGTTTTATTGGTTAAAGGTGAACAATCACCATCAGCATAGGATAAATGGAAAAAGCGATCGGTCCTACGCGTTTCGTTCTGTTAGGAACTTCCTCAGGGAGCGCAATGACAAGAAAATCAATTACAAATTTTCAGAATGTAAAAAAAACATATCCTACTCCCCCCATTACACAGTCCCTAATATAGAGTCTGGGATGGCTCTACATTCTGTGAGTCTTATCCTATATAGGGACTTACTTCTTGTATATACAGTTTGCACTATGTATTATATTTTAGTTTTTTAGATTGATCCTGTTATTAGAATCTTGCTGACTGGTGTAGTATTATTTTCTTCTCAGTATATATTAGTGAAGAATGGCACAGAAAAAAAATTAAATAGTTATTTAAAAGTTTAGCTTTTTTCTGCTCTTCATTAACACCTTAAGGACCGCGGACGTATGAGGTAAATTTGAGTGCTGGAAGTGATCATGATCGCTTCCAGCCACTCTAAGAGTATTACACGATGCCTCAATATCGAGGCATCATGGAATATCACTGCTGGGCACCCAAGTGATCGCTCCCCACGTGGCACCTGGCAATGTAGTGCAGAGCATTGGAATCGTTTGTATGTATATACATGTATATGTGTATATGTATATGTGTATAGAATACCTTGTAGGAAAGCACTCACAGGACTTGATATGGTTCAAAAATAGTGCTTCTTTATTGCAGCAAAAATTTCAAGTAGAAAGTGTCAACGTTTCAGTCCCATCTTTTTATGTATATGTATATATATCTCAACACATTCATAAACAAATAAAAATGCAAAATTTGGCCAGCGTTTGTGACTAAGTGGCTACTACAAAAGACTGGACATACCCCATTTTGAATACCCTGCGTTGTCTACATTTGAAAATGGTATGCAACGATGGGGTTATTTCACATTCCTGGGCTACCATATGGTCTCAAAAGGTAACCCAGACCC
The DNA here is from genome assembly GCA_933207985.1 of Pelobates cultripes. NCBI lineage: Eukaryota > Metazoa > Chordata > Amphibia > Anura > Pelobatidae > Pelobates > Pelobates cultripes. Next base: position 325,891,633 of record OW240915.1, on the reverse strand, counting down.
AGCAAAACAATCTGGCAAACTGTATCAGGCAAGCCCTATATTGACCCTGTAACTTTCCAAAACACCATCAAATCTGTTGCTGAACACATATTGGGGTGTTCTTTGTCAGTAACATATAACAGGAACTGAGAATCTATGCCTAAAGTACAATGTGAGAGAAAAATAACACAAAAAAATGACTACCCAAAAGTTTGACAAAGGCTGGTGGTAGAATTGGTGCATGGAAAGTGTTAAAATACCACCATTTTAAATACCCTAGGTCAGTGATGGCGAACCTATGGCATGCGTCTCACAGGTGGCACGCCAGGCCCTCTCTGTGGGCACGTGGCCATAGGTTCGCCATCAATGCAGAGTAGGCACCTGCCTACACAAAACAGTCGGCGCCTACTCTGCTTTCTTGTCGGGAGGACCAGAAGCAGGGGGGAGGCATCTCTCCTGTCCTACCGTGAGCTGTGTGGAGCATTGCCGTGCGTTACCATGGCAACGCTCCACACAGCATCACGCAGCAGGACAGGAGAGCTGTAGGACCTGTCCTCCTGTCCTAGATACTTACCACCACTGGACCACCAGGGATGGCTATGTTCCCCCCTTCCCTTCACCAAAGGTAAGAAGAAGGGAGGGGGGATACTGATTCAACATGCTTTTAAAAAAAAAAAAAAAAAAAAATGTTTTTAATGTATCTTCAACCCTACACAGCACCCCTACCCCCAACACAGCATCCCTACCCCACACACACAGCACCCCTACCCCCACACACACAGCACCCCAACCCCCCCCACACATAGCACCCCAACCTCTCCACACATAGCAATCAACCCCACACACAGCACCCCTACCCCTCACACACAGCACCACTACCCCCACACACAGCACCCTACCCCACACACACAGCACCCCCACCCTCCACAGACACACAGCACCTACTCCCCACACAGCAGCCTGCACCCCTACCCCCCACACACAGCACTTCTACCCCCCACACAAAGCACCCCACACCTGTACCCCCCCACACACACACAGCAACCCTACCCACACACACAGCACCCCTACCCCGCACACTGCACCACTATCCCCGCACAAGCACCACTACCCCCTATATACAGCACACCCCTACCCACACACAGAACTCTACCCCCCACACACAACTCCGCTACCCCCACACACAGCTCCCCTACCCCCACACAGCACCTCTACCCAACACACACATCACCCTACCCCTTACACACACCACCCCTCACACACACACCACACCACAGCACCCCTCACACACACACAGCACCCCTCACACACACACCCCTCACACACAGCACTCCACACCCTTACACACAAACACATAGACTGCACCCCTCAATGCAGTATATTTGTGTCTCTATTCAGCAGTCTTTATGTATTCAGCAGTGTTTGTGTGTGTGTATGTATTCAGCTGACTACGTATGTATTCAGCTGACTTTGTGTGTATTCAGCAGACTGTGTGTGTATGTATTCAGCAGTGTATGTATTCAGCATTGTGTGTGTATTCAGTGAATTGTGTGTGTGTGTGTGTGTGTGTGTGTATTCAGCAGACTGTGTGTATGTTTGTGTGTGTGTGTGTGTGTATTTAGCGGACAGTGTGTGTATTTAGCAGTCTGTCTGTGTGTCGGTGTGTGTATGTATCAAGCAGTCGGTGTGTGAATGTGTTCAGCAGTCTGTGTGTATGCATTGCATTTGTTGGAGATACTAATAAATATAAGCTTAATTTTAGCTATTTATATCATTATTTAAAATTTGTATAATTGAACTCTCTGTTGTGTTCTTCTTTTAAAACAAAAGATGTTAACTAGTTCAGACAAATGTACGAGTTGTTTTTTCTAAACTTAAACCTCAGTATTCAGGTTTGGCACTTTGAGGGAAAAAAAGTTGGCATGTATTGCGGTTTGGGCACTCAGGCTCAAAAAGGTTCGCCATCACTGCCCTAGGGTGTCTACATTTCAAAAATATATGGTTTGATGGTGGTAAATTACATTGGCTTCAAAAATGTCCCATATAGGACATGGGTGCATGATAACCATCTGTGAAAATCCCAAGTTGGAAAACTGGAATGCGCACCCTCCAAGTAAGGTATTTTAGCCCCCAGAGAACCTAACACACCTATACATGGGGGGTATCACTGTACTCGGGGGATGTTGCTGAACACATATTGGGGTTTTCTTTGACAGTAACCCTTAAAGTTCTCCGTACATGTATACTTAAATTGCTATGTGTAAAAAAAAAATCACTTTTTGAATCTATTTGCCATAGATTGGTGGTAAAATGGTTTCATGAAAAGAGTAAAAATACCCCAAGTGTAATACTTTAGGTTGTCTTCTTTTAAAAAAATATATACAAGTGAAGGGTTAGTCAGGGATTCCTGACATATCAGCGTTACAATATAAAACAAAATGGTTTGGAAATAGCAAAGTGCTACTTGTACTTATTGCCCTATAACTTTCCAAAAGCTAAGAACATGGGGTATTTTTAAACTCAGGACAAAATTTAGAAACTATTTAGCATGGGTGTCTTTGGCGGTTTAAGATGTGTAACAGGTTTTGGTGGTCAAAGTTAGAAAAAGTGTGTGTTTTTTCTTTTTTTAATATTTTTTTATCATATTTTATAATTTGTTTTATAGTAAATTATATGATAAAAATAATGGTATCTTTAGAAAGACCATTTAATGGTGAGAAAAATGGTAAATAATGTGTGGGTACAGTAAATGAGTAGTACAAGGGAAATTACCGCGAAACACAAACACCGCAGAAATGTAAAAACAACCCTGGTCATAAATGGTAAGAAAATTGAAAAATGGTCTGGTTTACTAAGGGGTTAACTAAAATCTCAATCCTGGTTTTCAGTGTACCTACACTTTCATATGTTTTTTGTTTTGTTTTTAATTTATGTACCTAAAAAATGCTTTTGGGTTGTTTTTTGTGTCTTTGGCTATCACTTCCTCATTTTGGAGTTTAGCTAATCTAATCACCTTTTTGCAATCAATATTGGCTTCCTTATATCTTTTATAGGTTGTTGCTTGTAACGGACCGTTTTGCACACAAGGGGTAAAAACTGTTTAGGCGATCGTCCCCCTTTCCAGAGATGCAGGCACAGCTATTGTAAAACACCAAACTCACGAACCGCCAATAAGGGAATGCTCCAAACTCCCGAACGGCATCCAATATAGCACTCCAAACACACGAACTGGAACCATACGAATCACTGCTAGCAGACGAATAGGAAAAGCATCCAAGCGGCTTACACTCCTGGCAATCAGTCTCTATCAGCGTTCAGTAAATCCCCCCCAAAGACGAGACAAGGCTCCGTGTTGACGGTCAAGCAGTGGTCTGTTTTAATGAGGGCTACCTGCCAAGTATTTATGCAGGTCTCCCACCTGGTGGACACTCCACTAGGGGACCAAATGGGAGACTGTGACAAAAGACAGACAATCAGCCAAACAGGACACACAGTGACATTATATTCCCACAATGCATCCTGGCTTCCTCCCCTCTGCCTTGGAGATAATTGAGAAGTAATTCAATTATCTCCCAAGACAAAGGCAAATCGCCATTATGCACGTGGGGATACTAACACAGGAATTACTATTAAAATGCACTATTTGAGACACATAACATTAAAAGCATATATTTAAAATATCCTCAGATAGCTCAGGTCTGAGCGCACATTATTAAGAGAATGGCGCTCAGACCACACGAATACAGTGTAATCGCCATGGAGCCAAAGTCTCTACACAGTCCGTTTCTCATGCGAATGGGCTCCATGGGATTCCTATCTGAGGTATAACACATTCAAGCAAAACTGTGTCCGATTTCAGTTCCATGAATTAAGCGTCGAACACTGCTGTGTGTTCGCATGTTTAAAATGGCCGCGACCTCATGTTCGTGATACGAATGGCAGCCACCCAGCATTCGTCAATTAAGCTGCGCTTAACCGCAGCTTCAGGGAGGCTAGTTGCCGGCACACTCCAGCTCCCAGGTGGTCCAGTCATTCGTGCGGTTGTTTGGTAGATTGAATCTACCGAACCTCAGGCAGAAAAGCATGAATAAATCTTTTCTGCAGGTAAAAAAGATGTCTTTTAACATGGGGCCATAGTCTAAAGGCAACAGGCGAGCAACCAGGCTTCTCCAATGCAATGTGGCGAGATTGCTCTCGTCACATTGCTGATTCTTACAATTTAAAGACATTAAATGCCCTTTTCTTATTTTTAATTTCTTGATTCACTTTCCCACTAAGCCACATTGGTTTCAATGTGTTTATTTTATATGTATTACCCAATGGTACATACTGAGAAATGTGCCTTTCTAATATTTGTTGGAAGATGATACATTTATCCTCAGCATTTTTTTCACTAAAGAGTTTATGCCAGTCAATATATTGCAAATATGCCCCTATCTTATTGAAATCACCCTTTTTAAATTACATGTTTTAGTATACCCCATGTGCTTTAGTTGTTTTAAGTTTATTTTAAAGGACATGATATTGTGATCACTATTTCCCTAGTGCTCAAAAGATAAACATTGTTTGCTAGAACCAGGTCCAGACAAGCATCCTTTCTAGTTGGTGCTTGTACCAATTGTAACATGAAGGTGTCATATAACAAGTTCAAAAACCTCATTCCCTTTGCTGAACTGCTGAATTCATGTCCTCTCTAATTTACCACGTGTCTTCAAGCTCTTCGTAGCACTCTGGAATACACTTGCGCACATTATTTTAGCAGATTGCTCCCTCTACTTATAATTTGGAGTCATTATGTTGAAGTAAGGTCATTAAGTTGTTGTAGGCACATATTTTATTATTATATACAAAATAGAGCTGTCCAGTATCTCCTGTAAACTTGTTTATGAATATGTCAATGCTTGTAAAATTATGCTGTACTTTTTCTTGCCTGCAAAAATAAAATAATAATAATAATAATAAAAAATATATATATATGTTCAGTTCAAATAGTAAATTCTAAGTGCATTTCAAATTTTATTTCTCAATAGCATAATTAAATGAAAACATAAACAAAGAATCTCCAAGTGGTTACTTTGTATTCTGTTAAAGTAGCAAACTGACAAAAGGCAGAGCTTCCACCATCAGATTATGTCCACTTCCAGTGAGAATCAGGCTACTCCTCACATATTGAGCGACTTGGTCAATGGAAGATCTCTTGGTCTTGCGCAATGCTCCATAGACATTGGTGCTGTGTTCACAGTACAGCACTGATAGAGATCCTGGCAAGTGGAGCTCCAGGAGTTGAAGAAAGAAGTTTATCTTCCTGGAACCTTTGGACCTCCACACCCCAAGCAGGAATGCCAGCTTTAGGGGCCTTTGCAAAATATGCATGGGCCTTTGATTGTGATAGAGTTGTGTAACAAAACCCCTCTTTGATTGCGGTAGTTATGTTAGTTTTGTCCCTTCCTACAGTGATCATGGTCTGGGTCTCCTTCCTAATCTTTTATTTCTACAAAGTACCCGTTCCTGGACTTCGTTTTCGCTTGTCATGGCTGGATTTTATATGCTTCCTGAGTTGTTCGTTAGCTGGTTTGGTAAATAAAGACTTTATCATGAACCAGGTCATATTATTCAAGTAACTGAACCAAGTGTCGAACGACCGACCACCCTGCATGTGGAGTGTGCTGCTGGTTAACCGACCAGAAGCTGTGGTTAACTGCAGCGTAATTGACGAATGGCTGGGTGGTCAGTGTTCGTATGAATGAACACGTGGTGGCGGCCATTTTGTTTAGCCGAATGCGCTCAGCAGTGTTTTGCCGTCGAACGCCTGGAACTAAAATCGGACACTCAAAGGCACAAACACCGCTGAGACTTCCACCTTCCGTGCGTTCGGCTAAATACACACGAACAGAGCGCTATTTCTTGAGAACAATCTACTGAACGAGATGCGTCCAATGGAGTAATGCACGAACAGATCCATTCGTGTTATTTAGACATTATGTGAATGAGAAGTTAGACCGGCCGCACAGCCTAAATCTGTGGAACTATTTTGGGCATGAAAGCCATGCTTGCGGTCAGGCAAATGTGACTTCCAGAAAACTTTTGAACCCCTGCTCTGATCTGGGTGATTTTTGGATATGTTGCTCGCCCAGATCAGAGTTATCCAGGGATGTATAATGTATGAGGATATGTTTGCATTTTGGGGTGTTTCTGAACTTTGGGTAAAACTGTATTTTCTGCCTGTGGATAATTAAGTTATCCATTAGCTAGCTTAATTATATCACAGGCACAGGGGAGGGATTGCTGACTGTATGTGGGAGTGTTACTGTGTTAATTATTGTTCCCTCTGGTTTGTGTTCCTTTTGTCCCTGTGTACCATCAGATCCAGGGGGTGTGCCTCTGGCCTGAAAATGTGTATAAAAGAAATGCCTTTGTGCTCAATAAACCAGACCTTCTTACCCTTAACTTGCAGCCTTGTCTCGTGTTGTAGGGAACAGCTATACCTGCTATATCACTGCTAGCTCATGTAAGAGCTCTCTCTTCAGCTATACAGCTATACTAGCTCCTCAGGATATCGGGTTGGAGCTCTGCAGTGCTCTCCAGCTATGGGAAGAAGGTTGTCCAGACGGTAGATACAACCACTCTATAGGGGTAACCGTCACAAGTTGCTTTGCAAGATTATGGCAACACATCAAAATATTACTTAAAAATTGATACATTTTACAAGAGCTGGTTGCTATTTGCCAAGGTTGCATTTTGAAAGTACATTTGCAGATAGTCAAGTTCTGCAGTGCTGTCCCCATGACAGCACGGTTGGATTCAGAAGCAGTTAAGTACAATCAATCCTGTATTGTATTCAGTTTAAGGACCCACATAGCAGAAGATCATAGAGTCAATGAGAACTGCAAGTCCTATAGTAATGAATGCACTAGGTGTCAGTGTTCCAAATGAATAATATATTGCATGAATATAAACATTCCTGTTCAAGGCAGCATTTTTCAATAAAGACCAAATGGCCCTGGTTCTGATTATAATACAAAATCTGGAACCATCCAGGGAGCATTCAGGAAACACAATCCAGACATCAATTACAGTATTAATTAATATCAAGATTTCACCATATTGACTCTCATTTAACTTGAAATTAGTCAGGATTTCAAACTGTCACATGCATGTGTGTGACTACCTGGAATCCAGAGCCAAATGTTACAAATAAGTAACTGAATTTTTATAAAATATTTAATAACTCGACAGATTTGCCCAATATTTTCTTAAAATTTTGGTTCCATCAAATGTATGTAATTAAGTTGAACGAGATTTGTAGACACTTACTGGGTGCTTTTAATTCAAGCTATCATTGTAAAAACCTGTAATTAGCATTATATTCTTGGCCATCTCCATCTTACAAAACTAACTCCAAGGAGGGGACAATATATAATTTATTACGTTATTAAATATGTATTATATAATGAATTCATTTATATTAGTTATTGGATGAATAATGTTTTGCTTGTTTTATTTATTTATCCATTTTGTTCACTGACTGCTTGCTTTGCCAAAATATTGTGTTTTTTAAAATAAGTTTAAAAGCAAAAAGTAGGTGAATTAATAATTGGGTTTTTTTTATCAGTAAATCCAGTTAAACGTCATGTTTTGTTTTAAAATATGCATATCCCATATTTTATACAGGATACCAGACATGGCATTAAGTAAGATGATCATGATTTGGCCATAATAACTGAATTTCAACAGGATTTGCTTTAACTAAATAAATGAATTGTAAATTGGGTCATAATTTAGTTATTTTAATACAATTGCTGCTGATCATGACTACACTGGTGAATAATCCTGCTGGACTCCTTCTGCTGTCTCAAGTGATTGGTCTGTTGATGTTCTCCCAAAGTTATGATTTCATAAAAACGGTGATTCCCTAAAATGTGTCCGGAAATCAAGATAAATGTCAATATTCTTCAAGTCAGAAATTTTTTAAATTTACTTAGTTTTTCTGACAATTTACAATGTATTATGAATCAGTCTGAGAGTTTAACCCAAATGCATGTCCAGATGGATGCCCTGCTAGAACCCTTGAGAAAAACAAAAGCAATTGCTTGTGTTTTTTTTTCCATTATCGTTTTATTTTGTCTGCATTATGTACAGCTGTCATAACAGTATGAGGTTCTCCTTCACACGTCAGTCAATTTTCTTTAGAACATTGCAAGACTATCCACCAGTCATCATTAAATCCATAACACAGCTAGTTAGTGTGATTGACACGTAATTAAAGCTATGTAGAATTATATTATGCATCAAGCTGGATGACAATCTAATAACTCTGACCTTTTTGAACAAAATAGTCTTAAATCTGTAACATTCGGAGCAGAATTTCGCACAAAGTTGGAATGTAACGGAAAAAGCATTTTCTTCCATTTAGAGCAGAAACTCACAAATTGATCTAAATGTTTCCATTGTCAGGGGAGATGTAACACAGCACACATCATTAAGTACGTCTTTACTAAATGAAACTTTTCTGATCAATGTGCAGGACTTCCTGCCCAGAATTCCTAATTACTAGGTGCCAAGTTTAGGCTTAGTTTAAAAAATGAATTTCAGTTCTTTTCCAGGCTGAGACCCAGCCTGGGACTATAGATAAGCTAGTCAATTCGTGGACGGTCATAATTCCTGCTAATTAAGCTGTTGTTCAGAAAATACAGTTGTAAAAGGCTTTATTTCCTACATATTTCAACTGCTAGGAAACCAGGGCTCGTTGTCGGAAATTCTTCCATGGCAGAGAATCAGACTGTTTCGTTTTCTTGTTTCATAGTTTTATATTAAACTGAGGGATAAAGGGTCCTCTTTTCATTGTGGGACATTGAAACAATTGTGGAACAAAATCCTAACAAAACACTTAGGATATTTGTGGCCACAATTGTTGAAATGTGTTTGGATTGGTAAGGATTTGAGACAGTTAATAGATCAGAAGTTTATTCGAGTCTAAATGCATACGAAACTGAAAATGACGTGTTAGTTTTACATTATTACATTTTAAATAAACTGATTAAAGAAAATAAATATATTGGCCATTAAAAAAAAATGCAGAAGTCAGTGAGGCAGTACACTAGGTTTTCTGTTAAACTGTCGGCATTATCACAGGTAGGAGTAGGACTGTCAATGTTTCCACCCGTACCTATCATCGCCAAGCCTAGGTCATGTTACACACAACATCCTTTAAATTGTTTAAAATCAATTAGTGATGTATATTAAATGTGTACAAAAAACCCAGAGTGGACACACACAAAGTATATTTTATTGTGAAGAAAAAGCACATGAAAGCACATTCATCTTGACAGTGAATTGTGATAATAGTATTTCAGTGAATCAACATAATAAAAATATAGCTGAAATGTATGCACACATATACCTTCATTTCTATAAAGATTGTGGCAATTCTGCTAGTTTTTTTAATTGACACTTTTATACATCTTCCTTAATAATACAAATAATAACCAATTAAGTAAAATTTCATGATCATGGTGTAAAACAATATGAGCTTGATGTCATGTCATTAAAAGCAGCCATTAAACGCTATTATTTCGACCAGCCGGTAAATATTGAAAAACAGAACTCTGTGGTGAATATTTGAGTCCAACGTTACTCTCATCCAATCACCAACCAGCATTTATCATTTTTACAACTGGTCCAGCATCAAGTAAAGCAGCAATTGCAAAGAAATTGCCAGAACAACCACACCAGGACACCATGAAAGGTCCATTAACACATGGGCATTCCTCCTGCCATTGTCTGATCTGCTGGCTTCTTTTATTTACAGAAAACTGTTTATTGATATGTTTTAGTAGTTAGAGCCACTGAAATATACATTAAATGCAGCTTGTCTTTTCACCCAGATGGGGTAGGTGCAGGTTTTAGTGGGATAGCCGCAGGTGATATGTACGCCCTATGTGACACAGAATGTAATGTCTCCTATTAATCTCTAAGAGGGGCAGTAAAACTTTTGTGAGCCTGAGACTGACAGTTAAAAGCTAATTCTGTCAGATGGAATCGTGATAACAACCAGCATGGGAATTAGCCCTATGTGACAAGAGTATTGAGTTATCAGATAAATGACCTGTACCGTTTATCCCACGATAGGCAAGTTAAAATAGATGGAATTCAGACAATTTTTTTTGTTTTTATTTTGTTAAACAGATTTTATGCACAGTGTTCCAAGTTTCAAACTACTATTTAGCAAATAAGCATCTACATGGTTCAAATCGTCTTAATTTCTTTTTGTTTTGCGCATTTTCAATTTGCAGGAAAAACAAAACTGTCACCAACATTAAATTCACATAAAATGGAGAAATCGTTCTGTAGAGCTTTTACAGAGTGTTACATCTGTTTATAGCTCCAGTTCTGCAGAGTCTCAGCCTTATAAATTGTCGGAACAGATACTCAGATGCAGAAGTGGAATCGATAGTTGTATTAGCAGACAAGAAAATGCATTCTGCTAAATAGATTAATGTTACTGCAATTGTGATGAGTGCTGGCCATTAGCCTTCATTCATTTGTATGTAAGTTTAGGTTCAGATACAGGGACTGAAGACAAAAATAAATGGACAGCATTCCCAAAAGAAAATTCATTTTTGTTCTGTTAAATTGTTCTGAACAGATGTTTGCCAGTAAACCTGAATGGGAAACGATGGGGTTTATTTAGTTAACAGTGAACAGTATTGAATAGAAAATTAAACAGCACATTTTAAGTAAAAAATATTAGTTGGAATAATTCTCCACATCAGGAAGGATGTCACTGTTTTAATTTTGGAATTCAGAACATTTAATTGTTTAATACATGTGAATGTCTTAAATGAAACATAAAAAAAAAAATACAGCGTGATAAAAAACAATTGTCTGAATGTTTTGCGCTAATGTCTTTAATTTAGTGGTTCTAGTGCAAAGAGCCAGTCACTGCCAATCTCTTTTCTGAGACTTGGCATTATTTACACTGCTCCAAAATGCCATGATACCATCTCTAGTGGTTGTCATTGTGGTTCAGTGTCTCTACGCTCCACGACTCAATGCCTCTCTACAAAGACATGCTGGTTTCACAGTGTGACGATTTGCCATTCATGTGGACTCACTTTGCAATCCTTCCCTATGAAGAATTTGATTGGCTGAGAACATCAGGGAGGCGGGATGGTCGCATGGAGACCATCATTCTGGGAAAATAAAGCTACATTTTTAATACTTTCTGGGGTAGGGTATTGAATTTAAATAGATAGGCTAACAATAGAGCACAAGGAATACATGTTGGTGTTTCTAATTCTGCGGCGATCCACTAACAGGACACTCTAAGCACCAAAACCGTTACTACTTAATGAAGTGGTTTTGGTGCAGAGATCCCGTCCCAGCTCTTGCACTTTTTCTGTGGAGAGGCAGTGTTTATATTTGTCTCTGATGGTTTTCACTCAGACAGACACTATAGGTCATCTATAGCAGGGCTATTCTCTGAATTTAGAATTTAAAATAAATTTCAAACTTAAGGCCAAAGTAGGTGAACTGGAAAAATTCTCTAAGACAGTTATGCTTACAGTTTGGCTGCTCTGGCCTTACATTTGAAATTCACTTTGAATTCTCTCTTTAGTAAATAACCCTGTATGAGTGTTGCTGATTGGTGCAGGGAGGTGTTGTTGCACATGATGAACTCAGCAGAGACAGAGTGGTGGCTGCAATGAGATTGGAATAGGGTGAGATAAAAGGTAAGGGAATTTTAATTTCAGGGGGGAAGGGTTACTTGGTCTAAATAGGCAGCAGGAAATATGTTTGTATTTCTAACATTAGACTTTCCCTTTTTATAGGAAAACAGAGATGTTCAGATTTTCTTAATAACGTCATCATGCCACATCCCCAGGTCTGGCTAAATGAGAGCGGCAAAATCTAAAACAGCTTGCGAAACAAAAAAACAGGCTCCATGGACACAGACGGTGACCCCGAAAGGTGGACACAGATGGTGACCAGAAGAGGTGGACACAGACGGTGACCGTGAGAGGTGGACACAGACGGTGACCGGGAGAGGTGGACACAGATGGTGACTGGGAGAGGTGGACACAGACGGTGGACATTCTGTACTAATTCAGACTACTTTATACCGAAAGTGCAGAAAGTGGGTTTGAAACCATAAAGGTCCCACCAACATTGCTGTGAGCCCTTTTACTTTGTTTTACCATTGCAGTGTTTTATGCAAACATAGAACCATAGAAACATACAATGTGACGGCAGATAAGAACCAATAGGCCCATCTAGTCTGCCCAATGTTCTAAATACTTTCATTAGTCCCTGGCCTTATCTTATAGCTTAGATAGCCTTATGCCTATCCCACGCATGCTTAAACTCTACCACTTTAGAGGTATAATAAATGCTTTTATACTATATATATTTTTTTCTTTTGTTGTATGACACAAACAATCCCAAGCTATTGAGGAAATTTGTTAAGCTTTAAGTTTTTCTAATTTAATTTTTGCATAATTGAATTTACAGCTACAATCCACGGTAGTAAATTTAAAGTCACAGTACATGCTTCCATATTGTGCTATTACACTATTGTTATCCCATTTTTTATACCAAACACCTTATTGATAATTGGTAAGCCACTTGGTTTGCTGTTTGTGCATGTTGTGGGGGTGCATTTAGGTGATTAGGGAAATACACATCTGGTTATTGGATTATTGTGATTTTGTGATTCTTAATATTTTATTTTCACTTATATTATCTGTAAGAATATAGTAAAATTTCCAATCATTCACCGGGCTCCATATTCACAGCTAAGTCATATCATCCTGTGTGAGTGACATTTAAAGTGGAACACATCATTCTCTCACCATTGAGTAAAACTGTTGGGGTTATATACAAACAGGGTTAGTTGCTAAAGTTAGAATTTCAAGGGAAAAGTAGGAAAATTGGAAAAATTCTACTAGTCAACTATAATTCCAATTTGCCTATTTTATCCTAATATCTGAAATTTACTCTGAATTCTCTTTGAGTTTCTGGAAATTCTCTCTTTAGTGGATATTTCTGTTAGAGTGGATGGATTTAACCGAAAGAAAGACACCACTAAATCTTAACTAACATTTACATTAATGACTCATACTTGATTAACCCTAACTGAAAATAAATTATCTCGCTATTGAATTAAACATTGAAAATTACCTCAACTTTGGGATAAGATTTCTTTTAATCGTGATGTTCCATTTTCTTTCAAATGTATATTCAAGATCTATAAAACATTACAAGCCAGTTTGGACAAGGCACAATCAAGGCACACATTACAAATGAGGAGGAAATAGAAACATTGTGTGATTTCTCCTTCTGTCTCTCTGCTCCCTCTGTACTGATTGGATGTATAGCAATGACTCACAGGGAGTCGTTCCTGGGTAGCGGTAAATGAGGATTTTGAAATTTCATTTAATTTTTGTTAAATATTAGGGACAAGTAAACATAAAATTACTATTAACAAAATCTTAGAAAGTGATGTTTTTTTTTTAAAGCAATTTGGCAAGAATCCAGGCTAAAAACCTACAAATTGTTTAATGAGTAATCTCTCAGATGGTAGTAGACATTTTGCAGTCATTAATTATGCATCCACAGCGCTACCATTCAATGTAGGGATTGATAAATGATCACACGTTTCTTGTTAGAGCTGTGTTTCATCCTTTGATTAGATCATGAACTTTTTAATATTAAATTCTCTTCTTTCATGATAACAAATATTTAGATATATATTTCTGCCAGAAAAATGATCTGTTAATCAATCAGAATTTAGCAGCATTATGAAATATCAGAAATTAAAATTCCCACTACCCACTGTTTTAAACTATGCCTGTCATATCTCAAATATAACACAGTGACGCTTCATCGAGTATGATATGCAATCTGTGCTCCAATGACTTAAGGAAACTAGCAAAAGCTAGCACCGTATTGAATTCAGTCAAACTACTGTTTAAAAAATATAAAATACTAAACATAAAGACTGAATATATATATATATTGATTTATTAGTAGATTTGTCAACCTATTGTTTTTGATATCATTTGGAAAAGTTTGTCTAATTTGTTTTGAATTCCCCCCTTTCTAATACTGTAAATGCACAGTAGAATATGTTGGCCCTATAGAAACGCCAATAATAATAAGAGTAATAACTGTCCATCTAGCTGTGTATGGGGCCATTAGTATTGCATAATCTGCATATTGTTTACACTAGTTAGCAAAGTCTGGATTTGGGGTTGCGGGCTCCAAACGATACTGAATTTGATCATGAATTCGGACAAACACCAACAGATAGCTAAAATTTGATCCCTAATGCTTCTAATCTAGGTATGGATTATAAAAAATCTTCATGCGAATGGTCGCCAGGGAGCTAGCGTTCGGTTCAGTTCCAGAGAAGGGAAAGTGCCGAACCAGTGGCACCGAGGCAAAGCTGCTTGGGAAGGCCGGGCAGGTAAACTCCCGAATAGGGTTTTTGGAAACAGCTGATAGTCCTTGGGCGGGAGGCTAGCATTGCAGGCTCCTCCAGCAGCTGGTGGCATGTTTGCCACCCCTGCACAGAAAATATTGACCCTCCCAAGAACTCAGACTCTTTCGGCCAGGCAAGACACTCTTACTGGACTTCTGCACAAACCCTGTATTTCATCTGTTTGACCTTTGACAGCGTGAGAGAATTTAGTGTGAGAGAATTTAGGGGCTGAGAAAAGAAGGGTGAGGTTGATGAGTGTGATATGGTGTGTCACCTGTAGCTGTTTGTTGCTATAAAATATTAGTCACTGGTCAGATATTGTTCCCAGTCACTAGTAACATACACATCAATGCTCACAAATGAGGGCATCAGGTTGTTGCTTCAATTAAAAAATAGGGGAAGGACAGATTACTATTCATCCCCCCCACAGTGGGGCTATTAGTTAAACAAATAAGGCAGGGAGACACTGTGAGCCCTATGGTGGGCTCTTATTGAAGGACATAGTGTTCCTCCTGTGTGTGGGGACAATATTTATAATGACTCTATATATATATATATATATATATATATATACATATATATATATATACAAATATATTCGGGGCCAATACAAACCATTGTGTGGAAATCTATTCACAAACTGGACTTTACATAGGACACGAGGCCATGCGTTTAGACTGGAAGAAAGAAGATTTCGTCTAAGGCAAAGGAAAGGTTTTTTTTACTGTAAGAACAATCAGGATGTGGAATTCTCTGCCTGAAGAAGTGGTTTTATCAGAGTCCATACAGATGTTCAAACAGCTACTAGATGCATACTTGCAAAAAAAGAATATTCAAGGATATAATCTTTCAATGTAGGGTAATAACTGCTTGATCCAAGGATAAATCTGACTGCCATTCTGGGGCCAAGAAATAATTTTTTTCCTAGCTTGTTGCAAAATTGTGCTTCAAACTGGGTTTTTTTTGCCTTCTTTTGGATCCACAGCAAAAAACAAATGTGAGGTAGGCTGAACTTGATGGACGCAAGTCTCTTTTCAGCTATGTAACTATGTATGTAAACCTGTGTCCCATCTTGCTGGTCACAGGTGGGGGTTAATACAGGGGAACCTAATGACCCCCCAGCTTCTACCTAGAGGCATAGCGTGAGGACCATAACAGTTTAAGTTTAAACCTTTCATTTTTCTCTGTCTCTCCATTGCAGCTCCGCACTAGGTGCCGAAAGAAGAGAATGGGTGCAAATATGATGCCGCGTCATTTCCTACCCTTCCACTCACACAGCACTGATGGCAAACTTGAAAATTCTATGAAATGACTGAGCCGTGGAAAATCCATTCTTCTTCGCAATACCGATCAGCTGCACTACCTGTGGTGACTAGAGGGCTTTTGTACGGTTAAAGACCTAAATGCCTACTGTGGCAGACCACCTGGTACCCGACTGAAACATAGAAACAGAATGTGACGACAGATGAGAACAATTCAGCCCATCTAGTCTGCCCAATTTTCTAAAATACTTTCATTAGTCTCTTATATCTAAGATAGCCTTATGTCTATCCCATGCATGCTTAAACCCCTTCACTGTATTAACCTCTACCACTTCAGCTGGAAGGCTATTCCATGAATTCACTACCCTCTCAGTAAAGTAATACTTCCTCATATTATTTTTAAACCTTTGCCCCTCTAATTTAAGACTATGTCCTCTTGTTGTGGTAGTTTTTCTTCTTTTAAATATAGTCTCCTCCTTTACTGTGTTGATTCCCTTTATGTATTTAAATGTTTCTATCATATCCCCCCTGTCTCGTCTTTCCTCCAAGCTATACATGTTAAGATCCTTTAACCTTTCCTGGTAAGTTTTATCCTGCAATCCATGAACCAGTTTAGTAGCCCTTCTCTGAACTCTCTCTAAAGTATCAATATCCATCTGAAGATACAGTCTCCAGTACTGCGTACAATACTCCAAGTGAGGTCTCACCAGTGTTCTGTACAATGGCATGAGCACTTCCCTCTTTCTACTGCTAATACCCTTCCTTATACAACCAAGCATTCTGCTAGCATTTCCTGCTGCTCTATTACATTGTCTTCCTACCTTTAAGTCATCATAAATAATCAAGCCTAAATCCCTTTCCTCATATGTTGATGTTAGGACTCTATCTAATATTCTGTACTCTGCCCTTGAGTTTTTACGTCCAAGATGCATTATCTTGCACTTATCCGCATTAAATGTCAGTTGCCACAACTCTGACCATTTTTCTAATTTACTTAAATCATTTGCCATTTGGCTTATCCCTCCTTGGACATCAACCCTGTTACATATCTTAGTATCATCAGCAAAAAGACATAGCTTACCATCAAGACCTTCTGCAATATCACTAATAAAAATATTAAAGAGAATGGGTCCAAGTAAAGATCCCTGAGGTACCCCACTGGTGACAAGCCCAAGCTTCGAATATACTCCATTGACTACAACCCTCTGTTGCCTGTCACTCAGCCACTGCCTTACCCATTCAACAATATTGGAATCCAAACTTAAAGATTGCAATTTATTGATAAGCCTTCTATGTGCAAAAGCCTTACTGAAATCTAGGTAAGCAATGTCTACTGCACCACCCTGATCTATTATTTTAGTTACCCAATCAAAAAAATCAATAAGATTAGTTTGGCATGATCTCCCTGAAGTAAACCCATGTTGTCTCTGATCTTGAAATCCATGTATTTTTAGATGTTCAACAATCCTATCCTTTAACATGGTTTCTTTTACTTTCCCCACTTCTGAAGTAAGGCTTACTGGCCTATAGGCTTACACTACCTTTCTTGTGACATTCGCTAACTTCAAATCTTCTGGGACTACTCCTGTTAACAACGATTGGTTAAATAAAGCTGTTAATGGTTTTGCCAGTACACCACTAAGCTCTTTTAATATCTTTGGGTGTATTCCATCAGGTCCCATTGACTTATTTGTCTTTACTTTTGACAGTTGAAATAGAACCTCCTCCTCTGTAAACTCACATGTAATAAATTACTTATTTGTCCTTTTTCCTAACTGAGGTCCCTTTTCTTCATTTTCCTCTGTAAATACTGAACAAAAATATTCATTGAGGTAGTCAGCTAGACCTTTATCCTCTTCTACATACCTTCCTTCTTTTGTTTTTAATCTAACTAATCCTTGTTTTACTTTCCTTTTCTCATTTATGTATCTAAAAAATGTTTTGTCCCCTTTTTTTACTGACTGTGCTATTCTCTCTTCTGTGTGAGATTTGGAAGCTATTATAACTTGCTTAGCCTCTTTCTGTCCAATCTTAAAGAGCATTCTGTCTTCCTCACTCTGGGTCTTTTTATAATTACTAAATGCTATCTTTTTTTTTTACTATTTTGGACACATCTGCGGAGTACCACAGTGGTTTCTTGAATTTTTTGCTTTTGCTGACAAGCCTAATGCAATTTTCTGTTGCCTTCAGCAGTGCAACTTTTAAATAATCCCATTTTTCTTGGACTCCATTTAAATTGCTCCAATCTGATAATAACTCCTTTACACATATTCTGATTTTAGAAAAGTCTGTTTTTTAAAGTCTAAAACTTTTGTTTTTGTGTGGTGTGACTCAGTCATTGTTCTTATATTAAACCAAACTGACTGATGATCACTGGATCCTAAACTTTCACCTACAGTAATATCTGATACCAAATCTCCATTTGTTAACATTAAATCTAGTATGGCCTCTTTACGAGTAGGCTCCTCAACGACTTGTTTTAGAGACAATCCCAGGAAGGAGTTTAGAATATATGTGCTCCTGGCACAAGCAGCTAATTTTGTTTTCCAATTCACATCAGGAAGATTAAAGTCACCCATGATGATAACTTACCCCTTCATTGTCATTTTAGCTATTTCCTCAACTAGTAGATTATCTTAATCTTCTATTTGTCCTGGGGGCCTATAAATCACACCTACACGAGTTAATGTGTGATTACCAAATTCTAACGTAACCCAAACAGACTCTATGTTCACCTCACTAACTTTTATTAGTCTAGATTTTATGCTATCCTTCATATACAGGGCCACCCCTCACCCTTTCTTGCCTTCCCTGTCTATTCTATATAAAGAGTACCCTGGTATTGCTATGTCCCAGTCATTTTTCTCATTATACCATGTCTCAGTAACAGCGACTAAATCTACATTATCAGTTGCCACTATTGCCACAAGTTCATGGATCTTATTCCCTAAACTGCGAGCATTTGTAGACAGAAACGCTACCAGCTATCACCACAAATGCTCACAAGCTATCACGGAGAAACCAACATCGCTCCAGCCCCTAGCCACCGCAGCTTGACCAGGGTCTCGCTGTCACTTCCCACCCTGGAACAGGGTCCTGGATACAGCCTCAAGTGATTAAAGCTCTTCTGCAGAGAGTATATCTGTATAGGTGGTCACCCAAACACAAGTTAAGACTGAGAGGGTGAAAATGAACTGGTTTATTTAGGCCAAGTTGCCTGCATATATACACAGCCCCCAGCATTGGGTCTCCATTGTATACCGTACAAGCCCCTCCCAAAGATCTCTGTGCATGGGAGATAATTCAGTTGAAGTGATTATCTCCCAGGAACAGAGAGGCAAACACAAAAACATGAAAGTACTCCAAAACATAATAAAAATATACATTAACTCCACATATTATACATCCCCAAATAGCCCTGATCTGAGCACCCAAGTTGTCCAATTGCGCTCAGATCTATATAGTATAGGAGAAACCCCACCCACGTCAAAGTTCTGACCGGCCATACACGTGGTCCTATGCCCAAACAAGTTCTCGAGCAATGTGTGTTTTGGCTGATAAACTTTCGGGAGCGTGCAGCCGAAATATGGGGTGTTCCGTATGGCTCTCAGTGAGCCTTTGTTCCACTTAGTCTCTGACACCTTTCCTCCAAAAAGCGCTCTCTTGGCAGGTCACAAAGTGGTTCAAAACCCCTGACCAAGTTTTCCATAACATTCGCGGCTAAGTCCCACTGAGGACCATTCGTGGGTTTCTTCATGCGAATGGTCACCAGGGAGTTAGTGTTCAGTTCAATTCCAGAGAAGGGAAAGTGCCGAACAAGTGGCAACAAGGCAAAGCTGCTTGGGAAGGCCGGGCAGGTAAACTCCCGAATAGGGTCTTTGGAAACAGCCTATAGTCCTGGGGCAGGAGGCTAGCATTGCAGGCTCCTCCAGCAGCTGGTGGCATAGGCACATTTGCCACACCTCCACAGAAAATATTGACCCTCCTAAGAACTCAGAGACTCTTTCGGCCAGGCCAGACACTCTTACTGGACTTCTGCACAAACCCTGTATTTCATCTGTTGGCAGAAGGTTTCATGACACAGGTATGAGCTGTGAGATGTCTTTTTATATGGATGTATTTGCATAATACATCAATATAAAGAGATTTATGTGATTTTTATTATCCATATTCCCTCGGCTCCCCCTCCCTGTGAAAATTACATTTTATTGTGTTTTGCCTATATATTTCCCCATATCATTATGTTTTATTGACTGTTTTAAATGTGCCACCATACATTAAATATAATGTTAAATACTGCCCTTGTTTAAAATAAAGAATTAAGTGAAAGGTATCCGTAGCTGTTTTCTACACCATGTGATTACAGAGATTCCAATGTTGGAGCCTAACGACCTGCTTCCTGGCTGCACTGACCCATAGTTTATAAGTGACATTTGCGCTCTGGTATGGAGGGTTGTTATTACCGGTGTTTAAATCCCTGCGACTTGATTTTTTGAAAATGGAATTAAATTCTTAAAATTCCAATGAAATGGATTTCACCAAACTTGCATTTTAAATATATAGAATTCTTTTAACATATGGGAAACATGTGGCATGAAAACATGCATATTATAAGTCATTGTAAGTCAATAAGTTGTTATTTTCGTTTTAGTTGCTTTAGTCTAAGCATCCATATACAAAGGGGTGGTAGATATAAAGTCAGTTCTAAATCTTTTGATATGATTTCCAAAAATAAACTACATGTTTCTGAGCTCCACCATAATAGCGGATAAAATGCGGATCAGGATGAAAAATTGCCAGTGGAAGGTGTTGGGTATGTTCACAAAGCTTTCACTTGTCCACACTATTGGTCATTAAAATTACTCTTGGATATCTGGTCATGTAGGCTGGTGGGTGGGCAAAAAACTGGTAGTCGACTTGTTGATGGAGGCTCCACAAGTAGAGGTCAATTCTTCCCTGTATAAAAACCCTGCAAGCAGTACTGAGTTTATTGATACAAAGATGAAGAGGTCACTCATGGTGTAATGTCTCTTTGGGGTCTTGTATTACTGAATTGAGCTGTGATTGAGCAATGCTGAATCCACTCGTACTGATATTCTAAGAGTGGGTTATTGGAAGTTGGAGTGATTGGATGTTCTGTTAGGGGAAGGAGAGAGTTTATATTTAATGAACCACCATGAAAATTCAGTAATGAAATGAATAACTGGCTTTGTCTTTTCTTTAGATGCTCATTAGCAAATAGTCAGACAGTCCAAATAAGGTGCCCAAATAGTGAGTCAGATTGATCTCAGGTGCATAACCCTATCCATATGCATTCTGGTTCTGACTTTGACACCTTAATCAGTTTTTAAATATATAATAACTGCAGAGGAGTATTTTGTGATTTTTGTTTTGTCTTTTTGACAGAGAGTATTTTAACCATGATGCGGATGTTAACCTATAGGGTGGCCTGATATGTAGCCACCAGTGGGGAGCCTTATACAGATGTAATCAAAATTATTCAACCCCTATTGAAAATCTGTTTGTTTGTTTTTTGTCAAAATGTACAGACTTTCAGCTGTTTGCAATAAACAAATTAAACATAAGCAATTGAAATAGCTCAACACAACGAATGCTTCAAGTGGTTTCCCCAAATTCAACTGAAAATGCTACTTATAATGACTTCTCCAGTCTCAAAATTATTCAGTCCTCTGAATAGAATCCCTCACATCACCACAAACCTGTTTTGCATATATTTGTGCTGTTGTGAGGGATTCTATTCAGAGGGTTGAATAATTTTGAGACTGGAAAAGTCATTATAAGTTTGATTTTTCAGTTGAATTTGGGGAAACCACTTGAAGCATTCGTTGTGTTGAGCTATTTCAATTGTGTATGTCTGATTTGTTCATTGCAAACAGCTCAATGTCTGTAAATTTCACAATAAACCTGATTTTCAATGGTGGTTGAATAATTTTGATTACAACTGTATATCAGTCCTGAGGAGACACTTGTATCATTACCTGCGCCAACTCCTGATAGTATTTAGTTCCTGAAATGGGGGTTGAGAAAACACATTTTTCAATGTAAAACTATTGACAAGTGTTAAAGAAATAAGCACAACATTGAGGATATCTTGGGTATAAGCATGGGTGTGGAATCATTAACGGAGCACCATCCCAAATAACTAAAAGTTACCTAATATAATCACTGGGTGAAGGTTATAAAGGAAAATGACTTAAAGTCTTGCTATTGGTCTGAACTCTTAGTGTGCAGACTTAACAATCCCTATCACAGTCCGCATACTATAGAAGTAATCTATGAATAATTGTGTGGCAAGCAGAATGTTGACTATTTTCTTAACAAAGTGGAAAATAATTGATCCCAGGTTCCAGCAGTTTGTATTAAGGAGGTAACTGTGTTAGAGATCATAGCAAGTGTCAAATATTGTGAAACTATCAAATCAGCCTTGTTCCAAAATGGACATCCCTAAAAATAGTTGACCAGTGCATTAAACGTATTGGCCTCCATTGTCAAGACTACTTTTATTCTATTTGGTGGCTTGAGATTGTCACGGAAGTTGTAAAGTAGAAAAGTGGAAACCCATAAAAGGTGGATGCAAAAGGCGTATTACCGAACCTTAGAGTGGGAGGACTTAACGTAACAATATATCGAGAATCAAGGTCAAGCATACAGAAATACACAAAGTAAAAACAAAGGCGAGGTCAAGATACTAGAAAACACAAGTCAAATACGAAGCCAGGTCAGGATACCAGAAATCACAAGGTCAACATGAAGTCTGGTCAGGATACCAGGAATCACAAAGTCACTACGAAGTTGAGTTCAAACACAAAAAATCACTAGGGAATCACTAGGAGCACAAAGTGAGAAACCATGATGGGGCAATGCATGGGGGCTAAAATAAAGCTTTAAATAGGCTTACATGTGTTCTGATAGGTCCACGTCATCATTGCGACTCAAAATACATTAGGGTTGCAGTGGTTAAGAGCGGGCATGACGTCAAGCCTATTATCTATTTATAGATGTCCTTTAAATTTAAATTTAGTTTTTGCCTTACCGTCTTTATAGTCAAGTAAACTTTTATTATGTTGCTAGTTTGGTCATAATTCAGTCAGGAAGCTTAGTTTTGTGGTCTCCTTGTATTACAATTACTAGGAATTAAAGGTACATGCTATATAGTATATAAACCTGAAATATAGGAACTTTAGTGCACATGACTGGTCTTCCCTATTTAAGAGTGTCTCATACCTGCAATACGTTTTTAGAGTTTCCCTTAGGGTCAGATCTTTGTATTATATTGTAATATCCTTCCATCATGGAATGGAAATAGCTTTCTTTGAATTTACCGAGAATTATATTATTTGTATGAATTTAGGGAGCTGCTAAAGATGTGATTATCCTTTAAAATCATAGAGGTATTCAGAGAGAAAATACATGAGTTCATAAATAGCAATGATAAATTCAGTCAAGAAATTGTCATAAATGATATGTCCTTTCCTTTTCAATGTTGAAATTAAAATACACTGTTAATGGGCCGAATGGTTCTTATCTGCCGTCAAATTCTATGTTAAATGCCTACAATATAATTTTACTTATTTCTGTCTGTTATTGACAAATTGTACACGTTTCTCTCACGGAGGTGATTCATGACATTACTTTATTTATTTTTTATTTTTTGGGGTGGGGGGTTATTCAGATGTTGTGGTTTAGTATTTACTTAATGTTGAATAATATGATAATGTAGCACAAATGGATTTAAAACCAAGTCAGGCTTCATTTATTTAAATCTGCATAACTGCTTATTCCCAAAGCACAAAGGTCACACGTACCGAACTTCTTATTACCCAGGACTAAAGGTAAGGCGACAGCCACAGCATTTATTAAACCTGCATTAATATTCTTTAGATTCACTCCTAGGGGGACCTGCCAGCTGCTTATTCAAATTCAATTGGATTTGTTTTTTGAAGATATGTGAAAATATGTAGAAAAGCTGCAAAACTAACAGAAAACTAACTGAAAAATTCTATATTTCTACCCTTTCTGAACTAGAGTGCAATTATGAATGGTAATGTTAA
>OW240915.1:325837776-325867738 GCA_933207985.1 Pelobates cultripes | reverse complement strand
AAGCACTTTGGGAACATCCAACTTCCTTCGCAATTACCTTTTGAGGCTTTCCCTCCTTATGGAGGGTGTCAATTATGGTTTTCTGCACAACTGTCAGGTCAGTAGTCTTCCTCATGATTGTGATTCCTACTGAACCAGACTGAGAGACCATTTAAAGGCTGAGAAACCCTTTGCAGGTGTTATGGCTTACTTAGCTGATTAGAGTGGGACACTGTGAGCCTAGAATATGGCACCTTTTCACAATATTCTAATTTACTGAGATTGTGGATTTGAGGTTTTCATGAGCTGTAAGCCATAATCATTGCACGTATGACAGGGCTTGAACTATCTTGCTTTGCATGTAATGCGTTTATCTCACATATTAGTTTCCCCTTTTACGTTGCATTACTGAAATAAATGAACTTTTGCAAGATATCCACATTTTTCGAGTATCACTTGTATGCTGTTTTAGAATAAATGAATGCAGACATTTCTTATTTAACACTACAAGCATCAGAGCTGCTTTTTTATAGAGATAGTTGAATATACCCTTTTCTTATGCCCTTGTCATCCACCAATATATTACTGTAATCCATCTCTACTTTCTAAACATCATTACCTTTGCTAAATGTTGTTTTGGGCACTTATAGTATTTGTTCAGTCTGCAGTATGCAATTACTGTCTAGAAGAACTCACCCATCCTAGTCCAGCTACACTACATGGACAAAAGTATTTGTACAGACCTCTTAATGATTTAATTCAGATGTTTCAATCAGACCAATTGGCACAGGTGTATATAATCAAGCACCTAGCCATACATTCTGTATTTACAAACATTTGTAAAAAAAATGGGTCATTCTGAAGAGCTCAGTCAATTCAAGCATGGTACTGTGATTAGATACCATCTTTGCAAAAAGTCAGTTTGTGAAGTTTCATCCCTGGTAGATAATTTAAGGTCAGCTGTGGTATTATTGGAAGTGGAAGGTTTAGGAACAGCAGTAACTCAGCCATGAAGTTGAAGACCATGTAAAGTCACAGAGCCGGATCACTGAATGCTGAGGCACATGGTACGTAAAAGTCGTCAACGCAATGCTGATTCCATAGCTGAAGAGTTCCAAACCTCCACTGGCTTTAGTATCAGCACAGAAACATTTCAGCACAAGCCTGATGGAACACTCCAAAATCTTGTGGAAAGTCTACCCGGAAGAGTGGAAGCTGTTATAGCTCAAAAGGGTGACCAACTACATATTAATGTCTTTGTATATAGAATGCGATGTCATAAAACTTCATGTTGGTGTAATGGTCTGGTGTCCCACTACGAGTGTCCATGTAATGTATGCTACATTATTTTTTTGAAACTATGGTTTAGTTGGTCGTGACATTGTCCTTCGAGAAGGTGCTTCCCCCTAAAACACCAAAAACCTTCCCTCCTGAAGCCATATATTCTGTTTTATATAAAAACTAACCCCATCACATATTACTGCTTGGAATGATAAGAAAAACATAATTGTATCTTATTATTTCTTGGCTTATTATTCATTTTATTTCATTTTCCTTGATGTTGTAATCACAAAATACTGGGGAAGTTTGTAGATCCTGGATACAAAATCTCCATATGGCTTGAGAAGACCATATGTCATTCACTTGTGTGTACATTTCCCCAAAAAGTCAGTTGCAAGGTTGAGAACTTTTTCTTACAGTAATGGCATGTATCATCCATTCCATGATGAGTATACCATCTAGTCATTTACAAATTCCATCTATATCAAGCCTAGTTATGAAAATGTGCTTTAAAAACGGGATTCTATATGTTGCTATTTCATCCACTCTTTATGCTGATGTATACCACTAAGTAGGAGAAGACAGCATCCACAGATTATACAGAACGAGTCATCAACGTGTATAATTGGCCTACAAGCTCCTCAGTACTTATAGCACATATAGATAATATATAGAGAGGAACTGATGTATGTACTTTGCAATCAATGACTGTTTTAGTAATGTTCAGACCACCAGTTTAGAGTAAAAGAAATGGTGCTGCCCTAGAGACCAACATGTATACAAGATATAGATTAAGGAACAGCACACACACAAAAATACACTTTTAAATTTTACGAGGCTACCAGAACACCAATTTATGACATCATGAGCTGTCATAACCTGTATTGCTATATCTCTGCTATCTGTGCCCAACAATGAACAAGCATTTAAAGAGGTCTTTTAGCATCATGTTTTGGCTCCCCCAGTGCTAAAAACACCAGAAACAAGGACTCTTAGTAATAAAGAAATGCGAGTAAATTTAATGGAGACTTGTAATGTACACTATTTTATTTTGTATAGTTTTCTGAAGGTTAAGGAGACTTTACAGATAACTCTGCCTGGAAAAAGCTATATTATTTTCTTATATAATTTCCATAACTTTTAAAGAGGCAAAATGGTACCCCAACACACTACACAGAAATGCAATTTCTTATTAGGGTAAACCAATTTGGCGAGAGGACCAATCTTTCTATAAATGCTTGACGAATACAATAAATGTAAAAAATATTCATATAATAGTAATAATAATAAAAAAACTAGGAACTTCAAAGCTAATTGTTAATAGTTTTTGTTAAAACATCTTTGCACATGTCCTTAGTTTCAAATTTGATTCATTTTAAAATCTTTGTTTTTGACATGAAATAAGGTTGGACAATGATATTCTAATAGTGCTTTATAGACACCTGTGACATTTATTTGTTTCCAAGAGCTATAATATATACAAAAGAGACATAAATTATTTCAGACACTTCAGAGCTTCAAGTAACTTAAACAAAAGGGCAACCATCAAACAGAGAAATGCAAATTCTCTCCAAGACAACAGACCTCATCTGAAAAACGACATCAAGAAATAAAAAAAAAGCAAAAAAACAAAAAAAAACATAAAATGAAATATATCGTCTAAAAGCAGGATTTCTAAAGGAATAAAGAAATGCACAAAATAACAAAAAGCTGCAGATTTAATCTGCAATGATTTCTGGGATCTCAACTCGGATAACATTTGCAATCACTAAAAATAAACATTTTTGTCTGTCTGAATAACACTCAAAGCCTATAAACTATCAATTTCTCATCAGACGTACTAAAAAAAATATATCTTTGTTTTTGATTAAAGTTCAAATTAGGACAACAAAACACGAACAAAAGAAAAAGACAAGACACAAAAACCGTAAAACAAACAAGTCTAATAAACATATATTAACCCCTTAAGGATAGAGGCAATTGACCAACTTCTGTGCCCAGCCATAATTTACCTCTTTCATATTAAGTGCACCGACACTTATTACATATATTTTTGTTCAGGAGAAATAGGGATTTAATTTCAAATCAAATATTTATATATGAAAGATAATTTAATATTAATTAAAATCTAAAAAAGTATGAGACATTTTTCAAGTTCTGCATGGTATTTTAACTGTCAATGTTATAATAATGTTAGTTTTACTGCAATAATCAGCAATGTCTCAATTAGTACAACAGTACCACTCATGTACAGGTGTTAGGAAGTTTTGAAAAGTTACAAGCTCAAATATAGGACTTTCCATTTTCAGTTTTTACACATTAAAATTTGCCAGATTGGTTTGTTGGTCCTATATTGCCTTTGAGACCATATGGCAGCAAAGGAATGAGGATTACCCATTTTTTGGCATACAATTTGCAAAAGAAGACAACCCAGGTGTGACAAACTGACATTTGCCACTGGGCATTGGAGAAGACTGATTGCCAGCCTCCTGCCACATGACTATGGCCCTGTGATATATGGCATTTGAAAACACTATTTGTGCTCTGTGACAAAACTGGAGATTGTGCACAAATATGACTATTGTCCATATGTTTTATGATTCCCTTCGTTTGTTGCACTGTTCCCCATGTGTTTCATCTGTTGGTTTGGCTGGATAGACTATCAGACAAACTGTGGAGTTACTGGGTGGCCACCATTTCATGTATCAGAGGCACATGGTGAGAACAATGGATGAAGCACATGGTGAGAACAATGGATGGCGGCCATTTTAACTCACAGACACTGTTTTGATTTTTCTACACGGTGCCATCTCGCCGGTATTTGGTACACAAAGACATCGTTCATTAGTTTTAAACTACAGAACAGGGGGCACATTTAACAGTAATTATTTTTCATATAGCCTGTATATGTTCTGTGGAATCTGCATTAAACCGTATCTTCCAAACTACTGAACGGATCTGGGTGAATTTTGGATATCTGTTTTTTTGGGGGTTATTGCATGTTTTGGGGTCCCTGTGATATGTTTTATAATACTGTATTTTCCTGCCTGTGATAATTAAGTTAGTCTATTTTGTTGAGATAATTGTATCACAGGCAGAGGGGAGGATTTCTGATGTGAGGAATGGGAGTGTTAGCTGTGCTGCAATGTGTTGATTGGTTGTTCTTCCTGACCCTCAACACGTAGTCTTGTCTCGTGATTGGAGGGGACAGCTATACTTACACTGGGGATTGTTATGCTCTGCATACTCCCTTGAGCTTTAATCACTTAGCTCTTTCAAGAGTTGTTCCTGTTGCGCTCTCCTGGAGGAGAGGTCTTCCCCACACGTTCCTGGAGGACAGAAGCTGATCCAGGGTGGACAGAAGACGGCGAGACTCCAGTTAAGCTACAGCGATTGTGGAGTCTGCGGTGGTTGTGGTGTCCGGTGCGGTGCTTGTGGTCCTCGGCGCAAGCTAGGAAGCGTCCATCAACGGAAAGTACTAGGTCGGAGTACAGGGAGTTCCGTTACACCAGGGTATTCAAAATGTTGTATGTCTAGACTTTTTTAGTGGCTGAGTAATTTTAATTGGTCGAAGACCATCGTTTGGAGTAGATGTTGTGTACTCATTTCTTGTCCAATTTGTATGTATTCATTATTTTTAGAATTGGTACAATCACATAATATTATCAATCTTTGCGATCAAATAACAACTTCCCCGTCAACATTCTCAGCACCTTGTCAAAGCAAAACAATAGCTCTTAAACATAAACAACACAAAAAAGTATTATAAAGTAATTATATTATAACTATATTATCTAAGTTGTTACAAAGAGATACATTCTACAGTAGCGCCATACAATGGGTGGACTAGCAGACACACATTTGTAACCAGACGAGTTGGATGCACAGGAAGAGAGGGATTGAGGGCCCTGCTCAGTGAGCTTACATGCTAGAAGGAGTGGGGTATAGTGACACACAAGGTAACGGTATATCATAGAAAAAGGTAAATAAAGGGTTAAAGTATTTGCCTTAGTTAAGTCCTTCTACGTCTGCAGGAGATAAAAGTTAAATTCTTCACTCCTGCTTTTTTCAGCAGTCTTTGCAGTTGCCTCCTTTTTCATGAAAAGTTATGTGGCGAACGTTACCTCGCCACGGGCTCCTGGAGGAGCCTGCTTGCCAGCCTCCTGCCTCAGGACTATGGGCCATGCTGAAAGACTTGTAAAAGACTTGGTTCATGGGATTCCCTTGGACTGTTTGGGAACCGAACCAAACCACGAACTGCGAACCACCTCTGAGCTTATTGACCCTTGTTAACCTCTCCTGACACTTCAATTAGTGTGGGTTCTAATTATGCGGCTGGGTAGCCACCGTTCATATGCATGAATGCATAGGAACTGTATTAGTGGTGATCTTGTTCGTGAGAATGCAGGCAGCGGTGTTTGGGCATCGAACTTTGACAAAAGCCTGCTTCTTCCCCATATAGCCATCAAGGAGCGCACCATTCGGTAGGTTTGTTCGTATGAATCATACGAACAAACGCTACCTATAAACCAGAGTGTGCATTCAATATTTCTTTTACATGGAACTCCCAAAAGGGACCGGCTGCTACCCCTGAATTTATGGAACTGTTTTGGGCATAGGACCATGTGTGTGTCCGGTCAGAACTTCCACACGGGGGCATTTACCATACACTGCATGGATCTGAGCGCTATTTGGACAACTTGGGTACTCAGATCTATCTGGGGATGTATAGACTGTGGGGGTTCCTATGTGGGAAATATGTATTTTGTGTTTTTCATATTTTAGGTTTTATGGTGAGTCACAGTGACACTGTATTTCTTGGGCATGTTGTGGGTGTGTATATGGGTGTGCTTTGGGCATGTCACTGCTCAGATTTTGTATAAAAGTGAGCCATTTGGCTAAAAAAAAAAGAGTACTCCCAGCATTAAGCCTCGGCTCATACTGCTGTAATCACTGCTATACTCTTTTGGAGGAGAGGTCTTCCCACTGGGAGCTCGATCCAGGTGTTGATCCAGGCTGGGAAAGGATAACTGTGCTGTAATGTGTTGATTGGTTGTTCTTCCTGACCCTAGCCAAGTTGCGGTGGTTAAAGTGCTTATGGTGCCCAGGGATTACTTTTTGCTTGTTTTCACATACACATGCGCAGTAGACTAATGCTATAACATATATGCAATGCTCTCCCTATTAAAAGATGAGGTGATATTTAAACGACAATGAAGTAAGTAGGTGGTTTTAGTATTGGTTCTCCTGAGCACTCGTACATCTAATTAGGAGCCTCTGGTTATCTCTTGGATGATTTATCCTTTACATATTTCTATATTAGGTAGGGGAGAAAATTAGGTTGCTAGGACAGTATTCATTGAGGGCTTAGTGTTTTATTTTTGATGAAAGTTGAAGGAGAGGAATCAGGGTGCGGGGAGGAAAAGCTGTTCACAGTTTAATAGATACACTTTCCTAAAGAAGTAAGTTTTCAAAGATTTTTTGAAGAAGTGGAGATTGGGTGAAAGTCTAACAGAGAGGGGAAGGGTGTTCCATAGGAACAGTGCAGCCCTAGAGAAGTCTTTAAGGCGAGCATCAGAGGTAGGAGTATGAACAGAGGTTAGCCGTAGGTCTCTGGCAGTGCGAAGGGGCATATTTGTATATTAGTGAGGATAAGAAGGTCGGAGTAGGATTATGTAGAGATTTGTAAGCAAATATCAAGATCCTAAATTAGGTCCTATATCTTACGGGAAGCCAATGAAGGGACTGACAAAGGGGGTAGGTGTGGGAGGTGTTGGCAGACAGGAAGATGACCCTCACCACATACATTATAGACCGTAAGCTGGGAACACGCAAGACCACTGAGAAGCAGATTACAGTAGTTAAGGTAAGAGAGGACAGTGACATGGATAAGTACCTTTGCCGTGTCAGGCGTTAAATAGGGTTGGATGCACACAATGTTTCTGAGATTGAAGCGGCAGGATTTGGTGATTGATTGGAAATGAAGGGGTGAATGAGAGGTCAGAGTCAAAGAGAACACCTAGGCAGCGAGCCTGAGAGGTAGAGCGGATAGTAGCATCATTAACTTGGAGGGAAACAGACAAGGGAGTAGCAACACTTGAGGGAGGGAAGACCAGAAGTTCTGTTTTCGACAGGTTCTGTTTAAGAAAATGAGCAGCCATCCAGTTGGAAATAGCAGAGAGGCAGTCAGAGACATGAGTCAAGAGGGGTAGTAAAAAATCAGGGGAGGACAGATACATTTGTGTGTCATCCGGATAGAAATGATACTGGAAGCCGAAGGAGCTGATAAGTTTACCAAGGGAGGCAGTGTGGATTGAGAACAATAAGGGGACAAGGACAGACCCTTGTGGAACACCAACAAAGAAGGATTGGGAATAAGAGCCAGAGCCAGAGAAAGAAACACTGAAAGAATGTTGGGATAGGTAGGAAGAGTACCAGGAGAGAGCAGTATCTTGTAG
The DNA here is from genome assembly GCA_933207985.1 of Pelobates cultripes. NCBI lineage: Eukaryota > Metazoa > Chordata > Amphibia > Anura > Pelobatidae > Pelobates > Pelobates cultripes. The sequence continues at coordinate 325,860,020 of OW240915.1, read as the reverse complement.
ACTGAGATTACAGAGGATGAGAAGAAGCTGTTGATGATCAATAGTGTCAAAGGCAGCAGAAAGGTCGAGGATAATTAGGATAGAGTAGTGGGCACGGGATTTTGTAGTGATAAGATCATTGTATACATGGTCACAGCTGTTTTAAATTATGGAATCCAGATTGAAGCGGGCCAAGCAGAGAGTTGGATTCGAGGAAGTCTGTCAATCTCACATACACAACTCTCTCAAGGATCTTGGGGGCAAATGGCAGCAGTGAGATAGGGCAGAGAAAAAAAAAGCTAATAAAAAAGAGAGAAAGAGAAAAAGAAAAAAAATGAGAAAAAATAGATTTCTTGGTCTAGATCAGAATTATTTAACACAACATCTATCAAAATAGTATTCATGTAGTATGATATTCTTAATAGCTTGGAAAATAAAGATAAAAAAATATTCTCTCTTTTAACAAGCATACTCCTTAATGTAAGACGGGTCCAAGCTTATGGTCATCCTACCCAGTATTGGATCCAGGGTGATCAAATAAATAAATTATCCTGATTCCTGTTCCTGGTGGACCAATGGATGTCTTCCATCTCACATGTTTCTTCTACTCTGTTAATACATTGCTCAACCAGAGGGATTTGAGTTTGTCTCCAATACACCGGTATAAGTGCATTATCTTCACCCAACAGAAGTCATAAAAGTTTTTGGTTATATTTATCAGAGAAGGTATTAGGCCATCCCCGTAAAATCTGTCATACAGTAAGTGGGGATGTTAATGGAATTATTAGATTTATTACTTGAATGACCTGTGTTCAGAAGGTCCCGATTTTATGACAGAACTACCAAATATGTTCAATATAACCTAGTTCCTTCTCACACCTTCAACATCTATCACTTACTGAAGGTTGAATGTAAAGTAATAGCTTAGGAGTCTTATCCCATCTTGCTATCCATTTATAAAAAGTCTCCCTTAAAATATTTTTCCAGTCTATAGCGGAAAGCTGCACATGTAAATTACTCATCAATTTCCTTTGAAAGTTCTTTCCTCCTCCCCCCCCCCTCACCCCCCAGCTGCCCCCACCTGAGTCAATCAATAAGTCTTAGAAAGAGAACGTTTTGGGTTTTCACAACTAGTGCATAGTATTTCAAATAGAATCTGTTCCCTCAGTGTCCAATATGGCATCACTGTTTGTTTGTTTGTTTTTTAAAAGCCTATTAATTGGGTACATCTCATTATATCAAGTAATGGGTTATGTTGTTTTGTTTTCAAAAGATTGTGTACAGTAGGAATTTTATGTTATATCATAATGGAGTAAAGTCGAGTGTTGGATTCTTTTAAGAGACTTATTTTAAGAGTATCAGAACTATGCCCACCCTGAAAATCAGGATTGTTCACTATTGGAAATAATGGAGATATATCCGGGGACAATTGCCATAGATTTTTATATTGTCTCCATCTGAATAGCATATTGTTAATCAATGGATGAGCATGGGTTACTATTTGACTAATAAGACATGTCTGCCAATGAAGGGCACCACCAAAAAGCTTTATTCAAGATTAAACAATGATTTCCTCCTGTTAACATCTGTCCGCTCTGCTTCTATTAAAACGTTTGGCAAGATAATACCTGTAAATATGTGGTAATCCCATACCTACCCTATCTTTACTACATGTTAAGATCTCATATGAAATACGTGCTTGTTTATTAAATCAGATAAAGGTAAGGAACATCGTTTTAAGCTCACTAAAAAAAGATTGTGGGACTGAAACATGGAGAGTCTGAAACAAATAGAGTAATTTGGGCAACACCTTAGTTTTAAGAATATTAATTCTTCTGAATAATGAAAATTGTTGTAATCTCCAATTTTTAAGATTGGCCCTTATCTCATCCAGTATAGGTAGGTAATTAAATGTATAGAAGTTAGCCACTTCTAAGCCCATTTTAAATTATAATAATGTTGTAAACACAATTTTAATCTCATTGGCATAGTTATTCCCAAAATCTCACACTTATCGACGTAAATCTTAAAATAAGACAGGGAGCAAAATGTATTTATTTCCTTTAGAATTTGAGTTCATGATTTAACTGGGTTTGCAAGTGTTAAAAAAAACATCTTCCGCAAAGGAATCCTAGGTACGGAAACGCTTTAATCTGTGGGTTCTTCCTAATAGCATTTAAAAAAGGTTCCATGCCCAATACAAAATGAATCAGACAGGGGTGACCTCTGTCGAGTTCCAATGCTTACTGCAAAGGGTGAAAGTTTGCCATTGACTCTTACGCAAGCAGATGGTCCCTTATATAATATTTGAAGCCAATTCTTAAACTTCGTCCCAAGCCCTAATTCCTCCAATGTTTCAAATAGATAGGACCAGTCGACTCTGTCAACTGCTTTTTCAGCATCAATAGATATTAAAACAGTAGATCATTTTGAGACCCTAGCCCCATAGATAATATTTATAATTTTAGCAGTGTTGTCCTTAGCTTTTCTCCCTGGGATAAACCTAGACTGATCAGAGTTGACTAGTCCTGGCAGAAATGGCTTGAGAGGATATTTAGCAATTTAGGAAACATTTTTAGATCCAAATTTACCAGGGAGATCGGCTTGTAGTTGCCAAACCTAGCAGGGTCCTTTCCAGATTTGGGGATGACCGAAATCATTGTTCTCAACATCGGTGGAGGCAAAGTAGAATCTAATGGCAGTGAATTCAAGGTATTCAAATAATGTTTCTCCAGAAGGCTTTTAAAGGTTATAATACTTGGTGATCAGATCGTCTGGCCTTGGGCTTTTTCCAGTGGGTAGCAAGCCAATAACTTTCTCTAACTCTTCAGTGGTCAAAGAAGTTTCCAAAAAGGAGATTGTATCAACCGGTAGGGTACATGTGAGGTTGGTAGTAAGATATTCCCTTAAATCAATCTTAGAGTCTCTGGGATTGGATTCAGAATATAGCTCCCGGTAGTATGTGCTAAATTCTCTTGCTATCTCCTTGGTTGTATCACAATGGGTATCACCCGATCCAACAATTTTAGCTATATATGTTTTTTGATATTTATATTTAAGAGCTTTAGCTAGGAACTTGCCACTCCTATTACCATAAGAATAGAATGTACTACAGGTAAATTGCACTGCTCTGTGTGCATTAAAAGAGAGTAACAGACGTAGTTCCACTCTCATAGCTGTAAGGTGCTTAAAAACTTTTGATGTAGGTGTACATTTATGGACTACTACAATAATTAATACAATATTAATACAAGATGCCCATTTAATGAGCACCCCCCTGAACATCCCTTTATGTGCTTCACATACCGATGGGTCACTTGATTCTCCATTTTTATTTTCATTAAAATAAATAGGAATTGAGGACTGAATTCCTCTAACATAAAAAAATAGGTGCATGGTACTGCCATGTAATGTTACCAATTGTGGTATCTTCTAACAAGTGTTAATGTCTGTGGGCATAGAAAAACATATCCAATCTGGAATAATTATCAGATGTATGGGAGTAGTAGGTGTAGCTCTACCCTCTGGATGTGCAACACGACAACATTCAATAAATTGATGATTGTAGAGTGCTTTCTAAAATAACAACCTTTGATGTTATAAGGAATCCCTACTAGTGCAGGTACTGCCTACAGCCTGTTCCAGTACTATATTCCAATCTCCTCCCACCACCACTATCCCCTCCAAAAAGGACTCTAATTTCCTCTGAGAAGACTGAATGATGCTCATTAGGGGCATATAGAAACATAGAAACATAGAAGATAAGAACCATTCGGCCCATCTAGTCTGCCCAATTTTCTAAATACTTTCATGAGTCCCTAGCCTTATCTTATAGTTAGGATAGCCTTATGCCTATCCCACACATGCTTAAACTCCTTTACTGTGTTAACCTCTACCACTTCAGCTGGAAGGCTGGAAGGCTATTCCATGCATCCACTACCCTCTCAGTAAAGTAATACTTCCTGATATTATTTTTAAACCTTTGTCCCTCTAATTTAAGACTATGTCCTCTTGTTGTGGTAGTTTTTCTTCTTTTAAATATAGTCTCCTCCTTTACTGTGTTGATTCCCTTTTATATATTTAAATGTTTCTATCATATCCCCCCTGTCTCGTCTTTCCTCCAAGCTATACATGTTAAGATCCTTTAACCTTTCCTGGTAAGTTTTATCCCGCAATCCATGAACCAGTTTAGTAGCCCTTCTCTGAACCCTCTCTAAGGTATCAATATCCTTCTGAAGATACGGTCTCCAGTACTGTGTACAATACTCCAAGTGAGGTCTCCCCAGTGTTCTGTACAATGGCATGAGCACTTCCCTCTTTCTACTGCTAATACCTCTCCCTATACAACCAAGCATTCTGCTAGCATTTCCTGCTGCTCTATTACATTGTATGCCTACCTTCATCAGAAATAATCACCCCTAAATCCCTTTCCTGTTGAGATTAGGACTCAAATATTCTGTACTCTTCCCTTGGGTTTTTACGTCCAAGATGCATTATCTTGCACTTATCCACATTAAATGTCAGTTGCCACAACTCTGACCATTTTTCTAGTTTACCTAAATCATTTGTCATTTGGCTTATCCATCCTGGAACATCAACCCTGTTACATATCTTATTATCATCAGCAAAAAGACATACCTTACCATCAAGACCTTCTGCAATATCACTAATAAAAATAGTACAGATCCCTGAGGTACCCCACTGGTGACAAGTCCAAGCTTCGAATATATTCCATTAACTACAACCCTCTGTTGCCTGTCACTCAGCCACTGCCTTACCCATTCAACAATATTTGAATCCAAACTTAAAGATTGCAGTTTATTGATAAGCCTTCTATGTGCAACAGTGTCAAAAGCCTTACTGAAATCTAGGTAAGCAATGTCTACTGCGCCACCCTGATCTATAATTTTAGTTACCCAATCAAAAAAATCAATAAGATTAGTTTGGCATGATCTCCCTGAAGTAAACCCATGTTGTCTCTGATCTTGAAATCCATGTGTTTTTAGATGTTCATCAATCCTATCCTTTAACATGGTTTCCATCACTTTCCCGACTACTGAAGTAAGGCTGGCCTATTGTTGCCCGACTCCTCCCTATTACCTTTCTTGTAAATGGGCACAACATTCGCTAACTTCCAATCTTCTGGGACTGTTAACAATGATTGATTAAATAAATCTGTTAATGGTTTTGATAGTACACCACTAAGCTCTTTTAATAGCTTTGGGTGTATTCCATCAGGTCCCACTGACTTATTTGTTTTTATTTTTGACAGTTGAAATAGAACCTCTTCCTCTGTAAACTCACATGTAATACATGACTCTTTTATCCTTTTTCTCAACTGAGGTCCCTTTCCTTTATTTTCATCTGTAAATACCAAACAAAAATATTTATTGAGGTAGTCACCTAGACCTTTATCCTCTTCTACATACCTTCCTTCTTTTGTTTTTAATCTAACTAATCCTTGTTTTACTTTTCTCATTTATGTATCTAAAAAATGTTTTATCCCCCTTTTTTACTGACTGTGCTATTTTCTCTTGTGTGTGTGATTTGGAAGCTCTTATAACTTGCTTAGCCTCTTTCTGCCTAATCTTATAGATCATTTTGTCTTCCTCACTCTGGGTTTTTTTATAATTCCTAAATGCTAACTTTTTGTTTTTAACTATTTTGGCCACATCTGCGGAGTACCACAGTGGTTTCTTGAATTTTTTGCTTTTACTGACAAGCCTAATGCAATTTTCTGTTGCCTTCAATAGTGCAACTTTTAAATAATCCCATTTCTCTTGGACTCCATTTAAATTGCTCCAGTCTGATAATGACTCCTCTACCCATATTCTAATTTTAGAAAAGTCTGCTTTTCTAAAGTCTAAAACTTTTGTTTTTGTGTGGTGTGACTCAGTCACTGTTCTTATATTAAACCACACTGACTGATGATCACTGGATCCTAAACTTTCACCTACAGTAATATCTGATACCAAATCTCCATTTGTTAACACTAAATCTAGTATGGCCTCTTTACGAGTTGGCTCCTCAACAACTTGTTTTAGAGACAATCCCAGTAGGGAGTTTAGAATATGTGTGCTTCTGGCACAAGTAGCTAATTTTGTTTTCCAATTTACATCAGGAAGATTAAAGTCACCCATGATGATAACTTCCCCCTTCATTGTCATTTTAGCTATTTCTTCAACTAGTAGATTATCTAACTCTTCTGTTTGTCCTAGGGACCTATAAATCACACCTACACGCGTTACTGTGTGATTACGAAATTCTAACATAACCCAAACGGACTCTATGTTTGCCTCACTAACTTTTATTAGGCTAGATTTTATGCTATCCTTCACATACAAGGCCACCCCTCCCCCTTTCTTGCCTTCTCTATCTTTCCTATATAAAGAGTACCCTGGTATTGCTATGTCCCAGTCATTTTTCTCATTATACCATGTCTCAGTAACAGCGACTAAATCTACACTATCAGTTGCCATTATTGCCACAAGTTCATGGATCTTATTCCCTAAACTGTGAGCATTTGTAGACATGACTCTAAGCTTATCATTTTTTAACACACTTGCTACAGGCACCTTCTGTCCTTGTTTTGGGGGACAATTGGATTGATGTTTTATCACCCTTTTGCCCCCTCCTAGTTTAAATACATCCTAGCAAAACCTCTGAACTGCTCACTGAGAACATTTGTTCCCTTTTGAGAAAGATGCAAACCATCTTTTTTGTACAGCTTATCTCCATTCCAAACAGAGCTACCATGAGAAATAAAGCCAAATCCTTGCTCCGACACCATTCACCAAGCCACAAATTAAAGTCCCTAATACGCATCCGCCTGTCGTTCTGAGTGTTATGCACAGGCAGAACTTCAGAGAATGACAGTGTGGAAGCAACCTGCCGTATATCATTGGCAAAAACACTAAAAACTTCCTTAACCTTTGAAACCTCATTGCAAGCCAAGTCATTTGTCCCTAGATGGACAAGTACATCCAATCCCCGTTCCTGCTTTGCTTGCTTAACAATATTACAGATACGTCTCCTGTCTCTGTGAGCAGTAGCTCCGGGAAGACACCTCACAAGACCACCATTGTCCATCTCCACACCTCTTATAATGGAATCCCCAACAACAACTGCTTTCTATTAGGCCTCACCATAGTCTCCAAGCCGGTCTCCACAACACCACTAGTCTCAGTGCCTCTCTCCACAACACCACTAGCCTCAGTGCCTCTCTCCACAACACCACTAGTCTTAGTGCCTCTCTCCACAACACCACTAGCCTCAGTGCCTCTCTCCACAACACCATTACACTCTGAAAGTGCAGAAAATGAATTATGAAGAGCAACAGACTGTGCAAAATGCCTTTTATCCACAACTCTAAGTCTACCAGATCCTACAGTAATCCATCTGCCATTCCTAGTATGTCTCTGCGGCAGTGGCTTTGCAGCAGTTCCAGTCTGAGTTTGTTCACCAGATAATTTACAAATCTCAGACTTCAAAAATACAATCTCCTGCCGCAAGATAGAGAACTGTCTACAGATTAGACAACAACCAAACCTCCAAAAAGTGGAACGTGAAACAAATGCATAGCAATTGTTACACTGAACTAAGTCTGCCATTCCAATTAGGAGAATAATTTAAATCTTACAAATCCTAACTTTGTATTTATCCTCCTGAATACCTCAGATTACCTCCAGTTTCTCTCCAGAATATCTCCAACTACACACTTAGAAACAGCACTTAGAAGTAGCACCAAGCTATATTAGACAAGCTAATGACAACAAGCCTTATATAACGCCTAAAATCACCACCCACTAGGAATGTTTAACACCTGGGTAGGCCTCTGCTTATTTGCAAACAATAGCTAATTAACCAGCAATCAATAGCAAGTAACTAGCTTAATCAAATCAAAGGCCTTATAATTACCAACAGGAATTCAAACCTTGTGCAATCAGTAACCTTTTCCTACAGATGAATCTTACCAACAGGAATTCAAACCTTGTGCAATCAGTAACCTTTTCCTACAGATGAATCTTACCTGTAACAGTAGAAAAGAAAGCTCTTAGCGCAACTCTTAGACAGTTGAAGCTTCTGTAAAACTCTCCAGAATATCTCCAACTACACACTTAGAAGCAACACTTAGAAGTAGCACCAAGCTATATAAATGTTCTGCCCATCATGTCTTAGCCAATCCTGGATTTCCTCTCACGCCCATGTTTATGGATTCACAGTGGTCATCTAGAAATTTACTTATGCCCATTTTTAAAAGTCTGAGTTCATGACATATAAACATAAAACATCTATTTTTATGATTATTTAACATATGACTCACCATTTAAATATATCCTATTAAGAACACTAAATCCTCTATATTCCATGAACTCGGACCAAAATGAGTCAAAAATGCATTTGTAGTGGACCATTGTGGATCCACCAACATGACCGCGCGAGGACATCTAGGAGTGGTATATATATATATATCCTGAGACAGGGATTGTACCATCTGTGCAATCCCCGTAAAGCTGTAATAGCTCCTTAAAATGTGAGTGTGTTTTTTGGCATATTCCCGTAACGCTCACTTTATTACATATTTCATTATTGTTTGTTTCTCAGTTTTTTTGGAGAGTCACATAGCTGACCAAAAAGACTCTATATTGGCTTGTTTATGTGATTGCACTTAGGTGTTAATTCACTTTCCATATTTTTTTGTTTCCTTTTAGCGCAATTTATCTATTTTGCTTTGCTTTATTGTCAAAGTTATTCACTAAAGTGAAATTGTCTGGAATTCAAAGTGAATTTCAAATAGATTTGAAAATAAGAAAAATTCACTAAATCAATTCTCTGTTAAGTTTGGATATTTTGGCCAATCATATGAAATTGACTTTGAATTTCCAGTAATTCTCTTTTTAGTGAGAAAACCTGTAACTTTTTCACAGTACAAAAAGTATCTTCCCTGGTAGAGTTAAACGCAAGCCTTAATATGCTGGAAGTCATTGAGTTTTAGAACACTAAATACCGTTGAACGTGATTTGAAAGTCTGCAGATATTACACAAATTCTTCACTATGTCTTCAGCTTTCACTTGCCATGTGCTGCACTGAGATTATTTGGATTAACGTATTAAGCCCTCTGGTAATACAGACACACGCGGTGTAGTAAAGTGACTCATTCTGCCTTCCTGTTATCTGAAAAATGCAAGCCACAAAAATGGTATTCTCTGTAGTATGGACAATATGTGAACTGGATTCAGATCGGTCACTCCACTGAGGAATATGAAGATGAGAAATATATTGATGGGGAGAAAGTGTTTCTCTTAAAGGGAAGATGAGAAAATTAAAACATGTTTAGAAGAAACCTATACTCTTCTACTCTCATAAAATGCCATCTGATTGAGGGAGGAACTCTAGCAAGTCTAGCAAGTAATGTTCCATGTGGTATGTGAGAACCTAAAGGCAAATGTAATAAATTCTCATAATAATAATTTAAATAATAATAATGTAATTATTATTATTTTTAATGCTAAATATAATGTTTAACATGCCACTATAATTTAAAACGCTTTTTAGTGTGTTTACCATCTAATAATGATTTGTATCTGTAATTTTCACAGAAGTACATGATTAAGCATTGTTGAGTTCAGGAACACGTCCACCACTATTGTTTTCATTTAATTTGCAGGAATAGAAGGGGCAATACATGTCAGGAATAGATAAATGTATAATCTACGCATGTTCCTGTGTGTTCTGGACTGAGCTAGTTGGGTTGTTGTCCGGACACCTAATAATCAAAAGGGATTCATCTCATTGTGCTCCTCGTATCAACTGATTGTGATCAATAATTACTGAGCAGGAGATTTGAGGATGGTTTTCCTTTTGCTCCACCCCCGGGTTGTTTCATGAGCTAACCCTTTAAGGACACTGGTCATTGATATGGTGGCAGCAATGGACCAGATTATCACAACAGTCTTGAGGCTAAGAAAAAGAAAATACATTAAAAAAAGTTACACCAAGAGCAAAATTGTCTCCCTTCATTGTGCTCTGACTTTGGAAACATACCGGTAATTGATTAAGAAAGGTGAAATAATTATGAAAAATAGGAAACTCTATTAGCTCTAAAAGACATTATTTTGGGAAATCAGGCATACCCAGATCAAAATCCAGAGAATTGTACAAGTTCTGTGTACCTCTTACAAGTGTTTACTTATGGTAAAAGAGGACAAATGGAATATAGAAACAGATGCAGAGAAGCTTATATACACAGATTGTTGCATTGGGTTTTGGTTATAGGTTAAGCATAAATATAAGAACATGACATAAGTTATCTTCATCATATTGTCATCATGATCACACCCTGTCAAAATTCCACAAACCTAGAAGTAGGGTTCAGTCTGTGCACTGGAAGTTTGACCATTGAGTTTGTCAAGCTGCTGCAGGTAATTGGCTCTCCAGAGTCCAGGGCCAAGAGCGCCCAGTCTAGCAGGTAATGGGTCCTCTGAAGTCCAGACAGTAATCGGGTGATGGGCACACTGCACAGAGCCATTGGTCGGTCAGAGGCCCCTGCCTCCTTCTGTCTTTCAAAGACAGAAGGAGGCAGGCCCCCCAAGTGAGCCACAATAAGGTGAAAAGTGGATTACTTGCCTCAGAGCCGGAGGAGGTTATGTTTTAGTATAAGACATAATAAATGACAGTCTGGGGTTGCTGTATCTCCCCTGCAGAAGAACTTTGTGAAGAAAGCCCAAATATAAAGATAATTGAGCTGCTGTCCACTCTCAGAATTCTCTTGAACCAGGTTGTTTTTTCTTGCTCTCCCTTAGCTAGAAGGTAATCCAAATGTGGACCACTCTTCCAAGAAGGGTATTGGCTCTACCTCACTAATGAGGTGTTTTCTCTTAGTGCTCTCCCTGGACAGGCTTGAGTTTAAACTAGCCTTGTACCTAGTTCAATAGCAGTTTCACATGGTTTCTATCAGCTTATTTAGCAGTTCTACTCATCATACCTGTTGTGAAGAACAGCAGCTGGAGGCTAAATTGCATAGGAACATCTACTTGATGTTTATATTTATTTTAGCAGTTTATAAGGTTAAATATATGATCTACCCCCTTGTATAGGGGCAGGGCGGAAGTTCTTTTGAAACAATCACTTATCTGTTACACGTGTACATGTGTGCACCACAGGTATAGATTTTTATTTATTTTTTTGTGTAAATTTGGGGTGCTCTTAAGACTAACTTGTAGGTTAATAAAGATTAATTGATCATTTTTTAGACTTATTCTTCACCCACGAGTACTTAAGGAGTTAAGTGGGGAAATAAGTGAACCTCTGTATTTAATCTTTCAAGATTTTGTTTCAGGTATTGTACCGGAGGATTGGAGGAAGGCAAATGTTGTTCCTATATTAAAAAAAGGGTTCAAGATCCTTGCTTGGAAATTATAGATCTGTGAGTTTAACTTCTGTGACTGGGAAATTATTTGAAGGGCTATTAAGGGATAATATTCAGGAATTCATTGGGAAGAACTTCGTTATTAGCAATAATCAGCATGGTTTTATGGAAAATTAACCTAATTGCATTCTACGAAGAAGTAAGTAGAAGTATAGATCAGGTTGTTGCAATAAGTCTAACCTATTGTGAGGAACTGTATCAAATGCCTTGGCAAAATCCAAGTAGATCACAATGAGTTGTCATTAATGGTAAATTTTCAAACTGGACAAAAGTGGTCAGTGATGTCCCTCAGTGGTAAGTGGTAAGTGGTACTTACTTCTATTTAACATGTTTATAAATGATCTTGAAATAGGCATTGAGAGCCATGTTTTAGTGTTTGCAGATGACACAAAACTTTGTAAAGTAATAAAATGTGAGTAGGATATTGCTTTGCTGTGGAGAGATTTAGATAGATTGGGGGACTGGGCACTAAAATGGCAGATGAAATTTAATGTAGAGAAATGCAAAGTTATGCAAAGTTATGCACTTTGGGGTCAAGAATGCACAATCAACTTGCACCCTAAATGGTAGTGAATTAGGGATAACAACACACAAGAAGGATTTGGGAATTGTTATAGACAACAAATTAGGCAGCAATATGCAATGTCAATCTGCAGTTGCTAAGGCCAGTAAGGTTTTGTCATGTATAAATAAATATGATTATAAAATTCTCGGGGATGAAAATATAATTTTGCCTCTTTATAAATCGCTGATAAGACCACATATTGAATATGCTGTGCAATTTTGGGCACCTGTTCTAAAGAAGGATATCATGGCACTAGAAAAAGTGCAGAGACGAGCACCTCAGAGAGGATTTGATATCATTATTCAAATATATTTGGGGCCAGTACAAACCATTATCTGGAAATCTATTCATAAACAGGGCTATACATAGGACATGAGGTCACACATTTTGGCTGGAAGAAAGGAGATATCATCTAAGGCAAAGAAAAGGGTTTTTTACAGTAAGAGTAATAAGGATGTGGAATTTTCTGCATGAAGAGGTTGTTTTATCAGAGTCCATACAGATGTTTAAACAGCAGTTGGATAAATATTTCCATTAACACAACTGTTATGCTAAATGACTGGAACGCAACTGCAGAAAAACTTTTAAATACTTCAATTTATTTTTAACTGAATTGCAAAAGTGGATACTGTAGCTTTAAAACTTAAGCAGGTTGTTAGTTGCAGAGAGAAACAAGCCACAGAGGTTTTGCATAAAGCCAAGCAGTCCTAAATAAGGATAGTGCAGAATTAGTTTGCAGAATCAGAGTTAAATTAATTGTAGCAGAAAGAAGTAGCTTCCTGAGTGCAACAATGAGGTAGGTTATAATTGCAGGCAGACTGAAAGCCAATGTGAGCTGAACAAAATAAGTACTTAGCTTCTGTGGAAGCAGGTTCAGAAGTATTGTTGAATCCAAAATAAAGCACTCCTTAGAAGTAGAAGCAGAGGTCTATTAATCAATCCGATCGAGGAGAGGAGAAGGTAGGTAAGCCGTTTTCAGTCCAGGTACGGTACACGGGTAAAGCTTTTGAGATAATTTGGTAGCAGGTCAGAGGTTCTCAGGAACTCGAACAATAATCCAGCAATTTGAATCTGGCGCGGTCTTCCTATGTAGCGTGAGGAGACCGCGTCAGAGAAGGGGGCGGGGCAGAGCTCCGTCAACCCGGAAGTGGCCTGAATCGGCGAAACCGGTAGGTATAACCTGACAATAACATACAGGGATATAATTTCTAATTAGTGGGGTAATAGCTGATTGATCCAGGGATATCTGACTGCTATTTTATAGAATGTAAGCTCGATTGAGCAGGAACCTCTTCAACCTATTGTTCCTGTAAGTTTATTTGTAATTGTCCTATTTATAGTTAAATCCCCCTCTCATAATATTGTAAAGCGCTACGGAATCTGTTGGCGCTATATAAATGGCAATAATAATAATAATAATAATAATATTTTGGGATCAAGAAGGAACTTTTCCTAGTTTGTTGTAAAATTGGAAGCGCTTCAGACTGGGTTTATTTACCTTTTTTTGGATCAACAGCAAAAACATATGTGAGGAAGGCTGAACTTGATGGACGCAAGTCTCTTTTCAGCTATGTAACTATGTAACTATGTTACCATCCAGATTAATTGTCTGTATGTGTTCTTTTCTTTGTTCCTGTGTTTCGTTTTAGATCACTGTGGGTTTCCCCAAATTCTGTGTTTAAGGCTTAAATGATCCTATTCTGAACTGCATATACCATAAATCCATGTTAGACAGTGGTTTATGGGATAAGAAAGAGAGACTTGTGATTGGCCATATCTCTTTCTGGTCATGGTGGAGTTTGAAAGCACGTGCTGCAATTTGAGAAATTTTAATGGTGAGTATTTTTATTTATTTAGAGATATTGCATTGTATACAGTAGATATCAAGTCCTGGTTTACATTCGGGTTATTTCACTTTCATGCACCGTGCCAAGTTAACCCCATTGACCTTTAATGGTGTCTTACATTATCAGGTCAAAGGTAGACAATGTCCTGGGTGACTGTCATTAAGTGGGGTCAATATTAATTCGGTGTTCTGTTCCTGTAATTATTTAGTAATTAAAACTTAAAGGCTATTCTACAGTCAATGTGATCATGTCTCAAAAAAAATATTTTCATAAGGAAAAGAAATATAAAAGTAATTTCTCTAAATAAAATGTCAATAGAGACTTTTTTGGCATAAAGGTTTCCTAGAATTAACAGAAGAAAAATAGAAACTTAACAACACAGAAATAAGTTTTTTTTTATTTTAAATTTTGTTTGTGATTTAGTCGGGAGAGATGGACAGTTTTTAGTATTGTCTATTCTCTATATTACAATTTACAAAGCTCTGAAACGTCCTGCTCTGGTCAGTAATGTGTGTAATAAGACATTGTTTAAGCAATAACCACTTTTATTGATAACTGTTAAGAGCTCACTAAATATTTGAGTGTAATCTTTTTTATTTTTGAAGGGCAGTATGAGGTTCATATCTCCCACCTCTCTTTGTAGATCGGATAAGCACTAACAGATAAGAGAAGGGTAAGACATGCCCTTTTTAGTTTAAATGTCTATTTTTTGAGGTCCATAAAAGTTCTGTTTTCTTAAATTCACTTTGGGCAGTGGGAATATACCCAGGAACATGACACTAGAAGCAGAGGCACTAATTATGATGATTATGAAAACTTAAATAAATTTGCTCAGGACAGAAATAAAATGTGTATTTGTACTGTGCACACTTAGTCATGCTTAGAACTTCACATTCTCATGGTGGTGTATGGAAAAGAGCTATTTGCGGCTGTTGAGGAAACAAGACAGCTTTACAATGTCAGGTGATAAGACTGAAATGTATTGATTAACAGGTGTAGCCTTGTGGACAATAATCACAATTAAACACCTTCAACTTCTGAATGAAGGAATGTATTCATAACAAGATAACACTATATAGAAACAGAATTCAGACTGATTTAGTAGATACATATTTAATATTTAATTCCTGTAGGAAAGCATTGGATTGGCTGAGATCATCAAGTTTGACGATCTTAGCCAAAGTAAAGAACGCACTCATAGGACTTCAAAATCAACAAGATAATGTCATTTGTTTTTTACAGCTATGCAACAGCCTACATTCACCATTCACCAAACTTGTTTTCAATATGTCAAGGTAGTTGGACTAAAACATTGGTTATACGCAAATGCATTTCGTAAAATAAATTCACACTTTTGTTTACTTTGAAGCCCTACTGTACTTTTTTCAATAAACCTACGTTTCTATGAAAACTGAAGTTTTTGTTTTTTTTGCAGCCAACATAAATGGTTTATTTGGCGCTTGTAAGCCTTTGAGTTTGACATGCTTGCTGTACCCAGTCCAAGTGTAAAGGTTTTGGCACAGCTTCTGAAGAAGCCAGAGCCACCTTATCGTTCCCTAATGTACTTTAAATGCCTTGTATTTAAACACATCCAGATTACTATTATCATCCTATATGTAAAAAGACAAAGGTACAAAACATCTGAGACAAAACAAAATTTGACTAACAAATACAGGAGGAGTTGTGGGTCCTATTCCTATTGTATTTTATAATCTGAGAGGACCGGCAGGGTGAGAGACAGGTAGTGGGAACTGCAAAGGTGAGAATTATATTAATACAGAGTGAGATAAGGGCATTTGTTTAAGTGGAATATGTTAGTTACTGAGTTGAGTAGTAGGCATTCCTTAACTAAAAGTCTTTAGGGAGTGCTTTAAGGAAGGCTGACTATGGGAACGTATAACAGTCATGGGAAGTGCCTCCCAGAGGGTTGAGACCACACGAGTGAAGTCCTACAGTCCAGTATTTGAAGAGGTGATAATCAAAGATGCAAGAAGCAGGTATTGTTAGATCTTAGGGGTGGGCAGTTCCACAAGGTTGATGTGATCTATCCTGTCTAATCCTGTCTATTGCCTGTGTACCCAACATTGATTCCAAACTAGTCATTAAATTGTTATATCACTTTCTCAAACAATGTCCTCACTAGAAGCATCCAGCTCAACCTGGTGTGCATTCTAATTTCTTCTTTTTCATTTTCTTCACCCCTTCAGTGAAAGCTTCAGATGGAGGCATGAGAAGAAGGGAGGTGATTTCAGGACACATAATTAAATAATAATAATTTCTAACATGTGCCACGAGAGGAGTTCTACTGTGGTTCACTCTACATTTGGTGAAATAGTTGGGCAGCATGAAAACAAGAAGCACAACTTTGTTATATCTCAGAGGCAAATTGGCTGCACAGCAAGAGAGAGAGGAAGTGAGGCAAGTCAAGACGATCATGTACTTCCTCTTCAGCATCATAGAGACTATAGAAGACAGACAATTAAACCTTAAAGGCAATAGTAAGCCCTTAAACACAGTCAGATTAGATACTGGCCATTATTACTAACAATAAGTAGCAATTTATTGGTTGATAATAACATCTAAGCCCACAGACATGCTTGAAAAATAACAATAACGCTCAAAGAAAGCAAACATCACTAAATGAAAAATAAAATATAAAAGTTAAGATCCGTACATGGACTACACAGAGTCTCTGAAATAATATTATGCATGATGTTACTTTATACCATATGTGTATGGTTTTTTTTACAACATGATTAATTCACTGCCCTCTCTGCATGCTATGCTGAAGATAAGTGCATGAGAATCTATCTGTCCCCTGGGTGCTCTATTCTCTCGTGAAGAAAGCGACAGAAAGGAACTGACATTGCTAATGTTCAGTGAAATCTCTTGTATTGCCTTAAGTAGTTTACATTGGTAATTTCTTGTGTACAGGATGCAGAATACAAGTGTCAAGCTATAGGTCGTTGACTTTACAATAGGCCACATACATTATTTCCTTGTCTTTGTTCAACAATACGGAGGAGTTGACTGCCGTTGGACATACTGCGAAGGAAATGAAAAACTGTCACTAGGTATGGCAGAACATTATGATTCTATTGTACAGAGACGTCAACTGCAAGCAGAATAAATACATAAATTAAGGTTTATGATTTAATTCTAAATCCAGTTGCTTATTCTTCATTTCTTGGAATTGTTTGCCTCAATTCCATGTGCCAAAAGTACACAGATGTTTGCAATGATAAAAAGGTTAAATCTTTAAAAGATTAATTTTTTTTAGATTTTTAATGTTTCTCAAAAATATTATTTGTTTTATATATATATATATATATATATATATATATATAAAAGCAACAAGTATTTCCCAAGAAAAGTATAGAAATAGCTCTCTCTCTCTCTCTTTCTCTCTCTCTGTCTCTCTCTCTCTCTCTCTCTCTCTCTCTCTCGAGACACTCTATTCATAGTTTTCCTATGGACTGTCATATGTATGTATATATACACTGAACAAAATTATAAACGCAACACTTTTGTTTTTGTCCCCATTTTTCATGAGCTGAACTCAAAGATCTAAGACTTTTTCTATGTACACAAAAGGCCTATTTCTCTCAAATATTGTTCACAAATCTGTCTAAATCTGTGTTAGTGAGCACTTCTCCTTTGCGAGATAATCCATCCACCTCACAGGTGTGGTATATCAAGATGCTGATTAGACAGCATGATTATTGTACAGGTGTGCCTTAGACTGGCTACAATAAAAGGCCACTCTAAAATGAGCAGTTTTATCACACAGCACAACATAACGCGTTTATAATTTTGTTCAGTGTTATAAGTATGTATGTCTTACTGACCACTGAGGTGAGACCCCTTTGGGGGATTTGATCATATGCATTTGGCCTCTTAGATTGGCAAGGATGTTTAATTAAAGTTTAATTAGGTTTTATACTGTACGACACTATGTGGTATTTCTGTGTTATTTTATCGTTCTGTTTGTTATATTTATTAACATTTATAAAGTTTATAATTAAAGATGGACGTGCTATGCAGTATTTGTATGTTATAATGTTATATGTTAGAATAAATGCTGTGGCCTGTTTCATCCAGATTTGGACTTTGTTTTTATGGGGGATTTGGGTGGATTTGTTGTATTGTTTATTGTCATCCAGTTCCCACTATGTCCATACATGTTCCTAAACAATTATGAATGGAAAATAGCCATTATTTTTTATACATTTCTTTTGAAATCGGAAAGGATGTTTTAGATAGTTTTTAATCTAAAAAAAAGCAATTGTTTTGACTGAAAATGAAAAACCTGCAATAAAAAGAGAAGATAAAATCAGAAAAGATGAATTTCATTAATAGGAAAAAAACAAAATGTCATGAACCATATATTATAGAGAGTCCAGTCATTACATTAGTGGGTTTTTGTAAATGCATTATTTGTTCCTTTGTGTATCTGATTATTTCAAGATTGATTTTGTTTCTATATTTAAAAATTTCTCCATCAAATACATTAGCATCTGTAATAACATAGTTATGAGTCCTTCGTCTGCCACTTGTAGGAACAAATCCCTGATTATAATTGAATGTGCTGTTTACCTATTAAAAAGTCCCATTAAGAGAACAAAGAATTATGTCTTTGCTGTTTTTTTTTAAACTCAAGTCTATTAACAGACAAATTAAATATGAAAAAATATATAAAATATAATGATTTCATTAAAAGTAAATACAATTATATAACTTCATTTTAGCAAAAATAATTAAATAAATACATATAATAAGTCATGCATATTACTAATGAAGCTTTTCATTTTAACAATTACATTTCTGCAAAAAATTGTGTGTGTGTAAAAACCAGATGTAGAAGATGCCAAATTGATAACTTTTACATTGTGTTGGTGCAATAAATTCTAGAATTTAGTAGACACAGATACAGACAGTCACATACACACAGACAGTCACATACACACAGACAATCACACACAGGCAGTCACAAACACACACAGTTACAGACAATCACCCAGATACACACACACAGTTGCAGACAGTGTACAGACAGAGCTGTATTGAAAGCACAGCACCCCTGATGCCATAGCACCGTTTACAGATGCACAACTTGCACACCCTTTAGGCCAGCCCTAATTGGTGGCATAGAAGACTAGCTGGCTGGCTCCACACAAATCTTCTCCACATGAATGGGACAAAACAATGATTAAAACAGGGCCTTCGGCTCTGCCCAGAGAAGGATTACAATTCCACTGGGCTGTTGTTAACCTGGCAGGCATAGTCCCTTCATATATTTTGATAAGTGAATCTAAATGGGTCAGCTGAACTACATAATGAATTAGCCTCTGCTATGCAGAGATTTATAGGATATGCCTACCGACAGAATTTTGCATACCGACAGAATATAGAGCCTGATACTGAGCGGAAAAAAATCCAAAAGGCAATTGAAAGAAAAATGTAACAGTGTGGAAATTGTGGAAATCATTTAACCACTGAAGGCTTTGATACAACTGAGATTGTGGATTTGGGGTTTTCATGAGCTTTAAGACATAATCATCGCACTTATGACAAATCACGGCCTGAACTATCTTGCTTTGCATGTAATGCGTCTATCTCATATATTAGTTTCCCCTTTTACGTTGCATTACTGAAATAAATGAACTTTTGCACGATATTCTAATTTTTCGAGTGTCACCTGTATATAAGATATTCAACTAGGTGAGAGCTCCATTCATGGTTTGTTAGGTGGAAGTTCTCATCTGACGTTATTTTACCATTTCAGTTCCAATTTTCTCTAGGTTATCCCCACAGGGTGTAACTATTGGAGTGCTGGCGGATCGAAAGAAGCTTATTTCAGTGCACATTGGAAGAACTTGAACACATAAAAAGTACAACATATAAACACTGGGACATTGTTTCAATTTAAAAAGTTTTATATACATTTTTTCATAAGTTCTATTTTACATTTTTGTTCTCTCCCGTTTGAGAGTTATTTCCATTATGTGCACTAACTCATTGTTGTAAAAAATTATTTGGAGCTTTGTGTATTTGGGGGGAAGTGGAGGACAAAGGCACAGGTTATATATTAATTAAAGCGATAAAATCCACTACATATATTTATTAAAGGGAAAGTGCCTCAGATTTATATTCTATTGAAGAGAAAATATCTTTAGCTAACAGTTGCTCAAATGAAGCCGAACGGCAGTAGCTAAGGGAAATCCTAATAGAATTCCAAGATATCTTTGTTAAAAATTCTTATGACTGTGGGTTAACCAACAAACAAACAAAGCTAGGACAGCCAGACAGGGTCAGAAAATCAGGTCAAATACCAAATAAATTTTACAAAGCTACCTAACTATCTCAGAAAACAAATTTGCTGATTCAGTTCCACTCCGTTACTTTACCCCAATATTGGTGGGTCCTACACTAATTTGAACATGGGAGATATACATGCTATCTCGCAATACTTACTGCTTAAACTGTTTCCAGAGACTCCTCAATTTATGCTTTTAAATTAGTGTAGGACCCATTAATATTGGATTGCTGTGACGTAATGGCTGACTTAACACAATATGACAATATGGTGGAACTGAATCCCCATATTCATTTGCTAAGATAGGTGATTCTAAGTAGCCTTATAAAATGTAAAACTGTATTTTTGGTTTTGTGAGTGCGCTGTTACTGTAACTGTATTCTGAACTATAAATTAGCCATAGATGCATGATTTAAACCAATATTATTTTACTATATTTATCAAAATCAACATTAATCACGATACTAAGCAAAAAAGGTAAAAATATAAAATACATTTGATTGATTGACTGTATTTTATGCAAAGTGTGTGATATATATTTTAAAGTATTAGTTAGTTTTCACTTTAGAATAGTCAGCTTAGCTCCTGGGACCGAGTAAAATAAAACAAGGGGATTAGTCTTTACAACATTTCTTGGCTTCTCATTAATGTCTTTTTAATTCTGCAAATAACCTTTGGAAAGGTCGCCGAGGACCATCTCTAGAGCTAAACTAGAAGCACTAATTAATGAAAATGTGTGTTATCTCTGAATGTATAGGGAGTGAAGAATGAATGACACCATCTCCGATTAATCACATCATTGTTAAAGAGGTATTGATGAATTTAAGCTCAGTTAGGTAGAATTTCCCATTATGCAGTCATTATATAGCCAGACTGGGACTGGCCACCCACACTCACAGTTTAATAAGAAATAGACATTATTTCTTCTTTTTTTAAATATATGTCTGTTTTGAACCACATTAACATGTTTTATTTTTATTCTTTTTGATGACGGCTCCTTTGTGCTGTTAGACAACCAGTCTAGTAAATGCCACATGCAGATGCTTGTGAAAAGGAGTTCATTTCTCACACTCACAGGGTTAAATTAGTAAGTAAATTCTTAATATTTTGCATTCTCATGTAAGATTTGTTTTTAACTATTTATTACTACTGTGAATATTTTGCATATAATTTTCTATGTACAGGGTGGCCCATAAGTCCCTACTCATCTAGCACACATATACACTGGATACATAAGATATATGGATGGGAAGGGACATATGGGCCACCCTGTATATTCTTTACGAAATCATATATTACGTCTAGTATATGATTAAGATAAAATGTGTCACTCACCTTTAGAAAATGGTGGTTTTGGTGGCTGTAAGAGATTCCCCTGCATTGGACATTGGTTTCTATATTTTATTTTAGTCTCGCTATAGAGGAAGTCTCTTCACCCTATCACCGGTGTCATAGACATGTTATGCCGATGAGGTAGCCCTCAATCTTTGCAGGTCTAAAGAAGAGACAGTGCACCCTCCAGGCACTATAGAAATTTAATTGAAATTAAGTTGTTTTGCTGGATGGAGGTCCCTGGTTCTGACTTACCTTTAGGGGTTAAAGCATTCACAAACAGTTTAACCCCCAAAGTCTAATTTCCAGTAAGGAATCCCTGTGTCTTCTCCAACATCCGCTTGCTGATAAGCTTCAAAACGGAAGCTTAGGACTGCTCTGGGTAGTCAATGGCTCCTCATTCACAAAGCTTCTTTCTTGCTCTAAGTCAATCAGTGTTGTTTCTGCCTGCAACAGCTCTAGGCTTCTATTTTGAGCCTTTCTAGCAAGTGGTGGGGGTAGACCTTCCCAACTCTGAAGAGGAGACACTGGATTTAACTGTTTATAAAGGTAAGCCAGGCATTGATGGGACAAAATCTAAATCCCCCCAATTGTTTCTGCTGGGGGACATTCTAAGCCAGCTGCTTGCCCTGCTGAGTGAGGTAGTGGAAGTCCCATATTGTTTTGTGAATATTATATTTTATTTTCACTATGTACTGCCTGCTACCATCTATTATTCATTGTTTTATTCTGGCCCTCTTTTATACAGCAGAGTTTCTTAAAGGAACGCTATAGTT
>OW240915.1:325787747-325837676 GCA_933207985.1 Pelobates cultripes | reverse complement strand
GTTTTAAGAATATTAATTCTTCTGAATAATGAAAATTGTTGTAATCTCCAATTTTTAAGATTGGTCCTTATCTTATCCAGTATAGGTAGGTAATTAAATGTATAGGAGTACCACAGTGGTTTCTTGAATTTTTTGCTTTTACTGACAAGCCTAATGCAATTTTCTGTTGCCTTCAATAGTGCAACTTTTAAATAATCCATTTCTCTTGAATCCATTTTAAATTGCTCCAGTCTGATAATGACTCCTCTTACCCATATTCTAATTTTAGAAAAGTCTGTTTTTCTAAAGTCTAAAACTTTTGTTTTTGTGTGGTGTGACTCAGTCACTGTTCTTATATTAAACCACACTGACTGATGATCACTGGATCCTAAACTTTCACCTACAGTAATATCTGATACCAAATCTCCATTTGTTAACACTAAATCTAGTATGGCCTCTTTACGAGTTGGCTTCTCAACAACTTGTTTTAGAGACAATCCCAGTAGGGAGTTTAGAATATGTGTGCTTCTGGCACAAGTAGCTAATTTTGTTTTCCAATTTACATCAGGAAGATTAAAGTCACCCATGATGATAACTTCCCCCTTCATTGTCATTTTAGCTATTTCTTCAACTAGTAGATTATCTAACTCTTCTGTTTGTCCTAGGGGCCTATAAATCACACCTACACGCGTTACTGTGTGATTACGAAATTCTAACATAACCCAAACGGACTCTATGTTTGCCTCACTAACTTTTATTAGGCTAGATTTTATGCTATCCTTCACATACAAGGCCACCCCTCCCCCTTTCTTGCCTTCTCTATCTTTCCTATATAAAGAGTACCCTGGTATTGCTATGTCCCAGTCATTTTTCTCATTATACCATGTCTCAGTAACAATGACTAAATCTACACTATCAGTTGCCATTATTGCCACAAGTTCATGGATCTTATTCCCTAAACTGCGAGCATTTGTAGACATGACTCTAAGCTTATCATTTTTTAACACACTTACTACAGGCACCTTCTGTCCTTGTTTTGGGGGACAATTGGATTTATGTTTTATCACCCTTTTGCCCCCCCCCCCCTCCTAGTTTAAATAAATCCTAGCAAAACCTCTGAACTGCTCACTGAGAACATTTGTTCCCTTTTGAGAAAGATGCAAACCATCTTTTTGTACAGCTTATCTCCATTCCAAACAGAGCTACCATGAGAAATAAAGCCAAATCCTTGCTCCCGACACCATTCACCAAGCCACAAATTAAAGTCCCTAATAAGCATCCGCCTGTCGTTCTGAGTGTTATGCACAGGCAGAACTTCAGAGAATGACAGTGTGGAAGCAACCTGCCGTATATCATTGGCAAAAACACTAAAAACTTCCTTAACCTTTGAAACCTCATTGCAAGCCAAGTCATTTGTCCTAGATGGACAAGTACATCCAATTCCCCTTCCTGCTTTGCTTGCTTAACAATATTACAGATACGTCTCCTGTCTCTGTGAGCAGTAGCTCCGGGAAGACACCTCACAAGACCACCATTGTCCATCTCCACAGCTCTTATAATGGAATCCCCCAACAACAACTGCTTTCTATTAGGCCTCACCATAGTCTCCAAGCCTCTCTCCACAACACCACTAGCCTCAGTGCCTCTCTCCACAACACCACTAGCCTCAGTGCTAGCCTCAGTGCCTCTCTCCACAACACCATTACACTCTGAAAGTGCAGAAAATGAATTATGAAGAGCAACAGACTGTGCAAAATGCCTTTTATCCACAACTCTAAGTCTACCAGATCCTACAGTAATCCATCTGCCATTCCTAGTATGTCTCTGCGGCAGTGGCTTTGCAGCAGTTCCAGTCTGAGTTTGTTCACCAGATAATTTACAAATCTCAGACTTCAAAAATACAATCTCCTGCCGCAAGATAGAGAACTGTCTACAAATTAGACAACAACCAAACCTCCAAAAAGTGGAACGTGAAACAAATGCATAGCAATTGTTACACTGAACTAAGTCTGCCATTCCAATTAGGAGAATAATTTAAATCTTACAATTCCTAACTTTGTATTTATCCTCCTGAATACCTCAGATTACCTCCAGTTTCTCTCCAGAATATCTCCAACTACACACTTAGAAACAGCACTTAGAAGTAGCACCAAGCTATATTAGACAAGCTAATGACAACAAGCCTTATATAACTCCTAAAATCACCACCCACTAGGAATGTTTAACACCTGGGTAGGCCTCTGCTTATTTGCAAACAATAGCTAATTAACCAGCAATCAATAGCAAGTAACTAGCTTAATCAAATCAAATGCCTTATAATTACCAACAGGAATTCAAACCTTGTGCAATCAGTAACCTTTTCCTACAGATGAATCTTACCAACAGGAATTCAAACCTTGTGCAATCAGTAACCTTTTCCTACAGATGAATCTTACCTGTAACAGTAGAAAAGAAAGCTCTTAGCGCAACTCTTAGACAGTTGAAGCTTCTGTAAAACTCTCCAGAATATCTCCAACTACACACTTAGAAGCAACACTTAGAAGTAGCACCAAGCTATATAAATGTTCTGCCCATCATGTCTTAGCCAATCCTGGATTTCCTCTCACGCCCATGTTTATGGATTCACAGTGGTCATCTAGAAATTTACTTATGCCCATTTTTAAAAGTCTGAGTTCATGACATATAAACATAAAACATCTATTTTTATGATTATTTAACATATGACTCACCATTTAAATATATCCTATTAAGAACACTAAATCCTCTATATTCCATGAACTCGGACCAAAATGAGTAAAAAATGCATTTGTAGTGGACCATTGTGGATCCACCAACATGACCGCGCGAGGACATCTAGGAGTGGTATATATATATATATATCCTGAGACAGGGATTGTACCATCTGTGCAATCCCCGTAAAGCTGTAATAGCTCCTTAAAATGTGAGTGTGTTTTTTGGCATATTCCCGTAACGCTCACTTTATTACATATTTCATTATTGTTTGTTTCTCAGTTTTTTTGGAGAGTCACATAGCTGACCAAAAAGACTCTATATTGGCTTGTTTATGTGATTGCACTTAGGTGTTAATTCACTTTCCATATTTTTTTGTTTCCTTTTAGCGCAATTTATCTATTTTGCTTTGCTTTATTGTCAAAGTTATTCACTAAAGTGAAATTGTCTGGAATTCAAAGTGAATTTCAAATAGATTTGAAAATAAGAAAAATTCACTAAATCAATTCTCTGTTAAGTTTGGATATTTTGGCCAATCATATGAAATTGACTTTGAATTTCCAGTAATTCTCTTTTTAGTGAGAAAACCTGTAACTTTTTCACAGTACAAAAAGTATCTTCCCTGGTAGAGTTAAACGCAAGCCTTAATATGCTGGAAGTCATTGAGTTTTAGAACACTAAATACCGTTGAACGTGATTTGAAAGTCTGCAGATATTACACAAATTCTTCAGTATGTCTTCAGCTTTCACTTGCCATGTGCTGCACTGAGATTATTTGGATTAACATATTAAGCCCTCTGGTAATACAGACACACGCGGTGTAGTAAAGTGACTCATTCTGCCTTCCTGTTATCTGAAAAATGCAAGCCACAAAAATGGTATTCTCTGTAGTATGGACAATATGTGAACTGGATTCAGATCGGTCACTCCACTGAGGAATATGAAGATGAGAAATATATTGATGGGGAGAAAGTGTTTCTCTTAAAGGGAAGATGAGAAAATGAAAACATGTTTAGAAGAAACCTATACTCTTCTACTCTCATAAAATGCCATCTGATTGAGGGAGGAACTCTAGCAAGTCTAGCAAGTAATGTTCCATGTGGTATGTGAGAACCTAAAGGCAAATGTAATAAATTCTCACAATAATAATTTAAATAATAATAATGTAATTATTATTATTTTTAATGCTAAATATAATGTTTAACATGCCACTATAATTTAAAACGCTTTTTAGTGTGTTTACCATCTAATAATGATTTGTATCTGTAATTTTCACAGAAGTACATGATTAAGCATTGTTGAGTTCAGGAACACATCCACCACTATTGTTTTCATGTAATTTGCAGGAATAGAAGGGGCAATACATGTCAGGAATAGATAAATGTATAATCTACGCATGTTCCTGTGTGTTCTGGACTGAGCTAGTTGGGTTGTTGTCCGGAAACCTAATAATCAAAAGGGATTCATCTCATTGTGCTCCTCGTATCAACTGATTGTGATCAATAATTACTGAGCAGGAGATTTGAGGATGGTTTTCCTTTTGCTCCACCCCGGGTTGTTTCATGAGCTAACCCTTTAAGGACACTGGTCATTGATATGGTGGCAGCAATGGACCAGATTATCACAACAGTCTTGAGGCTAAGAAAAAGAAAATACATTAAAAAAAGTTACACCAAGAGCAAAATTGTCTCCCTTCATTGTGCTCTGACTTTGGAAACATACCGGTAATTGATTAAGAAAGGTGAAATAATTATGAAAAATAGAAAACTCTATTAGCTCTAAAAGACAAAGGCATACCCAGATCAAAATCCAGAGAATTGTACAAGTTCTGTGTACCTCTTACAAGTGTTTACTTATGGTAAAAGAGGACAAATGGAATATAGAAACAGATGCAGAGAAGCTTATATACACAGATTGTTGCATTGGGTTTTGGTTATAGGTTAAGCATAAATATAAGAACATGACATAAGTTATCTTCATCATATTGTCATCATGATCACACCCTGTCAAAATTCCACAAACCTAGAAGTAGGGTTCAGTCTGTGCACTGGAAGTTTGACCATTGAGTTTGTCAAGCTGCTGCAGGTAATTGGCTCTCCAGAGTCCAGGGCCAAGAGCGCCCAGTCTAGCAGGTAATGGGTCCTCTGAAGTCCAGACAGTAATCGGGTGATGGGCACACTGCACAGAGCCATTGGTCGGTCAGAGGCCCCTGCCTCCTTCTGTCTTTCAAAGACAGAAGGAGACAGGCCCCCCAAGTGAGCCACAATAAGGTGAAAAGTGGATTACTTGCCTCAGAGCCGGAGGAGGTTATGTTTTAGTATAAGACATAATAAATGACAGTCTGGGGTTGCTGTATCTCCCCTGCAGAAGAACTTTGTGAAGAAAGCCCAAAGATAAAGATAATTGAGCTGCTGTCCACTCTCAGAATTCTCTTGAACCAGGTTGTTTTTTGTTGCTCTCCCTTAGCTAGAAGGTAAACCAAATGTGGACCACTCTTCCAAGAAGGGTATTGGCTCTACCTCACTAATGAGGTGTTTTCTCTTAGTGCTCTCCCTGGACAGGCTTGAGTTTAAACTAGCCTTGTACCTAGTTCAATAGCAGTTTCACATGGTTTCTATCAGCTTATTTAGCAGTTCTACTCATCATACCTGTTGTGAAGAACAGCAGCTGGAGGCTAAATTGCATAGGAACATCTACTTGATGTTTATATTTATTTTAGCAGTTTATAAGGTTAAATATATGATCTACCCCCTTGTATAGGGGCAGGGCAGAAGTTCTTTTGAAACAATCACTTATCTGTTACACGTGTACATGTGTGCACCACAGGTATAGATTTTTATTTATTTTTTTGTGTAAATTTGGGGTTAATAAAGATTAATTGATCATTTTTTAGACTTATTCTTCACCCACGAGTACTTAAGGAGTTAAGTGGGGAAATAAGTGAACCTCTGTATTTAATCTTTCAAGATTTTGTTTCAGGTATTGTACCGGAGGATTGGAGGAAGGCAAATGTTGTTCCTATATTAAAAAAAGGGTTCAAGATCCTTGCCTGGAAATTATAGACCTGTGAGCTTAACTTCTGTGACTGGGAAATTATTTGAAGGGCTATTAAGGGAAAATATTCAGGAATTCATTGGGAAGAACATCAGCAAAAATCAGCACGGTTTTATGGAAAATTAACCTAATTGCATTCTACGAAGAAGTAAGTAGAAGTATAGATCAGGTTGTTGCAATAAGTCTAACCTATTGTGAGGAACTGTATCAAATGCCTTGGCAAAATCCAAGTAGATCACAATGAGTTGTCATTAATGGTAAATTTTCAAACTGGACAAAAGTGGTCAGTGATGTCCCTCAGTGGTAAGTGGTAAGTGGTACTTACTTCTATTTAACATGTTTATAAATGATCTTGAAATAGGCATTGAGAGCCATGTTTTAGTGTTTGCAGATGACACAAAACTTTGTAAAGTAATAAAATGTGAGTAGGATATTGCTTTGCTGTGGAGAGATTTAGATAGATTGGGGGACTGGGCACTAAAATGGCAGATGAAATTTAATGTAGAGAAATGCAAAGTTATGCAAAGTTATGCACTTTGGGGTCAAGAATGCACAATCAACTTGCACCCTAAATGGTAGTGAATTAGGGATAACAACACACAAGAAGGATTTGGGAATTGTTATAGACAACAAATTAGGCAGCAACATGCAATGTCAATCTGCAGTTGCTAAGGCCAGTAAGGTTTTGTCATGTATAAATAAATATGATTATAAAATTCTCGGGGATGAAAATATAATTTTGCCTCTTTATAAAACGCTGATAAGACCACATATTGAATATGCTGTGCAATTTTGGGCACCTGTTCTAAAGAAGGATATCATGGCACTAGAAAAAGTGCAGAGACGAGCGCCTCAGAGAGGATTTGATATCATTATTCAAATATATTTGGGGCCAGTACAAACCATTATCTGGAAATCTATTCATAAACAGGGCTATACATAGGACATGAGGTCACACATTTTGGCTGGAAGAAAGGAGATATCATCTAAGGCAGAGAAAAGGGTTTTTTACAGTAAGAGTAATAAGGATGTGGAATTTTCTGCATGAAGAGGTTGTTTTATCAGAGTCCATACAGATGTTTAAACAGCAGTTGGATAAATATTTCCAGTAACATAACTGTTATGCTAAATGACTGGAACGCAACTGCAGAAAAACTTTTAAATACTTCAATTTATTTTTAACTGAATTGCAAAAGTGGATACTGTAGCTTTAAAATTTAAGCAGGTTGTTAGTTGCAGAGAGAAACAAGCCACAGAGGTTTTGCATAAAGCCAAGCAGTCCTAAATAAGGATAGTGCAGAATTAGTTTGCAGAATCAGAGTTAAATTAATTGTTGCAGAAAGAAGTAGCTTCCTGAGTGCAACAATGAGGTAGGTTATAATTGGAGGCAGACTGAAAGCCAATGTGAGCTGAACAAAATAAGTACTTAGCTTCTGTGGAAGCAGGTTCAGAAGTATTGTTGAATCCAAAATAAAGCACTCCTTAGAAGTAGAAGCAGAGGTCCATTAATCAATCCGATCGAGGAGAGGAGATGGTAGGTAAGCCGTTTTCAGTCCAGGTACGGTACACGGGTAAAGCTTTTGAGATAATTTGGTAACCGGTCAGAGGTTCTCAGGAACTCGAACAATAATCCAGCAATTTGAATCTGGCGCGGTCTTCCTATGTAGCGTGAGGAGCTCCGTCAACCCGGAAGTGGCCTGAATCAGCGAAACCGGTAGGTATAACCTGACAATAACATACAGGGATATAATTTCTAATTAGTGGGGTAATAGCTGATTGATCCAGGGATATCTGACTGCTATTTTATAGAATGTAAGCTCGATTGAGCAGGAACCTCTTCAACCTATTGTTCCTGTAAGTTTATTTGTAATTGTCCTATTTATAGTTAAATCCCCCTCTCATAATATTGTAAAGCGCTACGGAATCTGTTGGCGCTATATAAATGGCAATAATAATAATAATAATAATATTTTGGGATCAAGAAGGAACTTTTCCTAGTTTGTTGTAAAATTGGAAGCGCTTCAGACTGGGTTTATTTACCTTTTTTTGGATCAACAGCAAAAAAATATGTGAGGAAGGCTGAACTTGATGGACGCAAGTCTCTTTTCAGCTATGTAACTATGTAACTATGTTACCATCCAGATTAATTGTCTGTATGTGTTCTTTTCTTTGTTCCTGTGTTTCGTCTTAGATCACTGTGGGTTTCCCCAAATTCTGTGTTTAAGGCTTAAATGATCCTATTCTGAACTGCATATACCATAAATCCATGTTAGACAGTGGTTTATGGGATAAGAAAGAGAGACTTGTGATTGGCCATATCTCTTTCTGGTCAGGGTGGAGTTTGAAAGCATGTGCTGCAATTTGAGAAATTTTAATGGTGAGTATTTTTGTTTATTTAGAGATATTGCATTGTATACAGTAGATATCAAGTCCTGGTTTACATTCGGGTTATTTCACTTTCATGCACCGTGCCAAGTTAACCCCATTGACCTTTAATGGTGTCTTACATTATCACGTCAAAGGTAGACAATGTCCTGGGTGACTGTCATTAAGTGGGGTCAATATTAATTCGGTGTTCTGTTCCTGTAATTATTTAGTAATTAAAACTTAAAGGCTATTCTACAGTCAATGTGATCATGTCTCAAAAAAAATATTTTCATAAGGAAAAGAAATATAAAAGTAATTTCTCTAAATAAAATGTCAATAGAGACTTTTTTGGCATAAAGGTTTCCTAGAATTAACAGAAGAAAAATAGAAACTTAACAACACAGCAATAAGTTTTTTTTTATTTTAAATTTTGTTTGTGATTTAGTCGGGAGAGATGGACAGTTTTTAGTATTG
Source organism: Pelobates cultripes (assembly GCA_933207985.1). Taxonomy (NCBI): domain Eukaryota; kingdom Metazoa; phylum Chordata; class Amphibia; order Anura; family Pelobatidae; genus Pelobates; species Pelobates cultripes. Next base: position 325,829,072 of record OW240915.1, on the reverse strand, counting down.
TCTATTCTCTATATTACAATTTACAAAGCTCTGAAACGTCCTGCTCTGGTCAGTAATGTGTGTAATAAGACATTGTTTAAGCAATAACCACTTTTATTGATAACTGTTAAGAGCTCACTAAATATTTGAGTGTAATCTTTTTTATTTTTGAAGGGCAGTATGAGGTTCATATCTCCCACCTCTCTTTGTAGATCGGATAAGCACTAACAGATAAGAGAAGGGTAAGACATGCCCTTTTTAGTTTAAATGTCTATTTTTTGAGGTCCATAAAAGTTCTGTTTTCTTAAATTCACTTTGGGCAGTGGGAATATACCCAGGAACATGACACTAGAAGCAGAGGCACTAATTATGATGATTATGAAAACTTAAATAAATTTGCTCAGGACAGAAATAAAATGTGTATTTGTACTGTGCATACTTAGTCATGCTTAGAACTTCACATTCTCATGGTGGTGTATGGAAAAGAGCTATTTGCGGCTGTTGAGGAAACAAGACAGCTTTACAATGTCAGGTGATAAGACTGAAATGTATTGATTAACAGGTGTAGCCTTGTGGACAATAATCACAATTAAACACCTTCAGCTTCTGAATGAAGGAATGTATTCATAACAAGATAACACTGTATAGAAACAGAATTCAGACTGATTTAGTAGATACATATTTAATATTTAATTCCTGTAGGAAAGCATTGGATTGGCTGAGATCATCAAGTTTGACGATCTTAGCCAAAGTAAAGAACGCACTCATAGGACTTCAAAATCAACAAGATAATGTCATTTGTTTTTTACAGCTATGCTACATTCACCATTCACCAAACTTGTTTTCAATATGTCAAGGTAGTTGGACTAAAACATTGGTTATACGCAAATGCATTTCGTAAAATAAATTCACACTTTTGTTTACTTTGAAGCCCTACTGTACTTTTTTCAATAAACCTACGTTTCTATGAAAACTGAAGTTTTTGGTTTTTTTGCAGCCAACATAAATGGTTTATTTGGCGCGTGTAAGCCTTTGAGTTTGACATGCTTGCTGTACCCAGTCCAAGTGTAAAGGTTTTGGCACAGCTTCTGAAGAAGCCAGAGCCACCTTATCGTTCCCTAATGTACTTTAAATGCCTTGTATTTAAACACATCCAGATTACTATTATCATCCTATATGTAAAAAGACAAAGGTACAAAACATCTGAGACAAAACAAAATTTGACTAACAAATACAGGAGGAGTTGTGGGTCCTATTCCTATTGTATTTTATAATCTGAGAGGACCGGCAGGGTGAGAGACAGGTAGTGGGAACTGCAAAGGTGAGAATTATATTAATACAGAGTGAGATAAGGGCATTTGTTTAAGTGGAATATGTTAGTTACTGAGTTGAGTAGTAGGCATTCCTTAACTAAAAGTCTTTAGGGAGTGCTTTAAGGAAGGCTGACTATGGGAACGTATAACAGTCATGGGAAGTGCCTCCCAGAGGGTTGAGACCACACGAGTGAAGTCCTACAGTCCAGTATTTGAAGAGGTGATAATCAAAGATGCAAGAAGCAGGTATTGTTAGATCTTAGGGGTGGGCAGTTCCACAAGGTTGATGTGATCTATCCTGTCTAATCCTGTCTATTGCCTGTGTACCCAACATTGATTCCAAACTAGTCATTAAATTGTTATATCACTTTCTCAAACAATGTCCTCACTAGAAGCATCCAGCTCAACCTGATGTGCATTCTAATTCCTTCTTTTTCATTTTCTTCACCCCTTCAGTGAAAGCTTCAGATGGAGGCATGAGAAGAAGGGAGGTGATTTCAGGACACATAATTAAATAATAATAATTTCTAACATGTGCCACGAGAGGAGTTCTACTGTGGTTCACTCTACATTTGGTGAAATAGTTGGGCAGCATGAAAACAAGAAGCACAACTTTGTTATATCTCAGAGGCAAATTGGCTGCACAGCAAGAGAGAGAGGAAGTGAGGCAAGTCAAGACGATCATGTACTTCCTCTTCAGCATCATAGAGACTATAGAAGACAGACAATTAAACCTTAAAGGCAATAGTAAGCCCTTAAACACAGTCAGATTAGATACTGGCCATTATTACTAACAATAAGTAGCAATTTATTGGTTGATAATAACATCTAAGCCCACAGACATGCTTGAAAAATAACAATAACGCTCAAAGAAAGCAAACATCACTAAATGAAAAATAAAATATAAAAGTTAAGATCCGTACATGGACTACACAGAGTCTCTGAAATAATATTATGCATGATGTTACTTTATACCATATGTGTATGGTTTTTTTTACAACATGATTAATTCACTGCCCTCTCTGCATGCTATGCTGAAGATAAGTGCATGAGAATCCATCTGTCCCCTGGGTGCTCTATTCTCTCGTGAAGAAAGCGACAGAAAGGAACTGACATTGCTAATGTTCAGTGAAATCTCTTGTATTGCCTTAAGTAGTTTACATTGGTAATTTCTTGTGTACAGGATGCAGAATACAAGTGTCAAGCTATAGGTCGTTGACTTTACAATAGGCCACATACATTATTTCCTTGTCTTTGTTCAACAATACGGAGGAATTGACTGCCGTTGGACATACTGCGAAGGAAATGAAAAACTGTCACTAGGTATGGCAGAACATTATGATTCTATTGTACAGAGACGTCAACTGCAAGCAGAATAAATACATAAATTAAGGTTTATGATTTAATTCTAAATCCAGTTGCTTATTCTTCATTTCTTGGAATTGTTTGCCTCAATTCCATGTGCCAAAAGTACACAGATGTTTGCAATGATAAAAAGGTTAAATCTTTAAAAGATTAATTTTTTTTAGATTTTTAATGTTTCTCAAAAATATTATTTGTTTTATATATATATATATATATATATATATATATATAAAAGCAACAAGTATTTCCCAAGAAAAGTATAGAAATAGCTCTCTCTCTCTCTCTTTCTCTCTCTCTGTCTCTCTCTCTCTCTCTCTCTCTCTCTCTCTCGAGACACTCTATTCATAGTTTTCCTATGGACTGTCATATGTATGTATATATACACTGAACAAAATTATAAACGCAACACTTTTGTTTTTGTCCCCATTTTTCATGAGCTGAACTCAAAGATCTAAGACTTTTTCTATGTACACAAAAGGCCTATTTCTCTCAAATATTGTTCACAAATCTGTCTAAATCTGTGTTAGTGAGCACTTCTCCTTTGCGAGATAATCCATCCACCTCACACGTGTGGCATATCAAGATGCTGATTAGACAGCATAATTATTGCACAGGTGTGCCTTAGGCTGGCCACAATAAAAGGCCACTCTAAAATGAGCAGTTTTATCACACAACACAACATAACGCGTTTATAATTTTGTTCAGTGTTATAAGTATGTATGTCTTACTGACCACTGAGGTGAGACCCCTTTGGGGGATTTGATCATATGCATTTGGCCTGTTAGATTGGCAAGGATGTTTAATTAAAGTTTAATTAGGTTTTATACTGTACGACACTATGTGGTATTTCTGTGTTATTTTATCGTTCTGTTTGTTATATTTATTAACATTTATAAAGTTTATAATTAAAGATGGACGTGCTATGCAGTATTTGTATGTTATGTTATAATTTTATATGTTAGAATAAATGCTGTGGCCTGTTTCATCCAGATTTGGACTTTGTTTTTATGGAGGTTTTGGGTGGATTTGTTGTATTGTTTATTGTCATCCAGTTCCCACTATGTCCATACATGTTCCTAAACAATTATGAATGGAAAATAGCCATTATTTTTTTATACATTTCTTTTGAAATCGGAAAGGATGTTTTAGATACAAGTTGTTTTTTTAATCTAAAAAAAAGCAATTGTTTTGACTGAAAATGAAAAACCTGCAATAATAAGAGAAGATAAAAGCAGAAAAGATGAATTTCATTAATAGGAAAAAAACAAAATGTCATGAACTATATATTATAGAGAGTCCAGTCATTACATTAGTGGGTTTTTGTAAATGCATTATTTGTTCCTTTGTGTATCTGATTATTTGAAGATTGATTTTGTTTCTATATTTAAAAATTTCTCCATCAAATACATTAGCATCTGTAATAACATAGTTATGAGTCCTTCGTCTGCCACTTGTAGGAACAAATCCCTGATTATAATTGAATGTGCTGTTTACCTATTAAAAAGTCCCATTAAGAGAACAAAGAATTATGTCTTTGCTGTTTTTGTTAAACTCAAGTCTATTAACAGACAAATTAAATATGAAAAAATATATAAAATATAATGATTTCATTAAAAGTAAATACAATTATATAACTTCATTTTAGCAAAAATAATTAAATAAATACATATAATAAGTCATGCATATTACTAATGAAGCTTTTCATTTTAACAATTAAATTTCTGTAAAAAATTGTGTGTGTGTAAAAACCCGATGTAGAAGATGCCAAATTGATAACTTTTACATTGTGTTGGTGCAATAAATTCTAGAATTTAGTAGACACAGATACAGACAGTCACATACACACAGACAGTCACATACACACAGACAATCACACACAGGCAGTCACAAACACACCCAGTTACAGACAATCACCCAGATACACACACACAGTTGCAGACAGTGTACAGACAGAGCTGTATTGAAAGCACAGCAGCCCTGATGCCATAGCACCGTTTACAGACGCACAACTTGCACACCCTTTAGGCCGGCCCTAATTGGTGGCATAGAAGACTAGCTGGCTGGCTGCCATGATCTGCTGACCGCCCATAAACTTTCCAGTGGGAATGGGACTGCGGAATGACCTGTCACCTTGGGTCTCATCCATGATTCTCACTGCTGGAATCAGGGATGATGTGGATCAACAGGGACTCTGTCCAGTACCACAATCCCTGCCGCCCATGAGAGGGAGACTAAGGCACACCCCAGCTCCAGCCTCCAGATGTACACTGTAAGTCCAAGTTGTCTCTTTAATAATTTGCAGTGTGTTTAATGGAGTGATGTGTACACTCACAGACACCATATACCCCATACACAGCCAACCCACATACCACTACCACACAAACAGCAGACAAAACCTCCACACAAATCTTCTCCACATGAATGGGACAAAACAATGATTAAACCAGGGCCTCCGGCTCTGCCCAGAGAAGGATTACAATTCCACTGGGCTGTTGTTAACCTGGCAGGCATAGTCCCTTCATATATTTTGATAAGTGAATCTAAATGGGTCAGCTGAACTACATAATGAATTAGCCTCTGCAGAGATTTATAGGATATGCCTACCGACAGAATTTTGCATACCGACAGAATATAGAGCCTGATACTGAGCGGAAAAAAATCCAAAAGGCAATTGAAAGAAAAATGTAACAGTGTGGAAATTGTGGAAATCATTTAATCACTGAAGGCTTTGATACAACTGAGATTGTGGATTTGGGGTTTTCATGAGCTTTAAGCCATAATCATCGCACTTATGACAAATCACGGCCTGAACTATCTTGCTTTGCATGTAATGCGTCTATCTCATATATTAGTTTCCTCTTTTATGTTGCATTACTGAAATAAATGAACTTTTGCACGATATTTAAATTTTTCGAGTGTCACCAGTATATAAGATATTCAACTAGGTGAGAGCTCCATTTAGGGTTTGTTAGGTGGAAGTTTTCTCATCTGACGTTATTTTACCATTTCATTTCCAATTTTCTCTAGGTTATCCCCACAGGGTGTAACTATTGGAGTGCTGGAGGATCGAGAAGAAGCTTATTTCAGTGCACATTGGAAGAACTTGAACATATAAAAAGTACAACATATAAACACTGGGACATTGTTTCAATTTAAAAAGTTTTATATACATTTTCATAAGTTCTATTTTACATTTTTGTTCTCTCCCGTTTGAGAGTTATTTCCAGTATGTGCACTAACTCATTGTTGTAAAAAATTATTTGGAGCTTTGTGTATTTGGGGGGAAGTGGAGGACAAAGGCACAGGTTATATATTAATTAAAGCGATAAAACCCACTACATATATTTATTAAAGGGAAAGTGCCTCAGATTTATATTCTATTGAAGAGAAAATATCTTTAGCTAACGGTTGCACAAATGAAGCCGAACGGCAGTAGCTAAGGGAAATCCTAATAGAATTCCAAGATATCTTTGTTAAAAATTCTTATGACTGTGGGTGAACCAACAAACAAACAAAGCTAGGACAGCCAGACAGGGTCAGAAAAACAGGCCAAATACCAAATACATTTTACAAAGCTACCTAACTATCTCAGAAAACAAATTTGCTGATTCAGTTCCACTCCGTTACTTTACCCCAATATTGGTGGGTCCTACACTAATTTGAACATGGGAGATATACATGCTATCTCGCAATACTTACTGCTTAAACTGTTTCCAGAGACTCCTCAATTTATGCTTTTAAATTAGTGTAGGACCCATTAATATTGGATTGCTGTGACGTAATGGCTGACTTAACACAATATGACAATATGGTGGAACTGAATCCCCATATTCATTTGCTAAGATAGGTGATTCTAAGTAGCCTTATAAAATGTAAAACTGTATTTTTGGTTTTGTGAGTGCGCTGTTACTGTAACTGTATTCTGAACTATAAATTAGCCATAGATGCATGATTTAAACCAATATTATTTTACTATATTTATCAAAATCAACATTAATCACGATACTAAGCAAAAAAGGTAAAAATATAAAATACATTTGATTGATTGACTGTATTTTATGCAAAGTGTGTGATATATATTTTAAAGTATTAGTTAGTTTTCACTTTAGAATAGTCAGCTTAGCTCCTGGGACCGAGTAAAATAAAACAAGGGGATTAGTCTTTACAACATTTCTTGGCTTCTCATTAATGTCTTTTTAATTCTGCAAATAACCTTTGGAAAGGTCGCTGAGGACCATCTCTAGAGCTAAACTAGAAGCACTAATTAATGAAAATGTGTGTTATCTCTGAATGTATAGGGAGTGAAGAATGAATGACACCATCTCCGATTAATCACATCATTGTTAAAGAGGTATTGATGAATTTAAGCTCAGTTAGGTAGAATTTCCCATTATGCAGTCATTATATAGCCAGACTGGGACTGGCCACCCACACTCACAGTTTAATAAGAAATAGACATTATTTCTTCTTTTTTAAAATATATGTCTGTTTTGAACCACATTAACATGTTTTATTTTTATTCTTTTTGATGACGTCTCCTTTGTGCTGTTAGACAACCAGTCTAGTAAATGCCACATGCAGATGCTTGTGAAAAGCAGTTCATTCCTCACACTCACAGGGTTAAATTAGTAAGTAAATTTTTAATATTTTGCATTCTCATGTAAGATTTGTTTTTAACTATTTATTACTACTGTGAATATTTTGCATGTCATTTTCTATGTACAGGGTGGCCCATAAGTCCCTACCCATCTAGCACACATATACACTGGATACATAAGATATATGGATGGGTAGGGACTTATGGGCCACCCTGTATATTCTTTACGAAATCATATATTACGTCTAGTATATGATTAAGATAAAATGTGTCACTCACCTTTAGAAAATGGTGGTTTTGGTGGCTGTAAGAGATTCCCCTGCATTGGACATTGGTTTCTATATTTCATTTTAGTCTCGCTATAGAGGAAGTCTCTTCACCCTATCACCGGTGTCATAGACATGTTATGCCGATGAGGCAGCCCTCAATCTTTGCAGGTCTAAAGAAGAGACAGTGCACCCTCCAGGCACTATAGAAACTTAATTGAAATTAAGTTGTTTTGCTGGATGGAGGTCCCTGGTTCTGACTTACCTTTAGGGGTTAAAGCATTCGCAAACAGTTTAACCCCCAAAGTCTAATTTCCAGTAAGGAATCCCTGTGTCTTCTCCAACATCCGCTTGCTGATAAGCTTCAAAACGGAAGCTTAGGACTGCTCTGGGTAGTCAATTGCTCCTCATTCACAAAGCGTCTTTCTTGCTCTAAGTCAATCAGTGTTGTTTCTGCCTGCAACAGCTCTAGGCTTCTATTTTGAGCCTTTCTAGCAAGTGGTGGGGGTAGACCTTCCCAACTCTGAAGAGGAGACACTGGATTTAACTGTTTATAAAGGTAAGCCAGGCATTGATGGGACAAAATCTAAATCCCCCCAATTGTTTCTGCTGGGGGACATTCTAAGCCAGCTGCTTGCCCTGCTGAGTGAGGTAGTGGAAGGTTTATCCCATATTGTTTTGTGAATATTATATTTTATTTTCACTATGTACTGCCTGCTACCATCTATTATTCATTGTTTTATTCTGGCCCACTTTTATACAGCAGAGTTTCTTAAAGGAACGCTATAGTTACATAACAACTTTAGCTTACTGAAGCAGTTTTGGTGTATAGATCATGCCCCTGCAATCTCACTGCTCAATTCTCTGCCATTTAGGAGTTAAATCACTTTGTTTATGCAGTCCTAGTTACATTGCTTGTGACTTACACCACCTTCCTAAACACTTCCTGAAAAGTGAGATTTAATGTTTGCACTTCCTTTATTGCAAATTCTCTTTAATTTAGATTTAGAATTTCTTATCTCCTCCACTGTTAATAGCTTGCAAGTGCTTGCAAGGCCCTCATATATGTGATTAAAGTTCAATTTACAGAGCAGGAGATAAAAACTCTTAAAGTAAGTTAACAACTGATAGAAAATGATACAATTTTTTATGCAATCTGTTTGGCTAAAGCTGCTTAAAAAATGGTTTAACTCCAAAATGGCACTATGATCTATACACTAAACTGCTTCATAAAGCTAAAATTGTTTTGGTGACTATAGTGTTCCTCTAGGTTGTGTTAACCTCCCCACCCTTCCTATCATGTTATACTACCTAAGCAAACTAACGTTATACCTTTTGATAATTTGTGACCCTGATATTTTGCCATTCTAATTGTAATGTATCCCTTATTCTTTTTATACTCGTTACCACTCTGCTGCATTGTTGAATGTTCATTATATTTCAAAATGTGGATATTCAATCCTTATAGAACTAAACTTTTTTCTGATTACACTTCTCCACAGTATAAATAAAGCGATTCAAGTTATTTGGCACAGTGTAGTATCCCAGATTGTTGGTGCCTTAGAACTATAGATATTCTACCTCTCTAATAAGCTCAGAGTTTACTATTCTGTCTTCAACCATACCAGTCCAAAAGTGATTTGAATATACAACATCAGCTACCTATTTAATGGGACAAGTATTAACACTGTTGCCCCACATACACGTGCTGCTCTTTGCTTCTATAGGACATGACGAATCCCTTACATCATGATAGCCTACTGTTGCTTTACTGATACACATTAGCAGTGCATTTCACTGTGCGAGTACTGATTAGACTTTCTTTTTTTTAGTGGGCATTTTTAGATCAAAGGAGAATGAAAACTTTCCCACATTAAAGTTAATAAAATAAAAGTTAAACATTTGTACTTTGCAGATATCACAAAGATAATGCTAAAATCCCCTCCACTGGGCATTCAGATTACGAGGCTCTGAATTTACATGCCATTAGCTGATGAATGCAATATATTACAAAGTCCAGGAAGACTATCAGGAGGATTAGACCTCATTAAACATAAAGAAAGGCACTTTAATGGAACCAATAGTAAACCTCATTGACTTTAGGCACATTCATCTATGTTTCCTCAGATTTTGATTTTTTTCCCTTTAGGTAGAGAAGTAACAGATTTTATTTATGTACAGTCACAGGCTTCAGGGAACCCACATTAAACACACAAATCTCCTATAACCGAGCCATTTCACATCTACAGATTTATGTAAACGTTGTGTAGTTCAGTCATCTTGCAAACTATTGCAAACTAAGAAAATGACCCAGGATTCAGTTCTTCCATGAAAGAGACACCCACTGGGTTTTTTCCAGAAATTGGGCAGTTTAATCCTTGCTTAAAGTAACACTCCAGACAGGTGTTGGCGAGATATGTACCTTATGAGAAATCATGCAAAATGCCATCTTGATGCCAGGGGCATCGGTATTGCATAGCCTGAAAAATACCCTAGGTTAGTCCCCTCTTCAAACCAGAAAAATGAGGCAAGCTGGCCATGTAAAGTAAGCTGTCCATTTACAGACAGATCATGGTGGCATTCGGAGTGGTGTGAGCCTGGGAATATCTCTGCAGGATTTTGTTCTCTGGATATGAATGGTGCTTCCTAAGATAACTTCCCTGAAAGCAGTGAAAAAGCTGAATTACAAGTCAGACTCCATATGTCATGGACAAATGTGAACTGGTAAACAATGGTAATACAGATGGAATTTGTTCATCAAAACAGTGTCTGTGATCGGTGCTCACACATACTGCGCTGGATAGTCTTAGTGTCAGCATATTTTATATTGGCTGATATTTTTGTTTACATTCAATTTTTTTATTGAGGCTTCCGATAAAACATGCACAGTGGCTGCAACTTTGACATCATAAGATAAACTGTGTAGTGTAGGCAACAGCCTATATCTCGATAATAGCTGAGTTACTACACAATAACAATTGGATGGTTCTAGACTAAAATATGTTAGCAGGCAAACAAGAGTTAATCTTAACCATCTTTTGTTATTAAGCTTAGTCAACTATTAGGTCAGGCAAGGTAACTGAGGAAAAACCACCAAGCAGATAAGATGCTGAGCTCTAGATGGATGCTATGACATGCACATAAATAACAAGGTAACACGAAACAACAAAAATATAATCAGCTGTAGGTTAGTATAAACTGTGCTGAAAAACAAAGTCATAGCCTGACAGACCTATCATAACAAGTGACTCTGCTAGCTCAGAATATGACTGTCTTTGAAAATGTTGCCAGATAGTCCCCAGAGAGGTGTGGAGTTTTTGTGAAGCCATCTGGTTTGCCCATGACTATCACTCCAGCCCCAGGCATTGGTAGGAACCTGCAACCAATGACCACGAGTATTACTTCCCCTAACCAGAGTATGGCCCTGAAAAAGTCCCAGGCACTGATGGATCTTCCAGGAATGTGGAATGTTCTTAGGAATACGACCCCCAATGGTTTTCCACCCAGGAGGGGTCCCCAAACTGGATCTCTTTTATTGAGTATAAGTAAGAGCAGTTCCCCAAATTGAATCCTTTTTGTCGAGTGCCAATAGTAGATGGATCAGGTCAGTTCCTTTGATCACTCATGCTCTCCCAGAACTGTTGGCATAGGGCATCGAACACCTTCCAAAAGCCATCTTCCCACCACCTGTCAGACACCTCCACACCACGCTAAGTGACAGCACATGTGTCAGCCATCCTAGATGTACTGCATGGGAGCCTTCTTCTCCAATTCCACCCAGGAGCTAGCAGTTTGATGGGGACTGGGATAATCCTCAACAGCCCAGAGGTGGGTACAAGGAGGCTTGGTAGAGAAGAAGTGCAGATGAGGCAATCATAATCAGAGAGATCAGCCACTACTGCCCTCAAAGGTACGCACAAGGCTGCAAAGTCTGGAGATCGTACTTTCTCAGCAGCAGCGTCTGAAATATCTGGAGCTTGCATTAAGGTTGCCAAGTGGACAGGAGCAAGGTAAGCTGAAGCTGGTAGTCAGGATAAATTGTCAATTTAGTGGCTTTTATGTTGAAATTGCAAAAGAGCTAATGTATTTTGCGAATATCTTGCATGGTGGTCAAGCCCCACCCCCATTTTGAATGCAATGTCCCTCTAGAAGCAATGAAGTGGCACTTAATAAAAATAATTCATCATCTAATCAGAATGTTAGAAAGGGAACAGCGCCTTTTGGTGATGGTCGGTAGATATGTAAAAGAAGAGGACTGGAAAACACAATATAGTGTAGAATCTTTTGACTAGTGGTGAAAGTAGTAGTAGTATGGAACCACACTTACCAATCACCATGTCTAGTACATAATACTTGAATGCAGCCATGTTATAGCCAACATGTTGCCTAGCTACATCCTTTAATTTCTTTAATTTAAAAAAAAAAAGTATTGCTTAACCCAGCAGGAAGAGAAGAAAGTGCCATGTCACCCTTAATAATTGTGTACACTTACTGCAATATGTTCTTTGTAAATGTTTGATACTGTCACCCTTAAGCTACTTTGTGCTGTCAATATATGCCTCAATAAAATAAAGACTGATAAAAAAAAAGAGAGAGACAACCGTACAATTTCTTAAAGCTCCAATTGGTAGCGCCTGGGCTGTACAATCCCCGCCTATGGATATGTTGGTCTTGTAGTGCCTTTGCATATATAATATGTATATAATATGTTTATATATATATAATATGTATATAAAATGTTTATATATAATATATATATATATATATATGTTTATGTGTGTGTACATATATATATATATATACATACATATATATGCACACACACACAAACATAATACGTGTGTATGTATGTATATATATATATATATATATATATATATATATATATATATATATACACACACACACACACACACACACATATACATATACATATAACACACACACACACTTTCCTAAATATGTATAATATATTCTAATTATAGCATTTTATATTATAGTATACATATATCATGCATATATATGATTTCATTATAAGTGTACTTTGAGATATATATGTATATGTATGTATATATGTATATATATGTATATATCTTAAAGTACACATATAATGAAATCATATATATGCATTATATATGTATATTATATTATATTATAAAATGCTTTAATTAGAGTATAATATATTTATTTTATTTTTATTTTTTTACTTTTTAGCAGCATGGAGTACTGATCCTGATGAAAGTCTTGTGTGACTGAAACGTTGATCACTTGATGTTTTAAATCGCTTTTTCATTAAACTTTGGACTTTTAAACCGTCAGTGCAGCCATACCCTTGGATTTTTTGGATATTGAAGCTTATTTTGGTTGGCACCCGGCTATTAAGGGACACTTGAGCGTGAGTGCAGGAGCTACTTGTATTTTTTATATATATATATATATTGTGAGGTTATTTATGGGGTAATAAATATTAAAATAATATTTTCATAAAAATTATCAAAATTTATTTCATAATTTTTATTATATCAAAATTGATATCTTGCCGCGGTTCCCTGAAATTAATAATATAAAGCTGAGAATTACTCACGATTTTTAATTCTCTTAGATCTTGGAGCAAGTCATCAGAGGATTTTATTTCACACAGTGATCACAATTTCTTTATAAAAATATAATTTATTGGGACAATAATAATAAAAATAATAATAATATGTAACATGCGTGACAATCAGCAAATATTTAGGTATAACATAGGTATACAAAATGGCAATGGTTTAACACAATACAGCGGCTAAAAGCAATCAGCTGTCAAAAGATTTATGATAGGGTACTTCACTTAGAAACTAACTTCACACAGAACACAGAACTTCACAGAATACAACAGTGCAGCGAGAAGCAATAAAAACTTCGGCTGACAGTTAGATCACACAAATTAACTCTTCCAATGCTGGCTACAATCCTCCTAGGCATATAATATCCTATTCTGTTGCAATATTTCCTGTTTAAAGCAATGTTCATACCAGATCATTAAAGGACCACTATAGTGCCTGGAAAACATACTCGTTTTCCTGGCACTCTAGTGCCCTGAGGGTGCCCCCACCCTCAGGGTCCCCCTCCCGCCTGGCTCTGGAAGGGGGAAAGGGGTTAAAACTTACCTTTTTCCAGCGCTGGGCGGGGAGCTCTCCTCCTCCGATCCTCCTCCCATCCGCCTCGTCGGCTGAATGCGCACGCGCGGCAAGAGCTGCGTGCGAATTCAGCCGGTCACATAGAAAAGCATTATCAATGCTTTCCTATGGACGCTTGCGTGCTCTCACTGTGATTTTCAGGAAATAGGGGAAAGCTTAACCCATTCATAAACATAGCAGTTTCTCTGAAACTGCTATGTTTATGAAAAAATGGGTTAACCCTAGCTGGACCAGGCACCCAGACCACCTCATTAAGCTGAAGTGGTCTGGGTGCCTAGAGTGGTCCTTTAACCATTCCTGGAACCATCCAATAAGAATAATCTATCAGATTTTACATTAGCCGAATTTAACTTCCCTAAATAAGATTCTCTATCTTATATCAGAGCAAATCAATACATCTGGATAAATGTGGCATGCCAACATCTGACAAATTTATCATTAATATATCGTTATCGTTATTCCACCTGCAGGAATGGAATTTTTATAACCATATATTCTTTAGTTAACTAAGATTTCTAATGATTGATATCTGACCGATTTATCCAGGCATATATTCCTGCTGTTAGTAATTTTTTTATTAATTTAAATTAATTAAATAAAACCACCATAACTACCAGTTATGTTGTAGATGCTCTTATCAGATGAGTAGATATTCCCAGGAACTTGAATGCAAGTATGATTGATGTTTATAGGATTGTATGTAATAGAAAAGTGGTGTTGGTTAAAAAGTAATAATACAAATTTTGTCCAAGTCAGAATATGTTTCAAAGAGAGTTTGTGGTTCAAATAATATGAGTCTTTGAATGTCAGATGTTGAATGTCTGATTGTCCGAATTGAGTGTCAGTCCCAGAGAGTTGAATGTCCCTCTCTTTCCTTTGTCCTTACTTTTTAAAGGGCCAAACTCTCTGCATGTCATTAGTTGATAGGGCCAATAGGGAACTGTAGGTGTGTCTTCCCTACAGACTATCATCTAGATGGCGCAACAACATCACCAAAATCTCTTGTCATGGGGTCCATTTGCCATTATGCATAAAGGGTTAACTGAATTTGATGATGATTTTGACATCATCTCCACCTATCTTTATGTTTGCTATAAATTGCAGGACATATCACTTCAAAGCATTTTCTTTGTTTTTTCCAGTCTTATCCCAGACTTCGTGTCTATAATTTAAATCGTAATTCTAGAATTGACACCTCCTAACCTTAATTTAACCCTTTACTTATAATAGGACTTTGTAAGACTTAGAAAGTAAAATTAATTACTAAGTATTATTTATCACTGGTGTCTGGTTCTTTTGGTGAAGCTGTGTGTAAGATTATTTCTATTCCATTAGCATTAAGAAATAGTATTCCTAACACCTTTATTCCCCTTCTTGCTGTGAGCCATTATTCCTTATCACTTATCTTGTTTACATAACGCATTCCTTAGCTCAGACTTGAATGAATAGAGTTACAGAAAGAAATAAATTCTGTGTCTGTCTTGCCTGAAAATACAAAATGGAGTCAGCTCTGTTTTGAGTGTGACTGGCAATATACACTTTTAATTTCTGTCTTAGTACAACATGTCTGCCGATATAAATATACTGACAATATATATATATATATGTATATATATATATATATATATTTACGTATATATATATATATATATATATATATATATATATGTATTAAGGCAATTTGCCTGCATTTGTGGGAGGTGCTGGTTTTCTACCCCTAGCCTACTTAAGGCACTCCCCTTGCCTGGCTCCTTACCGTTCGAGGTCAGCGTTGAATGAGGATCCACTTCCGGGTTCTCTCAGATGCCATCTTGGTTTCAGTATCCAGGAGGTTTCACCACGTTAAGCTGTGTCCAGGAATCCTGTTCAGGCCTTTCCGCCCGTCCAGCTTCTTCTGACTCCGTTCTCCATTGTAGATCGCGTCCCAGGGACTCCTAAACCGTAAGTCAGACCTTCCTGTCACGCCAGGACTGGTTCCCACGGCGTACGGTACAGCACGGGTCCTCGCTTTACGGCTTTTCCCTGGTTATGACACGAATGTTTCAAGCCATTCGCGGGCTTTTCATTCGTACGGTCATTCGGCTGAACATGTTTTAAATCGTTCAATAGTCATTTCGCATATCCTATTCATGTTATTTAAACGAATGTTCATTCGGTTGTTTTGCCGTTCGGCAAATTTTACATACGCTCATACACGCTTTGGTTCGCATAAATCATACGGTTAAACTATTCTAACTTCTGTGTTCCCCTCACATTTGCTTTCGGCTGTTCTGTGTGTTCACGTATAATCCTTTCATGAATTATATTCACCATTTCATGTGTATATAACATTCGGTTAAAGTATTGCTTGCTTAAATAGATTATTGTTGATTACTTTTAACAAATTGTCAGTATTGTATTACGTCCACAAATCAAGTCCACTTCTCTGTGTATACCATTTGACTCCCACGCTTTCAGGGGTCTGCATTACTTATCCATTTATACGAATGGACTCAGCCTATGTTACAAGCATCATTTCTGGGTTATTAATACAACATATACAAGGATAGGTTCATTTAAGCAATAATTCTCGGGTTGATACGTCTTTGCTATACATACATATCATAGATATACATCACTTTACATCATGTTAAATCATTTTGGGGTATCCCTGCCTTTGGTCTTTCTGCTACATATCATACATAACGCTGTGTTAATTAGGCCATGACCTCATCCATGTCCCTTTCTATAAAACCAGTTACATTTCGGTACAGATCATTGAACTCCCACGCCAGGAGTTTTATAACTATCCATTTCATTTCAATTTACTCAGCCTACATTACAGGCCTCATTTCTCTGTCATGACGATGACACATAAGGCTTAAATCCTTTTGCATGCATACTCGGGTTGAATCACACGTACTGATCCAACCAATCATACGTCCCCTACTACAGTCATATACATATGTATATAACCTACGTTTCATGTTTTCCTTTACACACCATTATCACGTAACACATAGATTGTTTGTACATAGGCCACGGCCTCCCTCAGATGTCTTATTCAAGCATGCAAACATTTCTGAGCCACTCATAGCTATTCCCATGGTATCAACATAACATTGCTGCTACAGACTATAAGTCTGGTTCTTTTTACACCCCACACTCATCGTACTACTCTCTTTTACCCATTTTAGGCTGTCGAGCTTATATAATTTCTCCACACGGTTTATTCCTGTGATTTATCATACTACCAGGTACGTACACCTGCTCATATGGTATTCTACCATACATTTCATTTCATCCCCCTAGTTTAGAGTACTGGCAATAGGGTCACAGGATTCCCAATAGGTATTTACCCCATCTTGGCTGTCGCCATTAGTTAGTGGTCCCGCGAGGCCAACACCCCGCCTCAAACGTTTCGGAGGCAAACACCCATCGGGCCACACGTTAGCTAGCCGCCTCGCATGTTGCAAAGAGAGGGCCTCACCTGTCACTCCCTTCCCCTGTTTTCTGTCGTACAGTCACCGAGAGGCCTAAAACTCCTGCCACTACGTCAAGTGGCCTCAATAACCCCTCGCGCCAACGCATAGATAGAGCCTCTCAAGCCGCTTGGCAATTAGTAGGGCCTCACCTGTCACCAAACAAGCATAATACTTTCGCCATCCGGCCTAGCTAGCCTGCCAGTACAATTTGGTGGTTCTATATACTAATTATTGTTTTATTTATAGTATGTCTCAGGAAGGGGTAGAGGATTTCTCCCTGCCTAGCACCCCGGCTAGAGCTGTCACTCCCACACAAGGAGGAGAGCTAGCTAGTCCAGCATCAATTAGATCCTGGACAATCCCGCGCATAACCACGGAATTAAGGAGACGACAAATCCCCTACCCCGCTACAGCAAGGAAGGCAGAACTTTTCAAACTGCTACGCACATCAACCAATAACATGGAAGCCAGGGAAGGATCTAGCCAGTCCAACCCAGGGGACATACATGCCATGTTATCCTCACTCATGGCATCCATGGGCAAGGTCAACTCCAGGCTGGAGAAACTTGAGTCGGTCACCACGGCCCTCACTCTAGCAGGGCCACCCGCGGCTGCGGTACAAACACCAGCCTTGCCATTAGTCGCTCCAGCCAGCCCCCTGGATGACCAGGAAGTTAGCCCGGCCCACATGATACCTGAGCATATCAAAAGGGATATCCTGGAAGGTAAAGACGTCAACCTGGCTTCCCTGTTGATTGCCTCCCAGGACATTGTGGAACATAAGACGTATGCTTATGATGATGTTTCTGTTATTGTCAGATCTAGGGATGCCCGCCTGAACAGGAAACTGACTATCCCTGAATTTGTACTAGCATTTGGTATTTACAGGGATGTCGTCTGTGCGGTTTATCCCAACAGAAGAGAGGAGTTTGATCTCTATATGCACAAGCTGGTAGACCTGGGCAACAAATATGGTGGTTCAGCATTCTATGACTACCATAGGTCTTTTTCTGCAAAAGTGGCTGGAGCCTTCTCCCAGTACGGTACACGATCCAACTGGGGAAGGATTGATACCGTCTTATTCTGCAGACACTTTGCAGGTCTAAGAACACCAGCTTGTGCATACTGCTCCTCCACAGCCCATACTACTAATTTTTGTCCCAACATGGCAGACGGACATGCCTCCACACAAGGAACTAGTTCCTCTGGGGATCCAGGGAAACTATCCAAAGACAAATTGGGACGCCCAATCAAGTTTCTGGGCAAGTCCCAGATATGTAATAATTTCAATGTTGGGTATTGTAATTACAGTGGATGTAGACTATTGCATGTCTGTTCAAAATGTTTTAGGGCACATGCTAAGACCATGTGTCCAAATAAAATGTATTCTAAGCCTTACCTTACGTCCATTAATATGCCAGTATTCACAGCATTGATGTCTCAGCACCCATCTAGACACCTGGTAGATTTTCTTATTTCTGGTTTAACAGAAGGCTTCCACACAGGTATCCTACACATACCAGCTGGCACTCTGGAATGCCCAAACCTACAATCCGCCCAACACAACCCCACAGTGGTTGACACCCTCATAAACCAAGAAGTGAAGGAGGGCTTTGTATTGGGGCCTTTTAGAACTCCCCCATTCACAGAATGGCGCACCAACCCTATTGGTATTGTCACAGGGAAATCTTCCCAAAAACAGAGACTCATCATTGACTTATCGGCTCCCCACTCATCGGCCAACCCCAGTCTTAATTCCCTCATACCCTCTGAGGAATTCTCTCTGCAATACACCACCATAGATCACGCCATTACAGCCATCATACAAGCAGGTGTGGGAGCCTGGCTCAGTAAGACCGACATTACTAACGCCTTCAAATTACTCCCTATCCACCCCACACTGTGGCACCTGCATGGCATCAAGTGGTCCGAGAACTACTATTTTTCTCCCGGTTAACTTTTGGGTCCAAAAGTAGCCCAGCTATTTTCGACACATTTGCCGAAGCACTATGCTGGTTACTATTGAACATAGCCGGATGCCCTACAGTATTACATTACTTGGACGATTTCCTACTGGTCGAGGAGAATACTGCACCTCCCACTAGCCTCAAAGCTACCACTAAGCTGTTTGAGCAACTAGGTGTACCCATCTCCCCAAAGAAAACAGAAGGGCCAGACACGGTTATCACTTTTCTGGGTATCCAGTTAGACTCTGCCACAATGCAAGCAAGCCTACCTTACGAAAAGATAGACAATATTCTCACTTACATAAACAACTACCTACAGCTCGGCACTTGCAACCGCAAAGAACTACAGTCCCTGCTGGGGTCACTAAATTTTGCAATGCGCATCATACCTCAAGGCCGCTCCTTTATTTCACGACTATTGCATCTTTTCCCACTTTTTCTACATGACACGCACAGGTTGTCCTTAGATGCCCAAGCTATGGCAGATCTAAACATGTGGAAGAGGTTTTTAACCACTTGAAATGGTAAAAGTATGTTCCTCCCTCAATTGACTGAATCATCTCCTACCATTTGGTCAGATGCGGCATCTACCACTGGTTTTGCAGCAATTTTTGGGAACGAATGGCTTTGGGGCAGCTGGCCTTCAGCAGTTCTGGAGTTGGAAGGTTTTTCCACTACCTCAGCTCTTTTTGAGATCTACCCCATAGTGGCGGCTGCCGTAGCGTGGTGTCATTTATGGGCTAATAAGCCAGTGCGTTGTTACTCAGACAACCAGGTGACCTGTCACATCATCAACAAAGGTCGTTCCAAATCTCTTACGATTATGAGATTTCTGAGGAAACTCACTTGGTTGGCAGCTTGTCATAATTTCTTCCTATGTTGTTTTCATGTGCCAGGTGTATACAACACAGCTGCTGACAGTTTGTCTCGCTTTAAATTTCAGGAGTTTCATCAAGCACTCCCGTCAGCAGCACCCACAGCCACCATCACTCCAACATTTCAACAACTCATACTGGACTAGACGTCATCATGCAGCATAGCAGGACATTGTCTCAGTTGGCACTTTCACACAATACAAACAAAACATACAACAGGGCTTTCACACTATTCAAACGATTCCTTCTGGAACATAACATCATACAACCGTTTGTTATGACATCTTTTTGGGGTTTGCTTCCTTTTGCCACCTTAAACTCAAATTGTCATATAACACCATCAAACTCTATCTCACTGGCATTCAACACCACATGCTCATCTTACACCCAAATAACAACAGTTTCATGGCCTCTCACCAAATTAAGACCATACTCAGAGGTATTCAAAAATCAGAACCCACACATTTGGCCCAGAGGCTACCCATAGATAACCATATCTTCAAAGCTTTATCTAACCTACTCGACCTGAAACCGTTTGACACTAATACGAATTCTATCATCAAAACAGCAATATACATCGCTTTCTATGGATTTCTACGACCCAGAGAATTCACTACGACCTCCACGACCCAAACCACTCCATTCCTCCTCTATTCCCACTTGACAAAACATATGGATCATTACATCCTGTCTTTACCTCACTCCAAAACCAGCCAGCACATACCTGTAAACATTCCGTACTACCCCACGCACAACAGATGGTGTCCCGTAAAAGTTCTTGATGCCTACATACAGCACCATCACTTACTGCCCTCGCAACCGTTATTACAACTACAAGGTGCAGTACTCACCACTACAACCTTCATGACCTACGTCAGGTCCTTGCTCACACAACTGGGCCTCAACGCAAACAATTACTCAGGACACTCCTTTCGTATAGGAGCCGCGTCCACAGCCTCCAGTTTCAACGTCCCAACTCATGTTATCAAAACACTGGGGCGCTGGAAGTCATCCGCTTACTCACGGTACATACCGAACCCAGTACAAGAGTTAAGAGATGCTTTCATAAACATGTCTGGTTGATAAATGTATATGTATTGGTTGTCTGTTAATAAATTGGATTACTTAATTTTTGCCCTCTTCTTTCTCAGGCCTACCTCATCGTCGGTTTCGGCACACCACAACCGACTTGCTCCTTTTATCATCCTACGCTTATTCATGGTATTTCACACTGTACTATCTTAAGCACCTAACACAAGTATTAAGGCAATTTGCCTGCATTTGTGGGAGGTGCTGGTTTTCTACCCCTAGCCTACTTAAGGCACTCCCCTTGCCTGGCTCCTTACCGTTCGAGGTCAGCGTTGAATGACCCTCCCACCACACCACTTTTAACATTTATTTTCCTTTCTATTTCTTTTCCTGGGTGGGCCCTCTTCTTTCTCAGGCCTACCTCATCGTCGGTTTCGGCACACCACAACCGACTTGCTCCTTTTATCATCCTACGCTTATTCATGGTATTTCACACTGTACTATCTTAAGCACCTAACACAAATATATATATATATATTAATGTCAAAATACAGATAGAATAAAATTACATATATATATATATATATATAATTTAAAAAATATATTTTTACAGTTTATTTATTTTTATTTATTATTATTTTTTATAATATATATATATATATATATATATATACACACACTATTATACATATATGTGTGTAAATTTCATCTAAGTGTATTTTTGTATTAATATATTTATATATATTAATAAAAAATACATGTAGTATGATGTTATATAAAAGATATATATATAAATATATATACATATACATAAATATAATATATATATATATATATATATATATATCTTATATACATAAATATATATATTTTTAATTGATTACCTTTTAATTTTTTTATTTTTTTTTACTTTTTCACCAGCTGGGGGACTGCCTGTCGCTTTTAGAGTGGTCACATGGTCTCTGGGGGTCCTAAATTGGAGAGGGGGGACTGTCTGGGCTGGGTCCCCCCTAAGAAGAAGACCGGATGCTGGCGGGGGAACGGTGGTGATAGGTAAGTACATGGGAGAGGGACAGGGAAGGTAGGGGTTAAATCGTTTTTCCCAATTTAATTAGTTTTGATTTTATTTTATTTTTTACTTTAACTGAGTGCCTCGACCCTTCAAGGCACTTAGTACAGACAGAGCATAAGGACTGAGGACTTCCGATGATCTGCCTCACTACCGTGCTCCACGTGGAGCAACCCGGAAGTGATCGCTCTGGGGGGAGCAATCACCCGGTGTTCTCCGGCGGCCACCGGCAGTGAGGGGGGTATTGCAGTGATGCATTGCTGCAATACCCTTAGAGCTGCTGGAAGCGATCTAATTCCCAGCGGACGTATCAGGTACTTCCATGGTCCTTGAGGACCATTTTTTTTTGTCGTACGTACCTGATATGTCCATGGTCACTAAGGGGTTAGGACCAGAGACACCAAATTGAAACCATACATTTTTTCACTTTAGCTATTTTGACTTTAAATTTTAAATTCCCTTTTAATTCTCACTTTGGTGAATCCCACTTAAAGAATTAATATATACTTCTAAATAACTATACTGTTCCTACAGCAACTCCCGAATGCTCTGCATAATTTTAAAATCATGATTTTATTTTCTTAGCATTCTATACAAAAGTGCGAAAGTGCATCATTTTTTCCTAATAATAACTATTTAATGAGTGAAAACTCCAAAGTTCAGCCAATTCAGTATCACAATGAGATAGAGTATCATATGAAAAGCTAATATCTCCTTTCTCATCTCACTTAAATTATTACAAAGGTCAATAGCAATCATCCCACATGCACATTCAGACACACAGAGGCTTCCGCTGAATGGAATAGAGGGGTTATTAGTTAAAAAAATATATAAAACTACAAACTGGCAAACTAATCTTTTTAAATTCTTCTTTCACACTGAGTGCACATGTATAATAATAATAATAATAATAATAATAAGCAACTTAGTAACCGTCAATCAGACAGCTCTTATGTTTTCTCTACAAAAAATAATTAAAGATTAGTTGTCATGGTACATGCAGCTCGTGGTTGTGTTAAAGCACATTACATTTCTTCATTTGAATGAGTTAGCAAAATTGGTAATAAAAATATAGAATTGCATTAAAGACAAGAGGCAAGTATTATGCTCCTACTTATTTTACTACTCCAACAGCAGCAACGTAGATTCAACCAAACGACAAGTTTTAAAATACATGGAAAACCCTGTGGTTCAAATGGAATGTAACAAAAACCAATCAGATTCAACCATAGTCTATAAAGGTCTTAATGTCCCATGCTATTCCTTTTCTTTGCTGCTCCTCTGACAGTTATGAATGATGTATACTATATATTCTAATTGCGGTTTGATTTGACAAGATTGATATATATTTTTGGTTATTTACATGGTGGGCCAAAATTTCGAGTAGGATTTGAGGAGTCAATAGCTTTTTATAATAAAAAAACAATTTCAATGACATTAAATATGATAAGTTCTTAACGTATGGAGAGCTGTACGATGACATATTTTAAATGAGCTCCATTTGCTGCCTCACAAAGTCTGTGTCAGGATTATAGTTGATCCAGCACACAGAATAGGATCACACCTAGTACTAAGGATAACGATGAGGAAAGCCAGAAGTCAAGAATACCAGAAATCAGGGAAGTCAAAACAAAGCCAAAGTCAAATATCAGAAAAAAACACGATCAGGAACACACTCTCAGATAACCAGCTAGTGGAAACCACGACAGGGCACTGACAAAAAGGTAATTTAGGTTTAAATAACCCTCTTCAGGCTGTGATTGACTGTCTCTGACCTCTGACCCCAAAATGTGCGTGCGCGTCTAAGATGTAACGTTGAACGCACGTTGGCGCCATCTTTGATGTGGGTCTCCTATTAAAACTGGAACCACAGCGGCCGGCGTCTCTAGGAGCGCTGTACTCGCTGGGGACCAGAATAGAAGGAGGTCGGGCAGCGGTTTGCTGCGACCAAGGTAAGTACATGATTTTTCTGAGGGTGTAGCTGTTATGTTTCAGTGCAGCCACGCCGGCAGAATCATGGGGAGCTGTGAAAGTTTGGCTCTTTCTATTGCATTGTTCATAACATTTGTTAATGTTTGAGGCTCTAGCACCCGAATTTCTGCATAAATATTCTCATTGAGCTGCTCAAATGCTCCAGATATCCCCACAGCAAGCAATCTGGAGCTGAAAGGTCGAGCAAACATGTCTGCCAATTAATCTGTGAATTTCTTGAAGTTATCCACTCGCAGAACACTTGTCTCAGGAGGTCCATTGTGGCTCTGGTGGTATGGGCAGTAGCCCCATCCTGTTTAAATCACATTCCAGAATGACTTTCACATTCCAAGTTGATTTTCCACTAAACTATCATGCTCTGATATCTCACACCAATAAAATTCCACTACATTATTTATACTTATTCCTTTGGGAATGTACCTGCAACAAAAAAATTAAACAAATAAGTCATTTAGGTTTATCTCTAGATACAAATGAAAAGAAGGTATGAAGGTGCTCATAAAGTGGCCCTAAATTCCCTACCTGTAAATAAATTTAGTAGGTTAACCCCTATGTCTAGAAAGGAGATTCTGATCATAGTCTCAATCACCTTCCTGGTTTAAATGATTTAAAAAGAGCGTTATTTAAATGGCTCTAGTAGAATATAAGAGCCAGGTATCTGATACCACCCATACCATTCCTGGTTCTTATATTCTACTAGAGACATTTGTGTTGGGTTACAGTAGTTTCATATTGAGTATCTTCTCTGTATATGTTTAACTCTATATCTATATTTTATACCTATTTGTTCAAAACACATCTACATTTAATATACTTTAAGTGACCTTTACTGCTCTTTAGTTATTAATTTTTTTAGTTAATATTTTTAGATAAGTTAAGTCATTTCCTTCCTTTTTCATATTATCTTATAGTTTACCTCAGAATTTTTTTTTAACACTAATATTTTCATTTGTATTCCTTCTGATTATACTATAATGGCTGTTAAGTCACTTTTCGACACTAGCTGTCATGATTCTGTAGGTACTATTGATAATACTGATTTATTTGATAATTTGCCTGAGGAACATATCCAAGATATATTAGATGAGTCTGTCAATAAGATGGTGAAAAAAAGCAATTGTTTCCGCAATGTCCAGAACCCAGGGAACTTTTAGTCAATCCAAATTAGGTAAATCGAGTCACAAGAGTCATACTCAAGGCATTATTTTTGGTCATGCCCTCAATACGTATAAGATGTTAATGAGACCTGACCCAAAAAAGCTCTAAAAAAAGTAAAACACTTTGATGGCGGTCCAATAATTGCTAATAAAAAGAAAACAAACAAAAAGAGTTATTCGGATCAAGATAAAACTTAGGAAACACAACTTGGAAAAGGTAATAAAAACAGGTGTAATATAAAAACATCACCTGATTCCTCTAATTTAGAGGATACGGTTTGTGATAAAAAACATACAATAATAGTAAAAACAGACTTATAAAGTACCATGGATAGCGAGGACATTGATGGAGATGATATTATTAAAATTCATAGTGCAGCGAGAAACTGCTGTTGACGAACATAGGGATTTAGCTGATTCAATGATGAATGGATACCAGTATATCATGTAGCTCAATTTATAAAAGAATGGATTAGAAGACCTTTGAACAGAACAGCCAGAAATAAATTAAGAGCCGAATGTCCAAAACCAACTGTTGTATTTAAAGAGACACTATAGTCACCAGAACAACTGCAGCTTATTGAATTTGTTCTGGTGAGTAGAATCATTACCTTCAGCCTTTTTGCTGTAAACACTGTCTTTTCAGAGAAAATGCAGTGTTTACATTACAGCCTAGTGATAACTTCACTGGCCACTCCTCAGATGGCTGTTAGAGATCCTTCCTGGGTCATGGCTGCCTAAAATGCATCCAAACATTCAGTATCTCCTCCCTCTACATGCAGACACTGAACTTTCCTCATAGAGATACATTGATTCAATTCATCTCTATGAGGAGATGCTGATCAGTCAGGGCTGTGTTTGAATCATGCTGGCTCTGCCCCTGATCTTCCTCTTTGTCAGTCTCAGCAAATCCTATGGAGAAGCATTGTGATTGGGTCAGACTACCACGTCTGTTGATGTGAGCAGACTGCTTGTTTTTCTGAGGCAAACAGCATGCAGATCTACAGCCTCAGGCTTGAATGCAGTAAGATTTTGCTATATTTATGGCGGCATGAGGGCCCTAGGGGGGCTAGATGGTGGTTTTAACATTATAGGGTCAGGAATACATGTTTGTGCTCCTGACCCTATAGTGATCCTTTAAGGCATGTATGACCCTGGAACTTGAACTGAAAATTGATCAGTATTTTAGCAAATCCAGGAAGGATCCAAGAAAAGTATTAGATAGTTCACTTAGAAGTTGTGAGTATAAGCTCTTGGACACCTGGTACACCAGTGGATATTGTTATATTAAGAGGATAGATTCAATGGGCTATTTGTTTTTGGACAATATGACAATATAATATATATTATTTAAATTCAGTTCCTTAATGATACAGATGTCAGCAAATGAACCAGAGACTTCTACACATGGTTTCCTTTTAGGGCAAAATGTCATTAAAGAAATTGGAAATATGTGAATGGATTTTATCTTTAGATAAGGCTAATGCATTGGTTATAAATGCTTTTTTACACGATTGGTCAGCATCAAGGAATAGTCAAATTGGAAACAAATACCCAGTTTTTCAGCTTGGCTATTTCAGCCTTAATTTCAGATGCATGTTTTAACCATATTCCACCATTTATTGAAATAAAAGTTTCAAACTCCAGAATTAATGTTGAATAGCATGGTTTCACGGTTGTCAAAGTAACACTCCACTGCCCAAATGGCCCCAAAAAATAGAATTCACTGCTTGTAGATATATCTCCAATTAATAAATTCATGCATTTTTTAGGCATGTATTTATTTGGGGTATATCTTAAAACCCTTTGCAAAAGCTGAAGTTCTTCTAAACTGCAGCCTTTGCAAGCCCTCCCCTTTATTCTCGGAAGAAACATTCAGAGGCTTCTCTGAGGTTTGTGGACTGGTCTGAGGTCTGATCTGAGGTATGCAGGAGGGGAGAAGGCATGCTCAAATAGACCGTGTCTCCCACTTCTGTTTGGTCAGGGGGCTAATGGAAACAGGAAGAATGCCTGTGGCTGTTTGACTGAAAGTCAGAGGGTGTTTAATTAATTATTTATAAAAGTATTTCTAATAGAAATTGGCACTATTACAAACTGTCATTATTGTAAGACAATCCTCACCCATTAAGCACTTCAGCAAGTTAAAGTGCTTTACGGGTGTAGCGTGGTCTTTAAAACTAATGTGACATTGCCTCCCATTACTTCTTTCAACCCTCCCACGTCTTATCTTACTGGACCTTACTGGACCTTGGTGGGAACTGCACTCTGGTTATGCAGTCACACTGGCTTCATTGTTTCTGCACTGGCAAAGCTCGACACTCCTGTCCTGTCATCTTGTGCTCTGGTGATTTTCACAACTACATCACATTGCACTATATATTTACTATGACATCAAGTCAAGCCTTTTGGAGGGTTTTCCTGTTACTTGTGTGGTTTCCTATGGTAGTCAGGGCTATGCAGTTGGTATAGAAAGGAATATTGAGAATTCATTGACAGGAGGGCCATGTATTATGTTAAATTTTAAAATTCTGGATTTTTCTAATGTTATTGTCATAAAGTCTTATTAAAGACAGGAGGTGAGT
The DNA here is from genome assembly GCA_933207985.1 of Pelobates cultripes. Lineage (NCBI taxonomy): Eukaryota > Metazoa > Chordata > Amphibia > Anura > Pelobatidae > Pelobates > Pelobates cultripes. The sequence goes on along the minus strand of OW240915.1, from coordinate 325,801,238 downwards.
ACTGTGTTTTTATTTTATTTACTACTTCCACAGCTTTTTCAAATTCACTTAAACTTGACAAAATAGTTTTAAAATACATTGAAAAACGTGTGGTTCAAACAGAATTTAATGTCAACCAATCACATTCAACCATAGTAGGGCTTCCGTGTCAATAAATTAACACAGACGTGAGAGTGCTTGAATCTTCACTGGAACTGTTCCCATCTTAAGGTCTGTATAATCGAGAAGATTTTTTGTTCAATACTCGAAACATGACTTTAAACTGTAAAAGCAGAATCAAAATCAATAAAAAAAAATAAATGCGGTAGGAGCAATAAAATGGTGGGATATCACTTGTCTTCTGTCTTTAATACAATGGTGACTTTGCATCACTATCATCAGAAAAATGCTGAATTTTATTCAAAACAGGAGGCTCACATGATGCTCGTTTAAAGCTTAATCTACTAAAATAAAAGGATTTAAAAGTCAATTCGGATGACCAATCTTCTTCTTTAAGAATAGCACACAAGTTTCCTCCTGAATGAAAAACCTTTGTGACCATAGCTGTTCTAGATGAATGAATTCCAAATTTGGAAACATCAACATCAGCCATTGTCCTGACATTTCTTACCCATCTTGCTAAGGTAGCAGAAGAAACCGGTAAAAAAAGGTTTCTGAAACGATATCAACAACAGAGAACAAAGATCACTTCTAAGATTCTTAGTTTTATCGTCAAACATTTTTAATCAATGTGCTAAACGTAATTTTGGATTTCCCAAAAAAGTTAGATAACAAAAATTGTTTAGCATAGTATTTGGTCTTACCACATGAAATACTATCTCATCAGGAAAATAGTATTTCATGGGATGAGATTCCTATTATTATTTTTATGATAAATTATCATTATTGTCAAATGATAGTAAATATTGTAAAACCATATTCACATCCCAAGTATTAGGGTATTTTGGTTGCGGAGGTCTCTTCATATGAATGCCTTTAATTTATTTAAAGATTAATGGGTGTTTTCCTGTTTGTACATTATCAACACTGATGTGTTTAGCCAAGATGGCTGAACGCTAAACATTAATTGTTCTATAAGCTTTACCTAAATCATAGCAATCGGCCAAAAAATGTATCATCGTTGGAATACCCAAAAGGATGCACACCAAAGTTAGTCTTTGCAAAAGAATCAATACTTTATTAATGAAAGGGGTTTGAGTAAGTGTTGTTGTTTTATTCACGTTGTGCATTAACCCCTTAAGGACACATGATGGAAATATTCCGTCATGATTCCATGTTATTCCAGAAGTTGTGTCCTTTTTGATTTTGTCATTCTTTGTATTTTTATATTGCATTTGAAATTACTTAAAGGACCACTATAGGCATCCAGACCACTTCAGCTTAATGAAGTGGTCTGGGTGCCAGGTCCCTCTAGGATTAACCTTTTCTGCTGTAAACATAGCAGTTTCAGAGAAACTGCTATGTTTACAAATGGGTTAATCCAGCCTCTAGTGGCTGTCTCATTGACAGCCACTAGAGGCGCTTCCGCGCTTCTCACTGTGATTTTCACAGTGAGAAGACACCAGCGTCCATAGGAAAGCACTGAGAATGCTTTCCTATGAGACTGGCAGAATGTGCGCGTGGCTCGTGCTGTGCATGCGCATTCAGCCGATGACGGGAAAGGAGGAGCGTCCCCAGTGCTGAGGGAGCCAGGCGCTGGAGAAAAGGTAAGGGATTAACCCCTTCCTCCCCCTAGAGCCCGGCGGGAGGTGGACCCAGAGGGTGAGGGGGACCCAAGGACCCTATAGAGCCAGGAAAACAAGTATGTTTTCCTGGCACTATAGTGGTCCTTTAATAAAGTATTGATATTTATATATATATTTTTTTTGCAATGATTTGCTTTGGTATGCATCATTATTTGATTGTTTAGGCATTTAGGGATGACTCTTTAGCATGTCACCTCTTTACTGTTTATATATGAACAACCTTTACCATATCTAATTGTAAGTCATCATTGGAATACCAGCATGTGAGGGATCCAAATGGTTTTATCAAAACAATCATTGCCTTTTGTGATTTGATGTGATTAAAAACTCTTTGCATCACAGCATATGTGGAAAAAGCATAGTTCTGGCCTCTGTAATCTTCTTTAGCTTTCAACTGACCCTAGCTCAGTTCACCATTTAGTAGATAAGTCACTTAGTTTTGTTTACACAGATTTCAACAAACGTTTGAGCTAATCTGCTAATTGTCTTCTACAGACAAACTATTAAAGTTGAGGTGACATTTTAAGGAGGATAATAGTTTCTTATCACTTTTAAAACACCTGGAAGGAAGACAAGGTGGTAGAAGCACTCGGATTTGTCTCTACTGTATCCAGACACGATTATTAAATATTTACATATTTTTTTTAATATTTCAGAGTTTGTCCTCAGAGATGAAATTTAATTCCTCACACTTGTTATACATTTGCAAACGCTTTGTCATAATGAATGTTAATACTTCGAACCGAAGCAGGCAGCGTGTAAATATGTATAACTCGGCGAGAATAAGAAAAAAACAAGAGATGTTTTTGTAATTGTTTGCTTACAGGGATGTGACAATTGCTGTTTTCATATTTGTATCTATTTACCTGTTCTGATTGTGAATCAGCTAACCATCCATCTCCTTCACTTCTTCTCATTACCGAGCTTCGTTACATGAACTTTTAATGTAAGTTATTAATTAGATTCTTAAAGGTCTCATGCTGAACAATGTTTTTACAAACCGTGCCTTGGGGAGCACATTGTGTTAAAACAAAAGCTGGCTTTACCCTGCAACATAAAATGGAAACTGTAGCTTTGAAAATAATATTTTGGGGAGGACTTTAATTTTCCCTGCCATTATAGTGACCCCTCTCCCCACCCCTTTTCTTATAAAAATCTTACTCTAATAACTACTTACCGAGACACCATCCAAGACACCGTCCAAATGTCACGGCTATGTAAGGAAACCGACCCTAATCCACTAAGAAAGGTATGCCATGTATTACCAGACCTTAACATGGCTGGATTTCATGTATAGAAAAGTCAGACAGAAAGCCACTGTCAAGATTAGGCGAAAACAGGACAATCGATAAACAGGACAAAAGGTCAGGAACACAGAGAGCAGGGAAACGGTTAAACAAGCCAAGGTCAATAACAAATAAGTCAATACAATTTACACATATTCTTGGGTAAACGAGAGCTACCTTAGCGCAACTTGCTCATCAAGCTCTGACTTCAGATAGCCAGAATACTTACACTATTGGTTGGTGTCATTTTAAAACGCCTAAAGACCCACTTTCGGTTGAATGGCGAATTCAGGACTTTCCAGTGTTTGCTCATGCCGTGACTGACTAAAAAACATACGCGCATGAGCAGCATGCGGCATTTGTTCCGTCGATCAGGGAAAAGGAGCGTTGGAACAGGTAAGTATTACACCAAGACACCGCCCAAGAAACTATCCTTGCAGTCAACCTCTTTTGTCGCCATCAAGCATGATAACATCTTGCTGACTTTTCATCAAATGCTCCAATTTGATCACACCAATTCTTCTCTATGAGTAACATTAGTGGACGTTCAATGTCCTCAAACAATGTGTGAGTTTGTCTCAGTTGTGTGTGTGTGGAAGGACCATCTACCGGCTATCAGGAAGACAGTGGTTAGAAGTGTGTTTCGCTCTGCAAGTGTCATATTCACACATGTTCCTTACAGATCAAGCAGGAAAATTATATTTCAAATTGTAGAGATTTTTATTGGCATAAATGATATTAAATGATATTAAAAATCATTTTTAAATTAGATAGTCGGAACCAGAACCTGACTTTGAACAATATAAAGAAAAAAAGGGATTCATAAATATATTTTCTTCGTCTTATTAGAGACGTTTCCACTAAACTGGAAGCGGCAAAGTGAATTGTTAGAGCAGGACTATCCTGAGAGATTTTCCTTGACTTTGGCAGCTGAGCTTACACCTTACCATCCATTGCAGTGATAATAAATTGTTTAAAAATATACATTGAAATTTGAGATAGATAACTTTTTTGTTTTGTTTTTAGCATGAACAAAATAAAACATGTAATATATAAACAAATAAAATATATATTTTGAATCTGTATTCTTGCTTAAACTGGTATTAGTTGGGATTTATATAATTAATGGATATAATTATTAATATATTTATATAGTGCCAACAAATTCTGTAGCGCTTTACAATGGGTGGACTAACAAACATAATATAAATATATATATTTTTTATAGTAACTTTTTTAGTTTCTGATGACTTAAATGTAGGCAGACAATGTAATAGAGCAGCAGGAAATGCTAGCAGAATGCTTGGTTGTATAGGGAGAGGTATTAGCAGTAGAAAGAGGGAAGTGCTCATGCCATTATACAGAACACTGGTGAGACCTCACTTGGAGTATTGTACGCAGTACTGGAGACTGTATCTTCAGAAGGATATTGATACCTTAGAGAGGGTTCAGAGAAGGGCTACTAAACTGGTTCATGGATTGCGGGATAAAACTTACCAGGCAAGGTTAAAGGATCTTAACATGTATAGCTTGGAGGAAAGACGAGACGGGGGATATGATAGAAACATTTAAATATATAAAGGGAATCAACACAGTAAAAGAGGAGACTATATTTAAAAGAAGAAAAACTACCACAACAAGAGGACATAGTCTTACATTAGAGAGACAAAGGTTTAAAAATAATATCAGGAAGTATTACTTTACTGAGAGGGTAGTGGATGCATGGAATAGCCTTCCAGCTGAAGTGGTAGAGGTTAACACAGTAAAGGAGTTTAAGCATGCGTGGGATAGGCATAAGGCTATCCTAACTATAAGATAAGTCTAGGACTAATGAAAGTATTTAGAAAATTGGGCAGACTAGATGGGCCGAATGGTTCTTATCTGCCGTCACATTCTATATTTCTATGTTTCTATGTTTCTATTACCCTACATTGAAAGATTATAACCTTGAATATTCTGTTTTTGCAAGTATGCATCTAGTTGCTGTTTAAACATCCGTATGGACTCTGATAAACCCACTTCTTCAGGCAGAGAATTCCACTTCCTTATTTTTCTTACAGTAAAAAAAAAACCTTTCCTTTGTCTTGGACAAAATCTTCTTTCTTCCAGTCTAAACGCATGACCTTGTGTCCTATGTAAAGTCCGGTTTGTGAAAAGTGTCCCTCTTTGTCTATTTGAAATGCTGGGGGGTATACTACTTTACTAATATGGAATGCACTGTCTTATCTTTTGCTCTGTTGCATTTTCCTTGTGGAATCTGGCCCTGTGTCTGCCTTCAAATGGAGACTAGAATCTAAAAACCCTACTATGTCATGACAATCTATGAACTAGCTGTACAATCGTTGTTCACAGCCATATTATTTTAAAGTGGCACTGTCACCATCTGGGGACTTTGCAAAGACCCCTGATGGTGACATTGTCTGGTGGCCAGGAGGCAAGTAAAGGTGAGCTCTACTTACTTGAACCTATTCCTCGCGGGTGCGACCATCTTTCTTCGGCAGGCCCTCTTTAGCTCCTGGCGATTCAACCAGCCTCTGATGATGGCTAGGGGATTGACACTTCTAGACGGCAGTAGCTCATTGTCTAGTGCCCAGTGTCTAGAAGTGTCAGGAGGAGGAAATATATAGAGGCAAAGTAGTCCCTACTTTGTCTCAATACATCTCTAGACTGGGTTGGAATTTCAGTGAAATTCCATCACAGTTAAAATGAGTATTTCATAAAGAGTCTATCATTTTTCGGGGGAAGGGAAGTGGAGGGGGGGGGATGACAGTGCTGCGTTAAATCATCTTTTATCCTTGGTAAAGGTGGAGAGAAGCCTTCAGTTTTTGGAAACTAATTCAATTGTACCTGTTTTTTTTAATGCTATACAGTACTTGGCCTTTAAAGCTGCCTACAGACATCTGCTAGTCCTTCTGAGCCCCCACAAGAGGCTGCTAACTGACTTCAACAAATACGGGGAAGACATATGGATATTTTAAATATGAAGAGAAAAAAAAGAATCCAGTATGCTGTTTACAGAAGTGAAATGACAGGTAGGTATATCTGGCAGCAGACAAATTCTGTTCTGTAAACTTTAGAGACATTCTGCAGAATTACTCACATTCTTAGAAACACCCACAGTTGCTTCGAGCTATTGGGATTCCCATATTAACTCATTCATTCAGCTGCCAGTTGATTTTATCTCCTTAATTGGGATTTTAATTCAATCGAATTTATCACTTGCTGAGTTTTGCGCTTTAGATTTTTCCTGACGTTAGAGGGTGTACAAGCAATATAATTATATTAAATGTTAATTAAAATTTACCTGCCCCAAAATCTGATGGTTTGGCAGACACATTCTAAATATGGATGTTTAGCACTCCCCCTGGTGAAAGATCATGGCAGAAATGCTACTGGTTTACAGATTGGGAATCTGCAAACCCTTTTATTTTTACTTTCACTGTACACTGTGTGGCTGCCTGAGTGTTTTGCATATGAGGATTGGCTGCGTGTGAGTGTGGAGTAATTAGCCCTGCTTGGGGTCACTTCCCTAAGCATGGCCATCCTCTACGCTAACGCTAACTTTATGGTATCACTGCCAGCCATGAGTGTCTACAGGAATTTTTCCAAGGGGGGGGGTCATAATTCTAATGACATCCATGCTCAGACCCTTTTTGACAGTGTCATGAAGGGAAGGGCCATAGTCATTATCTATTACCCCCCCCTTTAATATATTTTATCCTCCACGTTTACCCTTTGTGTCTGACACCCCCCCACGCCGAATTTTCTCCTTTGTGTGTCTCTTATTTCCCTGCAGCACCATTTGTGTGCCATTGCCTTCTTCCCTAGTTTCTCTGTCTAACATTGTCTTATTTCACAGCCCCTATGTGTGTCTCTTGATCCCCTGTGTCATTCTTCCCTTCTCCACCTCCTCTGTGTGTCATTGTCCTCTTCCCCAGCCCATTTCTGTTTTTGCCTCCTAGTCCTTTTGTGTTTCTGTTTTTTTCCTTCTCCAGCCACTCTGCATGTCTCTTTGCTCACAACACCCCGTGTGTCTCATTCACCCCTTCCCCAGCCCCTCTCTGTGTCTCTTGATCCCCTTCCACAGCCCCTTTGTTTGTCTCTTTCTGACCCCCAGCCCCTCCATGTGTCTCATTCCCCTCCAAGCCCCTATGTGTGTCCTAATGCCCTCCGGCCCCTCTATATGTCTTCCTCCCTTTCCTCCTGTGCCTGCTGATCTCCAAGTAGTGTGACAAACCACGGTAGAGGCTACATGCATTGACTGGCAGGAAGGGGAACACTCTCCTGTCTGCACCTCTCCTGCCAGTCATCTGGACATTGCGCCAGGGGCAGATCCAGAACCCAACCTTGGGAGGTGCACTGAATGTTAAAAACTGGTGTGTGTGTATTCTACATATTGAGTTACTAAAAATTTAAGCAAATTGAAACTTGAATTGAAAATTTAAGGCAAAGCTTGATTTGAAAATAATGTTTCATCTATTTTTTCCCTAATTTTGAAATTCTGTTTTCAATTTACTATAAATCGGAGTTTAGTGAAGACTAGTGATGTCGCGAACCCGAAATCCAGAGCCCTGATACACACTGACACAGAGCAGAATAGTGACTGTTCCCCCTACATAGGGTCACTTGGCAGATATGGATTGACACCTGTCCTCAAAGCCCCTGATACACACTGACACAGAGCAGAATAGAGACTGTTCCCCCTACATAGGGTCACTTGGCAGATATGGATTGACACCTCTCCTCAGAGACCATGATACACACTGACACAGAGCAGAATAGAGACTGTTCCCCCTACATAGGGTCACTTGGCAGATATGGATTGACACTGTCCACAAGGACTAGCTGCAGGCTTCCTGGCAGGGCCCATACAAGGTGGTAGAGCAGGTTTGTGCGGTCATTGGCACGGGAGGCAAGCGCATGCTCCATGTGAACATTCTCAAGCCATACCACGAGCGCACGGAAGAGGTAACCGCGATCTGTGCACCTGCCACTGAAGATTATGATAATTTGCCACTCCCAGATCTCCTAGACCAAGAGGGCCAGAGCGGAGACCTGGGAGAAGTACAGTCAGGAGAACGGTTAGACCCCCAGGAGCGAACCCAGGTCCAAAGACTAATCCAGGACAAGGGGGCCACGTTTTCCAACCTACCTGGGTACAGTCCGTTAACCACTCACAAAGTTGAAACCCTAGACCAGACCCCCCTTCGCCAAACCGCCTATCGCACACCCGAAGCAGTTAAAGAAACTATTCGGAAAGAAATTGAGGAAATGATGCAGTTAGGTGTGATAGAACACTCTGACAGCCCCTGGGCCTCCCCAGTAGTACTAGTACCGAAACGGGACGGCACAACCCGTTTCTGTGTAGACTACCGGAGGCTAAACGATAAAACAACCTCAGACGCCTACCCTATGCCCCGGATAGACGAGCTCCTAGACAAAATGGCCAGAGGCCAGTACCTCACCACAATAGATCTGTGCAAGGGGTACTGGCAAATTCCATTAGCCGAGGACGCCATCCACAAGTCGGCATTTGTCACCTCGTTTGGCCTATATCAGTTTAAGGTCATGCCATTAGGGATGAAAAATGCCCCGGCTAACTTTCAGAGGATGGTAGATCGGCTACTGGATGGGTTTCAGGAGTATGCCTGCGCCTACTTGGATGATATAGCCATTTTTAGCTGCTCCTGGCCCGAACACCTGACCCACATAGGAGCAGTACTAGACCGGATTAGGGAGGCCGGACTGACCCTAAGGCCCAGTAAGTGCCACATAGGAACGCGTAAAAACCTCCCCAAGATAGTAGTATGGGCCCCAGAGTGTGAACAGGCCTTCCAACAGCTCAAGACGGCGCTCATTAAATCACCTGTACTTTCTGCTCCTGATCCAACTAAGCGCTTTCTCGTCCATACAGACGCTTCTATGTTTGGATTGGGAGCAGTACTGAGCCAAGTCGGAGCAGATGGCGGCGAGCAACCCGGGGCTTATCTAAGCTGGAAACTTTTGCCCAGGGAAGTAGATACACTGCCATTGAAAAGGAGTGCCTGGCGGTGGTGTGGGCCCTCAAAAAGCTGCAACCTTACTTGTATGGACAACCTTACTCACAGATCACAACAAATTTGGGGCACTGCGTGTGCAATCTAATGTGCCACCAGATAGGAGTGGTGTGTTAAGTAGTACTATTCTTATCAGTTTAATCCCTGTTACATCCCCTATCAGGGGATGTGTATATGGCATCGATTTTAGGAACCGGGAGATGGAAAAAGATGCTTGGTCGGTCCTCCTTCTTCAAATTTGGGACACTGCGCGTGCAATCTAATATGCCACCAGATAGGAGTGGTGTGTTAAGTAGTACTATTCTTATCAGTTTAATCCCTGTTACGTCCCCTATCCGTTGATGTGGAGCAAGACACAGCAGCAGAAGAGGACTCAGCCGAGGAGGTTATGGAAGAGGATGGAGTAGGAGGAGTAGAGGAGGTGGCAGCAGGCCTGCCTGCAAGTCGTGGCGGTGTCACCAACTCCTCTGCAGAGCCACGCATTCCATGCTTGGCAGCCATCAGCAGTTTTGCCCAATGCGCAGTGTAGGTGATATATCTGCCCTGACCATGCTTTGCAGACCAGGTATCAGTGGTCAGATGGACCCTTGTCCAACACTGTGTGCCAGACATGCCATTATTTCCTTTTGCACAATCGAGTACAGGTTGGGGATTGCCTTTTGTGAAAAGAAATTTCGTCCGGGTACCAGTGAGTGAGTGGTGGCACTGGGCACAGTATCCACTGTGAGCCTGACACACCCGCTGGCAAACAACTAACTGCTATTCAATCTATAACAGTGAAAAAAGTTTTTTGTTTTTAAATACAAGCTATTATGACACCAGATATGAGTGGCACTGTGAACTGGCAGAGTACACGCTGTAGGGCTGACACACCCGCTTTGAGACAACTAACTGCTATTCAATCTATAACAGTGAAAAAAGTTTTTTAGTTTTAAATGCAAGCTATTGTGACACCAGTGAGTGAGTGGTGGCACTGGGCACAGTATCCACTGTGAGCCTGACACACCCGCTTTGAGACAACTAACTGCTATTCAATCTATAACAGTGAAAAAAGATTTTTGGTTTTAAATGCAAGCTATTGTGACACCAGTGAGTGAGTGGTGGCACTGGGCACAATATCCACTGTGAGCCTGACACAACAGCTTTGAGACAACTAACTGCTATTCCGTCCCACTTGCTTGTGAAAAAAGAAGTTTTCTTTGTAAAGCGTATAGAGACACCAGATGTGGGTGGCGAAATTACCGCGGGCAGAGGTCTGCGAGAGCCTGCAGCTGAAGGAGGCCTGACACCGGCACAGGACACTGAGCTGCTATTATTACACTGAAAACTTTTTCTTTATAAAACTTAGCAGCTATAGAGACACCAGATGTGGGTGGCAAAGTACACGGGCAGAGGTCTGCAGAGCACACGCTGAAGGAGGCCTGACACCCGCTTTAAGGACACTGACTGCTATTAGCTTACACTGAAAAACTTTTTTTCTTTGTAAAAGCACGCTATAGAGACACCAGTTATGAGTGGCAAAGTACACAGGCAGAGGTCTGCAGAGCACACGCTGAAGGAGGCCTGACACTCGCTTTAAGGACGCTGACTGCTATTAGCTTACACTGAAAAACTTTTTTTCTTTGTAAAAGCACGCTATAGAGACACCAGATATGGGTGGCAAAGTACACGGGCAGAGGTCTGCAGAGCTCACGCTGAAGGAGGCCTGACACCCGCTTTAATGACACTGACTGCTATTAGCTTACACTGAAAAACTTTTTTTCTTTGTAAAAGCACGCTATAGAGACACCAGATATGAGTGGCAAAGTACACGGGCAGAGGTCTGCAGAGCACACGCTGAAGGAGGCCTGACACCAGCTTTAAGGACACTGACTGCTATTAGCTTACACTGAAAAACTTTTTTTCTTTGTAAAAGCATGCTATAGAGACACCAGATATGAGTGGCAAAGTAGACGGGCAAAGGTCTGCAGAGCACACGCTGAAGGAGGCCTGACACCCGCTTTAAGGACACTGACTGCTATTAGCTTAAACTGAAAAACTTTTTTCTTTGTAAAAGCACGCTATAGAGACACCAGATACGAGTGGCAAAGTACACGGGCAGAGGTCTGCAGAGCACACGCTGAAGGAGGCCTGACACCCAGCTTTACCGCGACTTTGCCTATTAACACACTGAAAAACTTTTTCTTTGTAAAGAATGCCGTACTCAGACACCAGATCTGGTAGCGGAAATACGGGCAGAGGTCTGCAGAGCACCGCTGGGGAGGCCTGACACCCGCTTCCAGGACACTGACTGCTATTAGCTTACACTGAAAAACTTTTTTTCTTTGTAAAAGCATGCTATAGAGACACCAGATATGAGTGGCAAAGTAGACGGGCAAAGGTCTGCAGAGCACACGCTGAAGGAGGCCTGACACCCGCTTTAAGGACACTGACTGCTATTAGCTTAAACTGAAAAACTTTTTTCTTTGTAAAAGCACGCTATAGAGACACCAGATATGAGTGGCAAAGTACACGGGCAGAGGTCTGCAGAGCACACGCTGAAGGAGGCCTGACACCCGCTTTAAGGACACTGACTGCTATTAGCTTACACTGAAAAAGTTTTTTTCTTTGTAAAAGCACGCTATAGAGACACCAGATATGAGTGGCAAAGTACACGGGCAAAGGTCTGCAGAGCACACGCTGAAGGAGGCCTGACACCCGCTTTAAGGACGCTGACTGCTATTAGCTTACACTGAAAAACTTTTTTTCTTTGTAAAAGCACGCTATAGAGACACCAGATATGAGTGGCAAAGTACGCGGGCAAAGGTCTGCAGAGCACACGCTGAAGGAGGCCTGACACCCGCTTTAAGGACACTGACTGCTATTAAACACACTGAAAACTTTTCTTTGTAAAAGCACGCATAGAGACACCAGATATGAATGGCAAAGTACACGGGCAGAGGTCTGCAGAGCACACACTGAAGGAGGCCTGACCCGCTTTACCAGGACACTGACTGCTATTAGCTTACACTGAAAACTTTTTCTTTGTAAAAGCACGCTATAGAGACACCAGATATGAGTGGCAAAGTACACGGGCAGAGGTCTGCAGAGCACACGCTGAAGGAGGCCTGACACCGCTTTAAGGACACTGACTGCTATTAGCTTACACTGAAAAACTTTTTTTCTTTGTAAAAGCACGCTATAGAGACACCAAATATGAGTGGCAAAGTGGCAAAGTACACGGGCAGAGGTCTGCAGAGCACACGCTGAAGGAGGCCTGACACCCGCTTTAAGGACACTGACTGCTATTAGCTTACACTGAAAAACTTTTTTCTTTGTAAAAGCACGCTATAGAGACACCAGATATGAGTGGCAAAGTACACTGGCAGAGGTCTGCAGAGCACATGCTGAAGGAGGCCTGACACCCAGACGCTTGCAGACAACTAAATGCTATTCAATCTATTACAGTGAAAAATTTTTTTTTTCTTTTTAAATGTCAAGCTTAAGCTATTGTGACACCAGATATGAGTCGTGGCACTGGGCAAATGGGCACAGTATCCACTGTGAACCTGACACAGAAGCTGGCAGACAAGTAACTGCTATTCAATCTATTACAGTGAAAAAAATTTTTTTTCTTTTTAAATGTCAAGCTTAAGCTATTGTGACACCAGATATGAATGGTGGCACTGACTGGGCAAATGGGCACAGTATCCACTGTGAGCCTGACACAGAAGCTGGCAGGCAACTAACTGCTATTCAATCTATTACAGTGAAAAAAAATGTTTTCTTTTTAAATGTCAAGCATAAGCTATTGTGACACCAGAAATGAGTGGTGGCACTGACTGGGCAAATGGGCACAGTATCCACTGTGAGCCTGACACAGAAGCTGGCAGGCAGGCAACTGCAATTACATTACACAAAAAAAAAAAAGCAGACTGATGTTCTAGCCCTAAAAAGGGCTTTTTGGGGTGCTGTCCTTACAGCAGAGATCAGATGAGTCCTTCAGGACTGTAGTGGACACTGAATACCCTACCCTAGCTATCAATTTCCCTATCTAATGAGCAGCAGCTACACTTTCCCTCCTCTCACTAAGCATGCAGCTTCAGAATGAATCTAAAATGGATGCTGGGAGGGAGGTGGGAGGGTCTGGAAGGGAGGGTCTGCTGCTAATTTGCTGGAATGTGTCTGCTGACCGTGAGGCACAGGGTCAAAGTTTGCTCAATGATGACGAATAGGGGGCAGATCGAACCGCGCATGTGTTCGCCCACGGTGGCGAACGCGAACACGCTATGTTCGCCAGGAACTATTCGCCGGCGAACAGTTCGGTACATCACTAGTGAAGACACTGTTGTGTGTTTTCATTTCTGCAGAGGTCCTTAATGTAATATTCACTGTATGAACAGCAATACACCTCTCATATCACAT
>OW240915.1:325769795-325787647 GCA_933207985.1 Pelobates cultripes | reverse complement strand
GATCATTTACCTCCCCCCATTACTCTGTTCTAGTGAACGTTTTCCCATAGTGTCCCTTCCTCCAGTGGTGTCCCTCTTTCCATACTGCCCTTCTCTGCAGATACTCTCCCCCACTTTCTGTCTTTCTGCATATATTTTACCACCAACTTCTGTCCCTCTTCTCTTATTCTGCCCCCACACCTTCTGCTCTCTCCGTATTTACCCCCACACACCTTTTGTCCCTTTCCTTATAATCTGCTCTGAAACCTTCACTTTTCTCCAAATTCTTCCCACTTGTGTCCCCTTTCTCATATCTCCCCACACGTCTCTATTATAATCAGCAGCATACAGCCAACGTTTTAATCTTATTAACAGAGTTTTCATTACACACACACCTTCCACTTTCTTCATATACCCCCAAACGTTTCTCATATCCCCTCCACACACTCCTGCAACTATCTCCATAACTCGTGTCCATTTTCTAATAACCCACTAGACACACACACCTTCATATGTATTAATATTCTCCCTCCCACTTCCATTCTGTCCATTTCTTCATATATTCTCTCTGTCTATTCATTCCCAGCTTTATTGATTCTCTCTCTACCTGTTCTGGTGTAGTCTGGCTGAGTGGCTTGGGACTTGTATTCCTTGCAGCTGATTTTGGCGTCCCCTGCAGGTAGGAGGGAGAAGCGATAGCACTCTATCCCTGCTCTCTATTGCAGCCCAGGTAGGGAGTGAACACTCAGCTGCTTACTGTGGAGTCTGGCTGAGCACACACTGTTTGTAAGTGCAGTTAATTTAAAGTAATTATTATTTATTAAACAAAGTATCCACTTCAGGTTGGCCCTCCCTCCAGACGCCCATGCTGCTATCTGTCAGTAATGGAGACACTCTAACACCCTAACCCTAACACCCTAACACCCAAACCGAAAGGAAACAGTAACTGCCCTGTGTATTTTATCTAGCGCCACGGAGCAAGTGGCGCCATGTGGCCTACACAGCTCGCTCATGGCCGGGTGACAGGAGTGCAGGGAAGCTAAAGCAGGTACCCTTGTGGAGTATATCATTATTCTCCACCCGGGTCTATTAAAAATAAAAAAATATTGAGGCAGTGGGGCAGGGCTTATCACAAGGCAGAGGCGGGGCTAAAACCTACCATAAGCCGCTGGTAACTGCTGCACAGGAAGGGGGAATCAGGAAGGAGTCCCTGCTTCCCCAACAACCAACTGCCTCCACTCCCCTTTCCAGCCATAATGGAAAGAGGTAAGTGTGTCTGTGTGTGTGTGACTGCCTGTCTGTATGTCTGCCTGTGTGTGTGACTGCCTATCTGTATGTCTGTACGTCTGTCTGTGTGTGTGACTGCCTGTGTGTGTGTGTGTGACTGCGTGTCTGTGTGTGTGACTGTCTGTGTGTGACTGTCTGCCTGTGTGTGTGTGTGAGTCAGTCTGCCTGTGTGTGTGAGACAGTCTGCCTGTGTGTGCCTGTCTGCCTGTGTGTGACTGTAACTGTGTGTGTCGCTGTAGCTGTGCCTTTGTGTGTGCTTGTGCCTGTATGTGTGACTGCAGCTGTGTGTGTGCCTATCTGACTTTAACGGAGTGTGTGTTCGGCTGTCTGCCTGTAACTGAGTGTGTCTGACTGTCTGCTTGTAACTGTTCTGCTTGTAACTGTTTGTGACTGTCTGTCTGTACCTGTGTGTGACTGTATACAGGAAACTTGGGGGTGGGAGGGCACCGTGAAGACTTTTCGCACAGGGCGCATAATGGCCTAAGGCCACACACACACACAGCACCCCTACACCACACACACAGTACCTCTACCCCCCACAGCACCGCTCCCCCAACACATCACACCTCCCCCCACACACACACACACACACACACAGACAGCACTCCCCCCCACAGCAACCTTACCCCACCACACGCACAGCACTGCTCCCCAACACAAAACCCCTCCACACACACACACACACACACACACACACACACACAGCACCCCTACCTTCCCACACAGCACCCCTAACCCTCACACACACACAGCACCCACACACACAGAACCCCCACACAGCACCCCTTACACACACACACAGCACTCCTCACACACTCCACACCCTTACACACAAACACATACACTGCACCCCTCAATGCAGTATGTGTGTGTGTATTCAGCAATCTTTATGTCTTCAGCAGACTGTGTGTATGTCTTCAGCAGACTGTGTGTGTGTATGTCTTCAGCAGTCTGTCTGTGTGTACTCTGCATTCCATGTGTGTGTGTGTATTCAGAAGTATGTCTGTATGTGTATTCAGCAGTGTATGTATTCAGCAGTCTGTGTGTGTGTATTCAGTGGACTGTGTGCATGTATTCAGCAGTCTGTGTGTGTGTCGGTGTGTGCATGTATTCAGCAGTTGGTCTGTGAATGCATTGCATTTGTTGGAGGTACTAATAAATTATAAGCTAAATTTTATCTATTTATATCATTATTTAAAATTTGTATCATTGAACTCTCTGTTGTGTTCTTTTAAAACAAAAGATGTCAATTAGTTTGGACAACTGTACAAGTTCTTTTTTTCCTAAACTTAAACTTTAGTATTCAGGTTTAATTGCCGTGTTGGCACTTTGAGGAAAAAAAGTAGGCATATATTGCCGTTTGGGCACCCGGGCTCAAAAATGTTCGCCATCACTGTACATACTAGAAGGCCTCCAGTTTTACAGCATTGTTAATAAATATGTTAGCAAAAAAAAACAAATCTGCTTCTTGATACAAAATTGTGTATAAAACCAGCATGTAATTTTCAATAATAAAAGCATTGTGCAAAGAGAAAACAGGAAAATAAATCTTTGTATTTTATGATGAGGTATAATGACAAATCCTTTAATGTTGACCTTGTTGTGATATTAATTTTTGTCTTTTTATTAGAGGTCCTTGTCATCAAAAGAGAAAGTTTGATCATTGTCAGTGTGGCTTGCAGATCTTGTTGGCAGTAATTGCTTTAGAGGCCGTGATCAATACAATGCTAAAACATTATGCTGGCTCAGTTATACAACACTTTCTGAATATGTTTAATCCGATGGGTATAGTCACACTGAAATAATTACAAAAAAAATAATAATCTGAATTTGAGAAATGTCAAAAAGAGATATAATACGTACACTTATTACTTAAAAAAAATAAAAAAAATAAACTCTTTGTTTTTGTTGTGCATGTGTAACAATCGTATGACAATAATGCCACAACAGCATACTTAGACAATGTGAACATACAAGAGTGTGAACTGTTATATAGCATTTAGAAGGTACGCACAGATATTTATATAGTGATAATAACAAAATCAAGCTGGGTACATGCTGGTTAGCCATAGTGAGTTCTTCTATCGTTTGATTACAGTAGCATAAGGTTAATAAGTGTAGTAAGTGTTGTCGCTTTAGCCTCGGGCCCTATGTATAGTCGCGCTTAACTGTGCTCAAGTGTGGTATATATTCCTAGCAATTACAGGCTGTCTAAACAGTCATATCCTACAGTAGATAGACAGTTAGGTAACGTGTCAATTATTGTGTCAGTCTCTAGGTAAGTCGTATTAACGAGATAAAAGGTATACAGGAATATACAGTGGATGTAACTAGCTTATATAACATTGGTATTTTAACACTATAAGGGTGAGTCGGTTGTGTAAGGTGTTGGAAGTGTCTAGAGGACATGCCTATCTATGCATGCTGTATGAAGCGCTCTGTATTGGATATTATGGTCCCGTAGAAGGGTGGTAAGAGGCTGCAGGGATCTCCGCCATTGCAGTGTGTTGCCAGACATATCCGCATAGAAAGATAGATCCAGGTTCTCAAATTTGTAAGTGGGAGTCCCTTGTATAGCGGCCTGGACTGCCGTTTTCTCTCTAACGGTTTGAAATTGGACCACCGGGTCCCTGGGTGCTGCGGTCAGCGCCTTCCGTGGTTTGGGTATGCGGAACACTCCTGTGAAGGCTATGTTTTTGGCCTGTCGTTGCGTGAGTAGGGATGCCATCAGTCTCCGCAGGAAATGCGGGATTTTCGCCTCTGGTATATCCTTGGGTACTCCTCTTAGCTTGAGGTTCTTGCTACGTTTCCTGTCTTCAAGGTCTGTGAAGCGCAGGTCCGTGGCGGCCTGTTGCTTTTTGAGGGCCAGGACCTCTTGAGTGAGGGCCGTGATCTTCTGGGAGTGTGTGTCAGCTCTGTTATACACTTAGACACATTACTGGGAGTATTATTGCTGTGGAGTTCTGTTATACACTCAGACACATTACTGGGAGTATTATTGCTGTGGAGTTCTGTTATACACTCAGACACATTACTGGGAGTATTATTGCTGTGGAGCTCTGTTATACACTCAGACACATTACTGGGAGTATTATTGCTGTGGAGCTCTGTTATACACTCAGACACATTACTGGGAGTATTATTGCTGTGGAGCTCCGTTATACACTCAGACACATTACTGGGAGTATTATTGCTGTGGAGCTCCGTTATACACTCAGACACATTACTGGGAGTGTTATTGCTGTGGAGTTCTGTTATACAGTCAGACACATTACTGGGAGTGTTATTGCTGTGAAGCTCTGTTATACACTCAGACACATTACTGGGAGTATTATTGCTGTGGAGCTCTGTTATACACTCAGACACATTACTGGGAGTATTATTGCTGTGGAGCTCTGTTATACACTCAGACACATTACTGGGAGTATTATTGCTGTGGAGCTCTGTTATACACTCAGACACATTACTGGGAGTATTATTGCTGTGGAGCTCTGTTATACACTCAGACACATTACTGGGAGTATTATTGCTGTGGAGCTCTGTTATACACTCAGACACATTACTGGGAGTATTATTGCTGTGGATCTCTGTTATACACTCAGGCACATTGCTGGGGGTATTATTGCTGTGGAGCTCCGTTATACACTCAGACACATTACTGGGAGTATTATTGCTGTGGAGCTCTGTTATTCCCTTAGACACATTACTGGGAGTATTATTGCTGTGGAGCTCTGTTATACACTCAGACACATTACTGGGAGTATTATTGCTGTGGAGCTCTGTTATACACTCAAACACATTACTGGGAGTATCATTGCTCTGGAGTTCTGTCATACACTCAGACACATTACTGGGAGTATTATTGCTGTGGAGCTCTGTTGTACACTCAGACAAATTGCTGGGAGTATTGTTGCTGTGAAGATCTGTTATACACTCAGACACATTACTGGGAGTATTATTGCTGCAGAGCGCTGTTATACACTCAGACATGTCCAAGACAAGACAAACATTTGCAAATAAAAGAGGTAAAAAGGGATTTGGGCTCAAAATAGAGACTGTCCCTCCTAAACAGGGCCACTTGGGAGGTATGGGAATATGGTGAATCAATGGACTCTGGGACAGTCCTCTGATGCTGGTTGATTCGCTTTGGAAGCAAATACCTACAGGATTATCTGCTAAAATGGTAATTCAGTGTGAATTTAAAGTACTGGTACATTTTATTTTAAGGTCAAAGTAGAAAAACTGGAATCCTAGCTGAGGTAGAGATTTGTTTTTGACAGTTTGGCAATTTCAGCCTTAAATTTGACATTCCCCTTGAATTCACAACAGTTCCCAGCTTATTAAATAACTCCGCAAAAGTTTGTCTGCTCTTTTAAACTGCTGAGTTTTCTGAAGCTGTTTTTTTTATTAATTGAAAAATTGCAGAAAATTTGCCCTCACTTATAATGACGGAAATTCTGTTAAAATATCTGCAGAGCTGCAGGCATAGCCTTAGTTAGTTAGAAATGAATATAACATTGTATTTTTTCCCCATACACTTTCTAGGCATTAAAGTCGTTTTGACGGTTACTGATGAAGTTGGTCGTTTTACTGACAGATGCTCACAAGCTGCGAAACTGCAAATGAAACTTCTCAAAACCATGGACAACAAATTACAGTTTGACACAGCAGAATATTACAGCCGTTACACAATCCTTAGATAATGCTACATTTCCTGTTCAGCAAGTTCAAATTCATAACGTAACAAACTCTAATTTAATAATCGCATCGCTTTGAGAGGATGACAGTATTAATGACTTTAAGCTTAATGAGGCATCTTTTGACAAAACTTACAGATGTAAACAGTGTAGTTATGGTTGACTGCTAATCTGCTGCTTTGTAATACCCTTAAGAAATAACGGTACATAAGGAGAAGAGCTGATGGGGCTTATCTTTCAAACAAGAACAAAAAAAATAAATAAAAAAAGTAAATATTTAACATAGTCTCATAAATAATTTATCTTTAGTTTAATGTTCAGCAGGATACAATGTCTGGTTCAAATTTGTGTTTGTTACACTTTTGGATTGAGAATCGATGGCTCATTAGCTTTAAGTGTGAGCCTGATTGTAAGAGCGAACAGCATTAAACAGCTTGTGCGGTTATGAGAGATACCTCACGTACAAAGCCAAACACAGCTGTGGTCGAGGTAACTCGGTACAAGAATGACAACGTATCGTTTATCTGGGTTGTTTTGTTTCTTATGTCATGCTGTGTGGAAGAAAATTGTCCTGTTTAGAAGAAATCTCCTTATTATGTACCGAGATGAATAGCAATATAAATATTACATGCATATGATCAGAGCGACAGGTTATAGAGTGGAAATTGGACATTTTTACTTGTATCATTTACTTAGACACCGGATATAATGTCCAGGGACAAGTTCTTCAATATTTCTAATGTTACTGACATTTAGATCTGTGATGGGGCTGTGCTGCTATAAAACAGGTTTAAAGCTGTGACTCCAACTTTTCGGGACTAGAACACAGAATTATGATGTTTTCCAATATCTAAGGGTATGTTCATCACTCTTCAACTATAGCAGAATTCAGTGAATTAGTAAAGGGATCACTAATTGATGTAATATTTTATCTTATTACCAAATACCATCCTTCGGGTTGGATGAGCCAGACCTATTTATCAGCTCTGTACTTTTCGGGTTGCATTGGATTATTGTAACCCTCTCCTAATTGGTCTTCCCAAAAACCGTATGCCCCACTACAGTCTGTAATGAATGCTGCCACCAGACTGATTTTCCTCTCTAGTCGGTCCTCTCACACCTCACCCCTCTGCCAGTCCTTACAATGGCTTCCTGTAGCCTACAGGAGTCAATTCAAAGTGCTAACCCATACCTATAAAGCACTGAACAATTCTAGCCCCTCTTATATCTCTTTACAGATTCATGGGTATGTCCCTTCTCGGGCTCTCCGCTCTGCCTGTTCGCTGCTCGCACCCGTACGGCCAACTCACGCTTGCAGGACTTCTTGCGGGCGGTTCCCTTCGTATGGAATAGCCTGCCTTCCCCATCAGACTCTCCCCTAGTCTTCAATCGTTTAAGAAGAGCCTTAAAACCCATCTCTTTAGGAAAGCTTATGGCCTCCCAGACTAACCTCTACCTCACATACCTGTCTCTTGCTCTCTCCTAAAGGGCAGCACTCTACTCTCACCTCCAGCTCTGCTTCACTCCCACCTGCTTCACTCCCACCTTATTTGATTGATATTTCGTGTCCTAATATGTTTTATACCCCACCTCCTATAGACTGTAAGCTTGTTTGAGCAGGGTCCTCTTCAACCAATTGTTCCTGTAAGTTTTCTTGTAATTGTCCTATTATAGTTAAATCCCCCCTTGTATAATATTGTAAGGCGCTATGTAATCTGTTGCCGCTATATAAATGGCAATAATAATAATAAAATGTTGACATTCAATGTTATTATGAAAAACAAAAATTGGGCATACCCAGATAAATCTTTTTATTATTCTAACATTAAAAACATAAACTAATTAAAAGTCTACTTATTTGGGGAAATATATAAAGTATACTGTATATCGTTTATATAGTTATATGCTTAATGAGTTAAGACCAATATCTATGTATAATTCTTCTTATACAGACTTCCCCTATGACATAATTTTTCACATGGTCAACATGAGGCCAGTAGCCAATCAACACATTAAAACTATACTTACTAAAACTAACATTCTGAGCCCAGTCTAGCATAAAGTCAATGGGGTGATTCCTATGACATGTTATATCTACTGCATGAAACATATATATTTTATAGAGTTATCCCATTATTGTTTTTTGTCTTGAATTCAGCTTTACAAACGGACTGTTCGCCAGGCACCACTTAATTGCACTGCTGAGTGTCTACCTACTGCATTAAATACAGGCCTCAATTTTAATAATTTTAGACAAGATTTTCAAATGATTTAATATTTTGAAAAATATTTTAATATTATGATTTTTCTAAAAACTTTTAAAAATGTTTTATATATATATATATATATGATATATTTTTGATATTTTAATATTAAGAAAAATATATTTTAAAAGCTTATCCAGAAATAATAAATTGAGGCAATATTGGGTAATTGTGTAGGTACCAAAGGAACATAATCTTCTTCTCTAGGGTAGGAAATCCAATACATCAGTTTACTAAACATTAACTGAGGCCAAGAAGTGCTCTTATAAAAAACCAAGGAACCGTGAAACATAGTTTAGGTACCAGGGAACATAGTTAGGTATTATGCAAATACTAAGGGGGGTTGCAACCCATTAAGTAGAACTAGGCAAAAACTCAATTCAATGTGTTATACCAGAAAACAATTCATGTGCAATAGAAACAGAGATACCTGCGTCCATGCACTAACAGTGCAAAAACATCAGGAACCAAGCAAAATGACCAGAATTATTTAAATACTCTGCATCACGGCAGTCAGAAGTAGGCACCGTTAGAGAGATAAAAAATTTTTTATCGTTATTGTTTAATGGAAGAACTAAGACATAACTACAGTTAATAATCCATGGTTTGGATACGCCTCATGGAGTCACAATATTGCTTCCATTAATGTAGCACATTTTGTTTCCTGCCAAACCTGGCATCGCCTTATCAAGGTAGAGAATGGCACATTCACCCACTAACACATGTTTCTGGGAATTGGAATCGATGTATTCTTAATGGAATTCAGCCAAACTGCAGAAATATCGCAGCACTTTATAGAAGCGATGATTAAAGCCATTAAGGTGAGTGCAATTTCACTAGAATGTCTTCAGCCCCTGATAGGTCATTTAACTTCCATGTCAAAGGTAATTCCTATTGGGAGAGCTTTAAAACAAAAGTCATCAGCACTTACAGAACCCTTAATTTTGTTGTAAAACCCTATGACAAGTAAGTTCAACATTCAATTCCATTAGTACCAGATTACAGATCATGTTTGTACAAATATGTGTGTTTGCGTGTGCTTTAAAAATGAACATGTCTGGTTTGCAGTTCAGCTTTTCAGAAAATCAAATACAACTGTATTTAGGATTCCTGTGAGGTCAAAACTAGTTCACATTTCTGGTAAACTGTTTTTATTCCGTTATGTCTGTATTGGGTGTGAAGGACAGAACAGTTACTTTTTAAATATGAGTTATACTAATTGCATGGAAAGTGAGCAACCTTAAAGTGGACCTTTCATCACAGTACTATTAATGCTAACATTTCCCAAGGCAATGAACATATAATTTATTAAAGATATATAATAAATACTGTATTGCTTTAGATGTTTCCAGTAGCCCTTCAGCCTCTCGAGAATATCATTTTGCCAGTTAATATCTGCAGGTTCATTAGATCTGAAATGTTTTCTTTTAACCAATTTGTCCTTTTTCCGTCATGTTTAAAGACATGAGCCGCATTCATCTAAGATCATTTAATCTATAAATTTTTTATCAGTAATGCTAGCAATGTACAGAAAAAAGTAATCACTTTTCTTATACTTATGTTGAAGTGTTGCAAACGTACTTCCTGGAGGAACCTGCTAGCTAGCCTCCTGCCCAAGGACAATTGGCCGTATCCAAAGACCCCATTTGGGGAGTTAACATGTCCGGCCACCCCAAGCAGCTTTGCCTCAATGTCCCTGGTTCGGCACTTTCCCATCTCTGGAATTGAATCGAATGCTAGCTCCCTGGCGGCCGTTCGCGTAAAGAGACCCAAGAATAGTCCTCAGTGGTTCTTATCAGCGACTGCTATAGAACAAATTTCGGTATGAGGACTTTGTGGGTCCAGGTCACCTCAGTGGTACTTAGCCGCGAATGTTATGGAACTATTTTCGGCATGAGGTGACCATGCGGTTCCCGGATAACTTGGTCCGGGGTTTTCAACAACTTTGCAATCCGCCAGGAGATCGCTTTTTGGACCTAAGGTGTCTGAGACTAGGGGGAACAAACGCTATCTGAGGGCCAGACAGAGCACCCTGTATTTTGGATGCAGGAACTCTCGAAAGTTCATCGGCAAAAGCACCAAACTCCCTGGAATAGGACCACATGTGCGGCCGGTCAGAACTTTGACACAGTAGCGTTTCCCTATACTGCATGGATCTGAGTGCTATTTGGACAACTTGGGCGCTCAGATCCAGGCTATTTGGGGATATATAAAATGTGGGGTTACTGTATATTTTTATAATGTTTTGAGGTACTTTTATGTTTTTAGTTTTGTGTTTGGCTCTCTGTTCCTGGGATATAATTAGATTATCAGTATTTAACACAATTATCTCCCAGGCACAGAGATCTATGGGAGGGGCTTGTCCTGTATTGAATGGAGATCCCATGCTTGGGGCTGTGTATATAAGCAGGCAACTTGGCCATGATAAAGCAGTTCCTTTTCACCTTTCATTTAGGTCTTATATCCAGTCTGTCTCCAACTCCTGCAATGTCTTTACAAATATTGCCTGCATTTGCCCCATTCCGAACTAAAGATAAAACTAAGGTACTTGGAAACTTATTTTTTTCTCAACTTGACTGTTGCAACACACTACTCATCAGCTTTCCAAATACTTGCATTGCCCCTTAAGTCCCAGGAATGTTTTCCTGACTGACCACTATTCCCACTCCCACAAGCTGGTCTGAGCAGGCTCTTCTTCACCTCTTGTCTCTGCTAATTTTTTTATGTCAATTACTTGTCAAATATCCAGATTCTATAATTGTAAAACACTGCATAATATGTTGACACTATATAAATGCTAATGATAATACATATAATAATGCTGTTCATTTTGAATGTTTACTGCACCCTGCCTTGTAGATTAAGGGACCCGTAACTCTGATGGCACAGGTATCTTCTGCTGGTTAAATCACCCCAAGGATGGATAGTGCTACAATGGTTTACAAAACTCCAGTCCAGGGAATTACAATGTACTCATATGGCTAAATTGGGCAAACACTGCCGAGTTTCCCCAATTGTTATAATCAACTTCTTGGAACAGGAGAAAGGAATGTGTTAGGAAAGTGGGATTTAAGGCTCCATACAAAAAAGTGCAAAGTAAGTTGTAAAGGGTGACATTATATATGAATATAAAAGTAGATATGGGTATATAGCATGAATGTGGTAAATGTTGGAGACACGGACAAAGAATTATGGTAGGTGCATTTATTAGTCAATGTTTACAATTTTTAACTGTTTTGAATTTGATACAACATTAATATTGCAATTTTATACTCAAGGGCTCAAAATCTTCACTCTCTGCTAGCCATTTGCAACTGAAAATGTAGCCTGGCAAATACAACTTAGAGGGTTGCTATAGACATCGAAAAAACTTTAGCTTAATAAAGCAATTTTAGTGTTTAGAACATGCCCCTAAACACTCAATTCACTGCTACTTTAGAGATAAATCACTTTTGTTTCTGTGTATTCATCCCATGGTTATGACATACACAGCCTGCATGAAACAAGAAAAATGGTTTCACTTTCAACTAGATGTTAACTTGCTTTACACATTTTTAGTTCCTGCTATGTAAGCTGAACTTTAATCACAGGAAGCTCCTGCATGGTATGGAACAGTGGTCCCCAATCCAGTCCTCATGGACCACCAACAGCACAGGCTTTGTCAGTATCTCCATTTGAATAAAAAAGGGAAATACATAAATCCTGGACTGTTTGTGGTCTATGAGGACTGGGTTGGAGACCACCGGTCTAGAAGGCTGTTAACAAAGCAGGTGATTAGGCATTACAATAAAGAAAGTTTAAACATCAGATCTTCTACACACAGGACGTGTTTAGGAAGGCTGTGCAAGTCACATGCAGTGAGGTGTGACTAGGGTTCATAAACAAAGTGATTTAACTCATAAATAGCAGATAATTGAGCAGTGGGGCTGCATGGGGCATGATCTATACACCAAAACTGCTTCATTAAGGTAACACTGTTTGATGCCTGTAAAGTTTGCCTTTAATACCTGATGAACATGCCATGCACTCTCTAAGCTTGCTGTGACTTAATGCCTTGCTAGTACCTTAGGACTTTTAGTAGCATTGAATGTTTTTGCTTGGTAAAAGCTTGATGCACAGTGGACAAGTCCCTGCATCCTCACCTCTAGACACCAGGGACCAAGGGGTTTCCAAACCTGATGACCATCCTGATACAGAACAGGAGAGGGAGTTTTAATAACAGTGTGAGTGACTGAATGGGTGGCCGTGTGGATTTGACTTTGGGTGTGCCTCTAATGTTAACCAACAAGTGATGCTCTTTTAAATGTATATGGAAGAGTTAGTGCTCTGAAAAGTGCCTGCTATTGTTAGCCTCTTATCTATTTGTTAAATTGTTCTAAACATGGCCTACAAAGTGTTTTCCCTTTCTTAACCCTCTACCTGCCCTTTTCATAAACATATTATTTATCCATTCCGAGGACTGACAACATTAAAGGGGGATTAGAACATTTTTCGACAGGACAAGATTAATCAATATGTATAAATATGTATTCCACACACTGACGTATTAAAAAGTTATGGTTAGGGCACAAAAGATGTAACAGATTAAAAACAAAAAAAACCTGACAGATTTATTAAATTGCGCAACCCCCCAAAAGTGTAAAAAAGGCTTAAAGCTCTTTGTGACACTTGAATTCATCTCCCCCATAGTTTATTGTTCTATTCCTCCCACCATGTTTTGTCCATGATGATTGGCAAGTACATAGGGCAGACCTTCTAACAGTGATTGACAGGGAGACAAGATGGAGGGACCCAGCTCTAGTGAATACTGAGTGTATTTCTATTTTTAATTTTATTTTTCAAAGCTGATAAACACATTTCTTATTTATAGAGCACAAGCCAACATAATATTAAAACGTGTGGGAAGTGGGGAGTCCCCTTTAAAGCTTTACAGGGATATTCGCTAAATTGAGAATTCAACGAGAAATCACATTGAATTCCAAATTTAAGGTCAAATTAGTCCAAACAGGAAAAATCCTCTAAGTCAGCTACCCTTTCACTTCTACTACTCTGGCATCAATGTAAAATATCTTTTGAATACTCGCGTTGGTAAATAACCCTGGTAACGTTTCAGCTCAAAGTGCTCACTGGAAAGTTTTCTAAGGCATCAAGTCCCCCAAAAAAGTTGATGAATTCCAAGCTTTTTGATGCATCCGTTTTAAAATGACAGCTGAGTTAAACCATATCTATCTGACATCGACGTTCAAGATCTGGAGACGGTGGTGCATTTAGAGATGACTGCTTAAAATACGCATTTTAGAATCACCGTCGTCTCAATGTCAAAAGGCATTAGAACAACATTTTATACTCGGCTAAGTGAGATTCCTTTTTTTCCCTCAATGTGAAATATCTTTGAAATTAATGGTGTACATTTTCATTGATGTATTAAAAAAATTCAGCTACTAAAAAAGTATAAAAATCTAAATATGTAACGATGCACAATGAATTATCCTGTGCCTCATTAACAGCCTGTCGCTGAGCTGTAAAACCACTGACGATTAATCATTAGGGTAGATATTTAATGTGCGGTTTGTTTGAAATGTATCATATAGTTGGAGGCAGAGAGGCAGATAATTACCCTCTAAGCAAAATGAACCCTTCAATTGCCAGGATCAAATTTAGGGATTAGAAAAACAAAACAAACAAAAAAAAACTCCCCAAATATGTTCTACGGTTCTAGGGCCGACTGACTTTCAGAAATCTTCTCCATTAAATGTACAGAACCTTAGACTATGATTACATTTCTAAAAATGTAGACAAATGTAATATTTCTCCCTTTTTCAAAGTGATTTTGTTTACATAATTAAAGTGAAACAGTTCCAGAAACAGCTCTACAATTCTACATTTTTCAACATCAGCATAATAAATAACACCAGAAATATACAAACTAACAAAGGTGGTACAGCAGCCCTAAATGAACGGTGGGGCTTGTGGACAACTCCCCAAAACTGGCCATCTACACAGATCTCCCATGCAATGGGGGTAACCCTAATGAGAAATATATATTCAGAGCATAAATCTACATCCTACAGATCAAAGGTACCTAGACAAAGGAAGAAAAGTGTAACAAATCACAAAATAAACCCTAACTTCTATTTCTAAGAGAACAAAGACACACATTTTAAGAATACAAGCACCTAAAGTATATAGAAACCCAGGAGTGAGGGAAAAAATGGCAACCATTCAAAGGAGTAAAGGTAAAGGGAGGGGGGAGTAAATCCCTCTATAACCATATCCCTCTGAATGTGTAGAAGGGCCAAATAGTCTACGTATGAATATAGGGTAAGGGGCAATGCTGTTCAAAGAAACATATAAAAGAAACATATAAAATAATAGGGTGTGAAAGTATTCCCTAAGATCAAAAAAGCCCAGCTCTGCAAAGATCCCAAATCACTGTTTAGCCAATAACCCTATGGCCGAATAGTCTAGATAACAATATAGGGTTAGTGATTGGCTCATTTTTGCACCTTTTTGGTTTTAGATTTGATTCCTGAATCAGCATTGGGTTGAGCCAAATCAAAAAAAAAAAAATCAAACTTATCCCGAAAATTGTTCATCAGAACTTAAATTTCTCAATGTCTACAAATCAGTTTAGGTGTTTCACACTTAACTAGGGCTAAAAGGTGCATAAAATCTAGCACATTTACCCCAGATATTAGAAAAGACCTGTTTAGATGAAAATATCAATCATCAATCCCAGTGAGTAGGCACCTGCTTACCTGGATGGCTGGTGCCTACTCTACCAATATATACAGCAAGGAGGTGGGAGGACAGGATGCAGACAAGGGAGGCTGATCTGGCCGATCCACTCACCTCCCTCGCGCGCCGTCTGTGATGCTGGGAGCCAGAATATGATGTAATTCCGGCCCAGGCATACTAAACAGCGCGCAGGAGGAGAGAGGAACTGCCAGATTACAACACAGCCCCACACTGGACCCCAGAGAGAGGGCAAACACCAGCTCTCCCAAAAGTAGGGAGGCTGGGAGGGCCTCAAAAAAAGTTAATTGTGAGAGTGTGTAAGTGTTTCTGACAGTGGTGTGTGTGTCTGTCTGACAATGGTGTGTGCGTGTGTGTCTGTCTAACATTGTGTGTCTGACAGAAACAGTATAACCTGCACTCGAGTTCCGTGTGAATGCGCTGGCCTTCCACCAAGGAGGCACTCCGTGTAAGGGATGGACACCGCTGAATCCACCAATGCAGTATCAAAAGAAGAGGAACACAGGCAGCACTCCAGGATGAAGGTATTGAAGTTAACTTTATTCGTGGGTTCCCCACCTCACCAAAAAATAAGTGTGACATTTCAGCTCAGCAGAGCCTTAATCACTGTCTGTCACTGTAAGTGAGTGTGTGTGTCTGTCACAAATGTATGAGGGTGCTTTGGACTGGGTGAGACACATGGAGTGCTGGGGTGTGTGTAGGAAACATGGAAGGACTTGGGGGGGAATGAGACGTATGCAGGGGCTGGTAGAAGGGCTGGCAAGGGGGGGAATGAGACACATGGAGTGGCTGGAGGGAGAATGAGACACATGGGGAACCCTAGTACAGTTTTTGTACCGAGGCCCGGTGGATTCTGGTTACTCCTCTGAGTAACTATCTATCTATCTGTCTGTCTGTCTGTGTCTATGTATCTATCTGTCTGTCTATCTGTCTGTCTATCATTCCTTTATTTAGATTCAAATTATTCTATTCTCTAGTGATTTATTTTTAGAGAATAAGGCTAACATTTAAGGTGCACCAAGTGTCATTTAAAATGAAAGACAATTAACATTATATTATGGTAATTGCATATTCATAGAAGCTGGCAAATTATACAGTATATGTTAAATGGTTCGAATCTCAGGGGGAATCATACCATTTATTCCTTTCTTAATTCTAATCACAAAGGTAATCAGAAGGTAATCACATATTCACAAACAGAAGATCTAAATCTTTAATTATTTCATCAGATAAACACACAGATTTTTCAAGGATAAACCTTGACCTCTAATATATTATCAGGAATGTTATAGAGTAGCGCTTACAAATAATATTTATAAAATATGCATTTTTATTTAACATGAACCCAGAATGATATGCATGGCTTGCAGATTGTAAAACTCTTTACACTTAGATTCCTTTTCGGTTATAGTTCCATGGACTGACCAAGTATAAGTCCAGAGGGATTTGCTCACTTTAGACATTAAACATTAAAATGTACAGACGGTCCTTAGTTTTATTTGCAATTAAATTTGCTAATTCCAACTGATTGTCCTGTTTAATTGTAACAGTTGGCATTATAAAAAAATGATATTTTTTTTAACTTTTTCGATTTCTACATTTGTCTTGTAAGATAATAAATAAATAAATATGTGCAGCCATGTACGTGTATTGAAATGTGTATTAATGTACTTCATGTTTAATTATGCAGTGTTTTTGTGTGCATGTTTATGTATGCATGCACAGGATCAAAAGCAGTAGTTCTTGGAATTGTTGAACTGGAACTCAAATTTGTGATCCCTTGACATTTTTGGGTCCCCTATGGTTAGAAGAGGCATATGATACTAACCTCATCCCAGGAAGCAACAACAAAGACCCCTTCAATAATGGGCAGAATCGAATTAAGGGGTTTTATAAAATTATTTTTGGTACATATTATATTACAATTGAAGAAAGGGTTGCTGAGCTAATTCTATAATTGAATAATGGGTTTCCAATTTCTTTAGTTTTTCTTTAGAACAAATTACTTTGATCTAAAGAAAAAACAAGTAAAACTTTCATTTTATAATAAATATTTATTGTGCTAAACAAAACCCTTTTTCTGTTTGTAAAGGTGGCTTGTGTTGTCACCATGCTGCCGACTGGTGGAATCACACATATTCTGCAAAATTAATAGTAATCCATAATGCAACCTGTATTAGATATACAGTTACTTCATATACAAAGAATAGGAGCTTGCACTACTGCTGCCTTTATAATACAGAAACAGTACAGTAGTGCAGAATAATTAATTTTGAAATCATGTAATGATCCATGATATAGGCTGGAGGCTAGGAATGACTTTGGGTCATTGGCTTGTGGGTTCCCCCGAGCTCTTCAAAGAGACTGCGAATGTTTCCTAGGGCTTATACAATAAAATCAGTTTGTTCTTAATGGAACTTTCGCAATAAACATCACAAAATAAATTTTTTAACATATGAAAGTGATAGTAAACTATACCACAACAGAGTTTTGAAGGAAGAGTCGAATGCTCTCTGATCTTGGGTCAGAGCTACAAATGACCCCTAATCATATAGGCATTAGTCACGTAACAGAAATACTCTATTATCATCCTGAAATTTGAGAAAATGCTCAGCTTCAGGAATTAATTCCATTAAGGGATTTCCTTCTCATGAAATGAATACAGGTTTTTTTTTTTTTCAATTTGACAATTTTTATTTTATCAGAGAACATATTTGGGGTACAGAAAGGAAAAAAGGGAGGGTATGCAGTTGAGGTACATCGCTCTAAGACACATCTTATACATTCAGGAGCAAGGCTGGATATTCAACTTTGTGGGAGTGCCTCCCATACCCTTGTGACCATGGTCGCGCTCCTTGTCAGGTTTGTC
>OW240915.1:325755059-325769695 GCA_933207985.1 Pelobates cultripes | reverse complement strand
CCTGCAATGAAAAATTCTTGCAGTGTTTAAGATACTTAAGATAAAGTTTAAGATAAGGAACGGAGGTCGACCAGAAGGCACTATAGGTAAGGAATATACCTTCAAGTCTTCAATTCACTGCAATCTGGCATTTAGTAAATAAACTCCATTGATAGAATTATTACAGTTTAAATTAAATTTAATTAAAATTCAATTACTCAGTTGTGCAGTAAAATTCTTGGATGCCTATTGGCATATTGTCACAGCTTGCTGAATGGAATGTAAAAGATAAAACAGATTTTTTTTTTTTTTTTTACTTTTAAAAGAAAGTCCAGCAAATTGAAACAATAAAGGCTGATTAGTATCCGTTATCTGTTCATTGAAGCAAGCAAATCCTGCTGTTCTGACATGCTCGATGTCACTATTCCAAACCACACGAGGGCGTTGCATCCCTGTCTATCTGTTATCGGTATTAGCTTAGCAGAAACATCTTTTTTTTTTTTCAATTTGACAATTTTTATTTTCACAAAGAATGGGGTACAGAAGAAAGAGGGGGAGGGGGGGGTAAAACACGTTGTACAGCATTGTCAATAACGTTACATATCCATTGTAATATTAGTATTGCTTATGCGTGGTGGGATGGTTGGGGGGGGGAGGAAAGTGGAGAGGGGTTGCCATCAGTATTATATCATTCATAAAGGGTCCTTTATACCTTGTTGAGCAGTAGCCCCCTGATTGGCCCATGACTTGTTTCCTGTTGGTTGTTAGCCTCTGTTCTTCTGGGTTATGACTGTGTTTTGACTAGTCTACCCCCTGCAACTAGTGATTTGGTGTTTGTCTCCCTACCTCTTCTCCTCAAATCCATTTGACTTTATACACTTATGAGTGGTGTTATAAGCAGTGTCTTGTGAACATGAGAATATGAGCTAGCCCTATTTGCTTTGGGCCATGGTGGGGTTTCAAACCATTGTGGTACCTTATGTGAGTGTACCGGTGATCGCTAAGGCATCGGGAGAATTTTTTCGGGGTTTGGTGAGGTGTGAACGGCTTTTGTTAGCCTCCCAATATTCTTTCCAAATCAAGTTGGCTTTTGCCATTGATTTGTTCAGGCCTCTTTGATGTACAAGCATTGATTCATATTGCCAGTTAGTGTTGATTTGATTGAGGAGGGTATTGAAGTTCGGTGCAGAAGGTGATTTCCATAATCTAGCTATCACCATTGCGGCTGATATTAAAATATGGTAGATAGCTGCCCATTGAGCTCTAGTTAAGTTTTCTGGTGGTGTATATATAAGAGGCACATCTCTACCGTGGGTTCTATGTTGGCGTTCGTTATTTGCTGAATGAGATGCGCAACCTTGCGCCAGAATGGTTGTATGATATCACAGGTCCACCATGTGTCTAACATCGTCCCCACCTGTTTCTTGCACCTCCAGCATTGATTTGTGGAGGATTGTGGCCATATTTGTGAATCCTATCTGGCACCAGGTACCAGCGATATAGTATTTTTCTTTGGAGTTCTAAGTGATTAGTGCATGAAGTGATGCCTCTCTGTGATGAGTACGCTCTTGTCCAATGTTCCTCACTAATTGTTCAGTTCAATTCTTTGTGCCAGCATGTTTATATGTGATTTTTATTTTAGTCTGGGAGTGTATTATAGCACAGTGATATCACCTTTTTGGGGGCAGTGCGTTTGTGCAGATTTTTTCAAAAGTAGATAATTTCTGGTGTGGTTCATCGTGTAGTGTTTGGGGTCGGGTGTGCTCCAGGCATGACTTAAGTTGCAGGTACGGAAACAGGATTCGACTGGGGAGATTGTACATGGTTTGCAGTGCCGGGAATTGCATGATTTCCCACCCGTCATATAGCTGTTCAATATGTTTGATATCGTGTTCTAACCATCTTTTTTGATCTAGTGTGGGTATTATCCTGGACATTACATCCATTGGGGTCGCTAGGGGTATTGGCTGGTAGGCCGTCATGCTGTTCTTTACTGAGTCCCATATTTCGAGTAGTAATTGGGATGTGGGGAGCAAGTGGTGTGTTGTGGGTCTGCAATGTTTTGGGGTCCAGAGGTATGAGTAAATTGTGGAGTGGTGGGCCCAGTGGGATTCTATCCCAAGCCATTGTGGTTGGTCAGGTCGTGGTTTGAGCTGTGATATTGTATGGAGGATTGCTGCTTTGTAATAAGTTTGTATGTCAGGGAACCCTAGACCACCTTTGATTACCTCTCTTTGTATAAGCTTTGTGGCTATTCTAAATTTTTTTGTTTTGCCACACGAATCTAAGGAGTAAGTTTTGGGCTGTGAGAAAGAAGCTTTTGGGCAGTGGGATTTGTAAGGTTCTATACAGATATTGGAGTTTAAGTAGGAGTGTCATTTTTACTGCTGTTATACGGCCTACCCAAGATATGTATTTCCCTTCCCAAGTTTTCAGAATGTCTTTAAAGTTCGATAAACTACTTAAGTAGTTGAGCTTGAAAAGGTTTGCTGGATTTTTCACGATTTTGAGGCCTAGGAAGTTTAGGAAGTCTGTTCGCCAGTCCAGGGGGAATTTCTCCTTTAGTGTTTCCATTTGTTGTTTGTGTATATTAATCCCCATAGCCTGTGTTTTGGCTAAGTTGAGCTTGTAATAGGAGTATTTCCCATATTGTTCTATGTGTTTCATAAGGTTGCGCAGTGAGATAAATGGTTCTGTCAGTGTCAAAAAGATGTTGTCACGAATATGCTTAATTTATATTCCTCAGTTCCAAGCGTGACCCCTTTTATGGAGATTTCGTCTCTAATTTTGGCTGCTAGTGGTTCTAATGCTAAGACGTATAGCAAAGGTGACAGCGGGCAGCCTTGTCTCGTCCCATTCATGATCTTAAAGGTGTCCGAGCAGAATCCAGCTGTCACAACTTTGGCTGTAGGTTGGTTGTATAGGGCTCTGATCACATTAATGAATTGCTGTGGGAACGAAAATTTGTGTAGTACAGCTTGCAGAAAGGACCAACTGAGTCGGTCGAAGGCCTTCTCAGCGTCTAGGGACACCAGATTTCCCCCCCTCCTCACACTGTGTACCAGGTCCAGTACCTTACGTGTGTTGTCTGACCCCTGCCTTCCAGCTACAAAGCCCACTTGGTCAGTATGTATCAGGTGGGGTAGTATGCAACTCAGTTGTTGTGCATGGACTTTGGCGTATAGCTTGGCATCAGTGTTGAGGAGCGATATTGGACGGAAGTTGGGGCAGTGAGTCGGTGGTTTGCCTGGCTTGGGGAGGGTGATAACATGTGCCATTAGTAATTCCTTAGGGAGTGTACCTGTTTGAGTGGCATAGTTAAATAGTTGCGCAAGGTAAGGTAATAAAATGTGTTGACATTTTTGGTAGTAAAGGTTTGTGAAGCCGTCAGGGCCTGGTGCTTTGTTTTTCGGCAGCGCTTTTATTACAACTTCTACCTCAT
Organism: Pelobates cultripes; assembly: GCA_933207985.1. Taxonomy (NCBI): domain Eukaryota; kingdom Metazoa; phylum Chordata; class Amphibia; order Anura; family Pelobatidae; genus Pelobates; species Pelobates cultripes. The sequence continues at coordinate 325,766,274 of OW240915.1, read as the reverse complement.
GTGTTGTCACGGGGGCTGTTAATTCTGATATCTGAGTGGGTGATAGTGTCGGTAATTGAGTGTTTGCTAGGTAAGCATGTATATCTTCATCACTCTGTTTTAAGTGGTCTGAGGTCTCTAGGTTATATAACCCTTTGTAGTAGAAGGCGAAGGCGTTGCTCACCTCCACTAGGGAAATGAGTTTTTTGTTATTCTGATCTATTATGTATGGTATCCTTCTATTGGTTACTCTGCTTTTGAGTCTAGATGCCAGTAATTTACTTGCTTTGTTGCCTTGTGTGTATTGTTGTTGTTTGAGTCTATGTATATTATAGCTCACTCTTTGTAGTGTGTATTCTTTAATTTTGTCTTGTACATCCTTGATTTGGGTTTGCAGTGAGTCTGTCGGGGATGTTTTGTTTCTGGTGGTGAGGTCTGTCAGTTGAGTGTTCCATTTTATCCATTGCGCCTGGGTGTCACGCTTAGTCCTCGCTGCTTTTTGGATCAGCAAGCCTCTAATGACTGGTTTGTGCGCCTGCCATACCGTGTCTATCTTAGTTTGCTCTGTATTGTTCGTGTTGAAATATTGTGTGATTTCTTCCTCTAGATGTTTAGTGACCATCGGGTTCTGTAATAGGGATTCATTAAGTCTCCATGGGCTCTTGTGCTTGAAGTCATATTGATCTTTAATCGTTAGTGTTATAGCTGCATGATCCGACCAACTGATTGTGTTGATATTGCTGTCGAGTAACTGGTCTAGGTGTTGTCTGTGGATATGTAATCTGTCTATACGTGTGTACGTTTTGTGCGGGGCTGAGTAGTAAGTGTAGTCTTTTATTTGTGGATTAAGTACTCTCCACATATCGTATAGTTGATGTTCATCTAGTAGTTTCTGATATGTTGTGCACGCTTGGATTTGTTTTGATCTTGTTCTGGAGCTAAGTTGTGCTGTGGTATCTTGCTTTGGGTCTGTAATATGATTGAAGTCACCACATAGGATCAGCATTCCTTTCTGTAGTTGTGTTATCTTAGCTAACAGCTTGTGAAGGAAATTCCTTTGGTCTGTATTCGGTGCGTAGACTGAGACTATAGTATACAAGTCGTTATTGATGGTGCATACTAATATCATGTATCTGCCCAGGGGGTCGATATAGGAGTCGTGGTGTGTGAATGCAACTTTGTTGCTAATTAATATTGTCACTCCTTTGGATTTATGTCCCGTTGTTGCGTGGTATTGGTGTGGGAATAAGTCTGGCCTTAGAGTTGGGTGTGTTTTAAAATGTGTTTCCTGGAGGCAAATTATCTCCACTTGCTCTTGTTTCAAGAGTCAGTGGCGTTTATACGGTGTGTTTAGACCTTTTACGTTATGAGAGTATACTTTCATATTAGGGTTTCAGTAGGTAATAGCTGTCTGTCACAGGGGTTTTATTGTTATTGCTCTTTAATATGGCATTGTCCAGGAGGCTAATCTGTGTATTTGGCTTCTCCCTGAGCTTGAAATCAACTCGCTCAGAGGTTGGTTGTTTGAGGTCATGGTTGTAGGCTGTCGTGGGTCGTTTTACTGTGGCGGATAGGGTAATGAATAGCGGGTTAAGGGGCATGGGGGAGTAACTGGGGGAGAACATAACGGTAGTCGTCACTACTAATACCCAAATCTGGGTGTGGTTACTATTCCGTATAACCTCTGGGGGTCGTGGAATGATTCTTAACTTCGTACGTCAGCGTTTGGCTTAGCCCTTTCGTTTCTGGTGATGAGAGATATGATACCGATAGAGTCAGGTGTGATTCGGAACCAGGAACATGTCAAATCATTTAGACCCTTAGACCCTATTGGTGTCCCGTTCCTGCTTCTCGTGCGTGGGGTCTTGTATTTTAGTGTGTGTTATCTCTATAAATCAGGTTCGATGTCATCTCAAGTGTAAGGCCAGTCTGCACACCTCGTTCCCATGGCTGACCCACATTGCATGTTAATACATTGAGACTGACATTTGTAACATCAAGACAAAGTTTCAACTGTCAGACTTATAACCTGTAACATATAACATTCCTGCTGCTGCTCTTAGGAGGTCTGCTGACGCGGCTAGCATTTCTACATTTATATCCTTTAGCTATAGTGTCGTTTGTCACTTTGATAGCGCTTAACATATAACTTCCCTCGCCCGGCTATTGTTGCTGCCTCTCAGGGGCTACAGCTGGGTCGCCATTGCCATCCCGTTACTGGCAATTGTACACAATTGCAATTGTTTAGTCTACAACCCATACTTTTTAACTGTCTCCCTCTGGTTAATGTACAGCCTTCTGGGGCACACTTATGCAGCCAGCTTTTCCCTGTTGTTAACCTTTGAGCTCAACAAACTACAACATATAGCTCCTCTCGTCTAGCTTTGGTGCTGCCTCCTAGTGTTTTAACTGTCGTGGCTAGCAGTCCCTTCGATGTCAGGTTTTTTTGTTTTTTTTTATCTTTGGTGACGTTAAATTACTATTATCGAATCTATAACTTATGCTGCTTCTGCTTTAGTATTAGAACGTCCACTAGGAGGTGAACGAATGCAATCAGCATTTACATATTTTCGTCAATTCGACGGAAAAATCTACAGAACTTTAGCAGGGCAGAGCCTCGCATTAACATTGAACTCTGTGCATAGTTTAACAAATAAGTATGCTACTTGGTCATATAATTAAACCATAGATCTACACCATTAAAAGTCTATGGTACATATGCATGTAATTCTTTAATCAAACCCGTCGGTGTATCGTCTTCATCGGGCGTTCACTTGCGCTGTTTCTTCCACTCAGGCGACAGCCTCTCTGTAGCATGTGTTTTTTCCGGCTGTTGCTGCAGTGCTATCCCCCAGGTCCTGAGGGTTTTTCTGCCTTCGTCTGTGGACAGGATGGTGGTTACCGTTCCGTTTCTCTGGATCAGGAGGTGGACCGGGTGACCCCACCGGTATGGCACCTGTCTTGCTCTGAGTGTCTCTGTGATGTCTTTGTATTCCCTGCGCTTTTGCAGAGTCAGGGCAGAGAGGTCTGAGTAGAGTTGTATGGACTTATATTTTTCAGGCATATCTCTGCGTTTTCTGGAAGCTTGCATAATTTCTTCCTTAATATGGTAGTAATGTAATTTTGCTAGGACATCCCTTGGTGCTTCGGCCGGTAGGAATTTAGATTTTGCCACCCTGTAAGCCGTATCGATCAGCAGCATGTCTGTAGGTAAGTCTGGTGACATGGCTTGGAAGAGGCTTGTTAAGTATTCCGCCAAATCTGGGTGCTTTACTTCTTCGGGGATCCCCCTTAGTCGTATGTTTTGCCTTCTCGAGCGGTCTTCAATGTCCATTATTTTCACTTGGAGTTGGTGTTGTTGGTGTTCTAACCTTTGGACATGGTCTGCCATATCGTTGTGGGCCTCCGCAAATTCGTCCATTTTGTTTTCCGCCCTAGCCGTGCGCTCCCCTAACTCGCGCACGTCTTTCTTTATCTCTGCTATTGATTTGTTTAGGTTGTCTAGGAGTTTGTTGGACAACGCGTCCAGGCACTTCTGCAGTATCTCTTGTGTGACTGGTAAGTTCCCTACCGGGTCGGTGTGAAGTGGCATCGTATCATCACTGTCGCCATCTTGGTCACTCTCGTGCGAGGCGGCCTGTTTAGTCTGTTGCGGCCTGGTTACGAAGAACAAGCTTTTTTCTCCCTTGTCCGGGAGTTTTTGCTTGGACCTTGCTTGGGACATGTTCCCTGGAGTTGTGGTCAGGGTTGTCAATAATTATTGCTGGTGAAAAACGCTTTTTCGGGCTGTTAGGATCGGAGCACTATTCACATGCGACCGTCCGTGCCATGAGCTAGGCCACGCCCCCCAGCAAAAACCTCTTTAAAAGAATCGCTATAGAAACAAGAGACACAAGGAAATCTACATAAATAAATAAGTGCAACTCATAATAAGTTTGCGTTGTCTGAACGTCCCAAAATAAAAATGAGAGAAAACGTATTCTTCCTGATTAAACACTTTGCAACGTATTAAAGAATTTGCATGCCTCATTTCATGCGAGTCTATCTGTAGTGATGCACCAGGCAAATAATACTATGCCCCCCCCAAAAAAAAAACAAATCACAGTTTAGTAGATATACCCCAATGAAAGTTTTCATGCATTTAATTGTGCATTTTTTGCATTAAAAGTAAATCTTAAAACAGCTTGTAAAAGCAGCAGATCTATTGTCTGCAGTCTTTGAAACCCCTCCCCTTCTATTCCCGCCCAGACTATCTGTGGCTGTCCAATCACAGTCTTCCCAGTGCAGCTCAATGAGAAGTCTTTGCAAGGCAGGTGCTCTGGGCAATTGCTGTCTCTTGATTCTAGCTCCACTGAGCTAACCAACCAGGAAGTAACAGGAGGGGTCTGATTGACAGCCAGGGGGGTGTAACAAGGTACATTTATAAAAGTACCAATTTCATTTTGAAATCTGCACATTTTATAAAATGAAAAAAGAGCACCCACTTCTTCACACATAAAGATTTTCAGCAAGCTAAAGTGCTTTAGGTGTATGTAGTGCCAACGTCTATTGAAAAAAAAGTAGGGCACACTTTTCACACATTAGGCAGCTCAGGTATCCTTTTAGGTGTTGTCCATCTCTGCTGTTTGTGTAAGGCCGTTTACTCTCCAGTCTCACTTCTGGAACCTGGAGCTATCCTGTAGATCATCACAAGTCTAATGAATGTATGAGATCAATATTGAAATTTTTTATCTACATTATCATGAAATATTCTGCTTGACCGTGGAAACTCTCTAACAAAGGAATCATCCATCGTAATGAAGTTGTTATGGTACCTAAAGTCATCCAGTGCCATCTTACCTTTAAGTGTTAAACAGCTCTGCTCGATTTCATGCAGCAGTCTGTGCATTTCTATTCTGCTTGTGCTAGTGTGGAAACATTACCTCTAGCAGCAATGGGGCAGCAGCAAATTACTGGCTACCCATCATGAGTAAAGGAAAGGAATTTACATATATTGACAGGCAATGGGGGTCAGTGAAAGTTTTAGAGCATTCGCTGATACTTTCAGCCAATCACTTCTGCCCAGAGCAGAGGAGGAGAGGAGTAGTCCAGCACCTCTGGACACATCTTAGGTGTCAAGCCATTCAAGAACAGTTTCACACTTAAAGCTAATATGTCACCAGGGGACTCCAAGCACCATAACAACTTCATTGAGATTAAAGTTTTATGGTGCCTGGAGTATGCCTTTAAAATTCCTTAATCCCTTAGGGATTGTTATCCGTGTGATGGACATGACTGCTAGAATGTTAGCATGTTATATTTTGGCAGACTCTGAAGTAGCAATGTGTGAATGACAAGACGATGTACCAATGAATAGCAGTAAATGCAATGTTCGTAACTAAAGCACAAAATGTCATAAACCCCACATAAACATTAATATAATTCCTCTGCTTGTAAAAACACAATGCAGCTTGAAGTAAGGAACATGGTTATTGAAGGTATATCCACAGGGACAACATTTTCAGTGTTGACAGATCCACTTTCACTGTGGCATCATTTTAGTGTTTTGTTCACTCCCAGGACAATTACAGGTCTCTGGTGCAAAAACCCAAATTGTAGCTATTTTCTCAATGCATTTGATTTTGTGAATAGCTGCACAGAGCAAACACATTTTATTAACAAAGCAAATATGTTTATTAATATCTAACTTATCTATCCTACTAGATCATGTGTTGTAGGTATCCGATTCATATTATTGATACTAGTCTAGATTATACCATTTATTGTTACGTATGTTATTATTCTTTAATTATTTATGCTCTACTTTTTTTTCTCAATCAATGTTTATTAATGTTTATTGAGGTTTCATAAATGACAAATGACAAAATAAATTAATAGTAAAACCAGAAATTACAGAGGTAGGTAAGGTAGTAAAGACAAACAACCCTCCTGGTAGATTCTTCTTCTCTGGACACCTTTCTCCTTTCCCTATATCCCGGCCCCAACCCCATTCCACCCTTTCCCTTGCTATGTTTGGCCCCATTTGCTCCTTACCCCACCAGATATCGGGCACACTGTTCTAGAGATCTGTGCTATATTTATGCTTTCAGTTGGGAAATGTTCACATCCCGTATCTTTGCACTGATTGTACATGCTCTCCTTCTTCAAACTCTTCGATCACTCGGTCTCTGTGACTCTGTCCTCTTGTGGTTTTCCTATTATCTCTCCCACTGCTCATTCAGTGTCACCTTTTCTAATTATACCTCTTTCTCTCTTCCTGTCTCGGTTGGAGTCCCCAAGGCTCTGTACTTGGACCCCTTCTATATTCTCTTTATATTGCCTCTCTTGGCAAACTTATTACCTCATTTGGATTCCACTACCACCTGTATGCTGATGATACCCAGATATATCTCTCTTCCCCGGACCTCTCCCCTGCTGTCCTGCAATGTGTCACTGCTTGTCATTCTTCCATCTCTGACTGGATGTCCTCCCGCTTTCGGAAACTCAATCTCTCTAAAACTGAGCTCCTTGTCTTTCCTCCTTATAATACTGATCGTCTTCTTTCGCTTTCCCTTCAAGTTGGTGGAATCCACATAAGTTCATCCTTGCAAGCGCGCTGTGTTGGCGTCATACTTGAATCTGGCCTCAACTTTCAGCCTCACATCCCGTATGTTGCCCAATCCTGTAGATTCCATCTTAAAAACAACTTTGGAAATTCGTGACTTTGGCAGTTCAGCACTTCGGTTCGGGACTTCCGAAATCTGGGACTGACACTTCGGCACTGCCGAAATTCGGGACTTTGGCAATTCCCTACCCCTACCCTTAACCCTACCCTTAACCCTAAGCTTAACCTTACCCCTAAGCCTATCCCTACCTTTAACCCTACCCCAACCCTAACCATAACTTAGGGGTAGGGTTAGGTTTAGATCCCTGTCATCATTCCCTTCATTTTCCCTCCCTCTCCTGTTTTGACACTTTTCAGAAATCCGAAGCACTTCGGCACTTTGGCACTTCGGTTCGACACTTCTGAAATTCAGCACTTCAGCAATTCGGGACTTCAGCAATTTGGCACTTAGGCAATTCGAAAGCATCCAAATGTCTGAATTGCCAAAATTCGTCCGAATATAAATTCGGACTGAAATTGCACATGTCTATTGTTCATTTGATGTTTCATTTTCTAACCTCATTTCATATGAAATTTCACATTTTTTGGGGTGACTGATCATGAATGGTTTGTATTTGCATTATGCAAGCTGTCTTGTCATATCAATGATTTGTCTATAACTAGGTTTTCTAAAACACTTTAATTTATGTGTATTTGCATAAGCCCAACGCAAAAAAAAATGTAACCCATGTTTCCATCTAATGTATTACTATATCTCACTTAGCAGTCTTTCAAACACACTGTGCATATTGTATATGAGTTGCGATTTAGGAGAGGGCATGCAATGTTTCAGCAATAGATTTCCTTTTTGTATCGGATAATTTCTTCTTCAAAAAGTGTAATAACAGTTGCCAAAAGTCATTGTCTTCATCAGCACCTTAATAGACTGTAAGCTTGTTTGAGCAGGGTCCTCTTCAACCTATTGTTCCTGTAAGTTTTCTTGTAATTGTCCTGTTTATAGTTACATCCCTCCTCTCATAATATTGTGAAGCGCTACAGAATCTGTTAGCGCTATATAAAGGGCAATAATAATAATAATAGTAATAATCACCACCCTGTAGGTTGATAAACATGTGAATGATCTAAAATCTGCTCCAATCACCAAGAGAGTAGGATCATCTTGATGGAAGGTCCACTGCAATCTCATCTGATGCCATCAAGCATGACAAGCTGGCTGGCTTGCTTCCCTGTATAATTGTTTACTCTATATTGTTGCCTCTAGGGATGATTTGTAATGAATAATGTCCAATTACAGAAGATTTATCAGGGTAATGGCAGCTGGCTTTATTCAGGCACAATAGGGGTGTTGTTCACACAATCAGAAAAATAAAGTATAATAATAATAATAATAATACTAAGGGTAATATTTATTATAATTGTTTGCTAAGTTCTAAAAATAAGACACAAACTACCCAAGTTTTTATATTGATTTAACTCTATGTGTTTTTTGCTCTAATTTTACATGTTTTTTCCTTAACAGTGCTTGATGAGTGTTTGTTGCATAATTTAATTATATTTTCATGATATTTTCACACCTTCTGCATGTGCACTTATTCACTGAACTAAATTGTGACCATCAATGTTACTTTCTATCACCACGTTTTGACTTTGTGAAGTGCAGGTAACACTAGTTACAGTACAGCAGGGATTTTTCATTCATTAAAGAGATCTAAGAATTGTGCATAAAAATTCCTAAACACAAATTAGATCTTTTTAAAATTATTTTGCCACAACTAGAGAGCTGGTACCTATTAATGGTGGGTATTATTTCAATAGTAGATGTAGATTCTCACTATGTTGCTTTTTTTACAAAGGCACTTTTCTACTTAAAGGACCACTATAGTGCCATGAAAACAAACTTGTTTCCCTGGCATTATAGTGTTAATAGGTCCCCCCACCCTCATGGCCCCCTCAAGAGGGGTTAAGTGGTTAAATTCTTACCTTTCTCCAGCGCCGGGCCCCCTTGGTGCTTGGGACTCTCCTCCCTCTTCCGATTGTCATCCACTGAATGCAAGAGCCGCGCACGCATTCAATCAGTCCACAGGAAAGCATTTCTCAATGCTTTCCTATGGACGTCAGTGTCTTCTCCCTGTGATTTTCAGAGAGACAGACACTAGAGGCTGGATTAACCCTATTGTAAACATAGCAGTTTCTCTGAAATTGCAATGATTACAGCTGCAGGGTTAACCCTAGATGGACCTGGCACCCAGACCACTTAATTGAGCTGAAGTGGTCTGGGTGCCTATAGTGGTCTTTTAAATGATTTTTAAAAATGTTTTTCATCATTTAAAATTTACGATTACATCATGTATTACTTTGTGATGTCTATTTTTAAGTAAATACTTCTCTTAAATGCATGTAAAGGCAACCCATAGCCATTTTTAATTTCTCTTTGGTCGGCATTACCTCTTATCCAACCAAAGACAGCGTAGTGAGCATTCCTGAATGTTGACATAATGCGCATGCCTAGGGACTGTTAAATATGAATTGTTATGGTAATATTTTACGCAGTGCTTTTCAGATGGATAAACAGTTTCTGACCAAAAAGGAAACTGATGACCACACACAGGTGTAGTCAATAGGAATACTATAATTATGTATGTACTTTTACGTATACATTACGTATTACGTATATGTATACATTATGAAATAATATCTGTTATACAGACAGTATCACATATATTTAATTATCAAAAATGACAATGGATTTTCTTTTAGCCCTCTATATGTATAAAGGTGGTCCTCATTTACCGACCGGGTTCCTTTCTTATGATCATAGAACGAATTGGTCGGTAAGTAAGGAGTTGAGGGATTCACTGCTCTGGTGAGCTTGTCTATGTTTGGGGAAATTTCCCCGAACATAGACGAACGCACAGTGGCGGATCCAGAGCCTGATCTCGGGAGGGGCACTTGTAGATTATTTAAAGAAATAATCCAGACACAATAACCACTACAGCTCAGTGTAGTGGTTATGGTGTCAATAGTGCCGGGACCCCCTCCCACAGTAAGTAGTCAAACCATTTAAGAACAGTTTGACAACTTACCTGAGATCTGGTGGGAATGGGGCTGTAGTAGGGCATAGGAGCAGTGGTGTGTGTGAGTGGTGCAATGTGTAAGGGGTGCAGTGTGTGTGTGTGAAGGTTGTAGTGTGTGAGTGAGGGCGGCAGTGTATGTCAGGGATGCAGTGTATGTGTGGGACAGTATGTGTGTGTAACAGTTGCAGTGTGTGTGTATGGGGGGCAGTGTGTGTGTATGGGAGGCAGTTTGTGTGTATGGGAGGCAGTTTGTGTGTATGGGAGGCAGTGTGTGTGTATGTGGGGGCAGTATGTGTGTATGTGGGGGCAGTTTGTGTGTATGGCGGGCAGTTTGTGTGTGTATGGGGGGCAGTGTGTGTGTGTGTGTATGTGGGGCAGTGTGTGTGTATGGAGGCAGGAAGGTGTGTGTGTGTGGGGGGCAGTGTGTGTATGGGGGGGCAGTGTGTGTGTATGGGGGGCAGTGTATGTGGGGGGTAGTGTGTGTGTATTAGGGGGCAGTGTGTGTGTATGGGGGCAGTGTGTGTGAATGGGGGGGGCTGGCAATGTGTGTATGGGGGCAGTATGTGTGTATGGGGGCAGTTTGTGTGTGTATGGGGGCAGTATGTGTGTATGGGGGCTGTGTGTGTATGGGGGGCAGTGTGTGTGTGAATGGGGGCTATATGTGTGTATGGGGGGCAGTATGTGTGTATGGAGGGCAGTATGTGTATGGGGGCGGGTTGTGTGTATGGGGGGCAGGTATGTGTGTATGGGGGGCAGTATGTGTGTGTATGGGGGGCAGTATGTGTGTGTATGAGGGGCAGTGTGTGTGTATGGGGGGCAGTGTGTGTGTATGGGGGGCAGTATGTGTGTATGGGGGCAGTTTTTGTGAATGGGGGCAGTTTGTGTGTATTGGGGGCAGTTTGTGTGGATGGGGGGGCAGTATTGGGGGCAATGTGTGTGTGTGTGTGTGGCTTTTTTTTTATAATATATATTTTTTTAATTTAATTTAATTAAATAAATATCCTATGTCCCCCCTCCCTTCTGACCTTTACTGGGGAGGAGGGGGGATATATTTCGATCCCTGGTGGTCCGGTGGGGGATTCATTGGTGGTCAGGTGGTGAGAGTGAACTCTAGCCCGCGCTCCCGGGCTAGAGTTCACTCTCGCGAGATTTGAAGCGTTGCCGTGGTAACCGCGGCAACACTTCAAATCACACGAGAGGAGGACCCGGAGGAGCTTCAGGCTGAGCTCCGGGTCCTCTCTCGCCTCCCTCTCACTCCCTCTCCCTCCCAGCACAGTGCCTGCGGACCGGGGAGGGAGATCTCTGACTTCCCCCCCGGTCCGCAGGCACATTGCCGGGCTAGCACCTGCATGTGCTGCTGGCAGGGGAGGAAGACTGGCGGATTTCTCGGGGGGGGCAATTGCCCCGTTGCCCCCCCCTGGATCCGCCACTGTGAACGCATCAGAGCGGGGAGTCCTTCAATCCCCACGACAGCTCGCACTTACCCTCACGCTAAAGAGCTGGTCGGAACATCGAGAAATCGTCAAACAGGTTGGTCGTAAAAACCACCTGTTTGACG
>OW240915.1:325727744-325754959 GCA_933207985.1 Pelobates cultripes | reverse complement strand
TGCCCCTCATAACCGTGCGTTTAATGTGGGGTGGGGGAAGAGGGAAGGGGGAAGGGGGAAACAGGGGATCGGGCAGCGGAAGAAGAGAGGGGGAAACAGGCCGCGAAAGCTCCATGTCTCCCTGTGTCTCCGTCTTGGTCAACATACTTTGCGTGGCTCCCGCATCTTATCCCCTGGGTAACTATTTACAGTGTGGGTGGTTGTTCCGCATGTGCCCATTGACTTATTTATCCTCAGCTGAGTTTACCTCAATGTCTGTTTTCGTACCTTGGTGGTAGGATTTGTGGCCTCTCTGCGCCTGAGCAGTTAGGTAGTAGGCGTGGTACTATTCATTCTCCGTGTATATATGTATACAATATTATTTTTATTTATTTTTTCTCCACTCCTCTCTCGTTAGTGTTCTAACCATATGTCCTCCCATATGTTCCTGGCATCCCTTATGTGGTGTGATGGGTGCATCAGCTGGCTAGTCTTCGTTTCATATGCTAGGTTTAGGGAGATCTGTTGGATAAGGCTAGATCTCTCTGGTGGCTTTGGTTGTTTCCACCCTCTGGCTATTAATAGGTTGGCAGCTATCAGTAAATGGTATGTTAGGCCGGCATGTGCTTTAGGGAGTGGGTCAAGAGATATGAAAAGTAGGGCAGTTTCTGGTCTCAGATTGGTTCCTGTGTCCAATGCCCCTTTTATCACCCCTTCAACTACCTTCCAGTATCCCCTGATGGTCGCGCATGTCCACCAGATGTGGAACATTGTGCCCTCCTCTTGTAAACATCTCCAGCAGAGCCGCGAGGTGTTGGGATATATGGTTGCCAGTCTGGTTGGCACCAAATACCACCTATATTGGATCTTGCGCATTAGCTCTAGGTGGGATGCGCATCTGGATCTACCTTTATGGGCTATAAAAGCCTGGTTCCATTGTTCTTCTGAGAAGATTGTATTTAAATCCCTATGCCATGCCTCTTTGAATTTGTCTAGCTGCGGTGGCGTCTGTTGAGTTGGGTTATTGAGTATTGCATACATAAGTGATAGCGGTTTCTTGGGCATTGTCCTAGATTCACATGCTTTCTCTATATGTTGCGTATATGTCTGGGTTGTCAGGACAGTGGAGTCCGTCAGTATTCCTTTTAGTTGTAGGTAGGAAAATATAGCTCTTTGCGGTAAATCGTAACTGTGTTGTAAGTCGGGGAATTGTCTCAGTTTCCCTTGATTATATAGGTGTCTAACTAACGTGCAACCTCGCTCGGCCCATATGCGATGGTCAAATGTGGGATTTGCCAAGTGTATGCAGTATATTGGTGTGGCCAGCGCCCATTTATCTGTGTAACCTAACTGTGGTTTGATCATATCCCAATTTTGTAGTAGGGTTGTTGTAGTAACGGGTGTGTCTGGGGATATAGGGCGGTGTTCATGCGGAACCCAGAATAAGTATCTAAGGCCCTTGGGGCAAGCCCGCGTTGATTCCACCTCCACCCACTGTGGTGGGTTGTGGGCTCTATGCGCCTGCAGGGCGGTGGTCATCAGTGCAGCCCTATAGTATGTTTTCACCTCAGGTAGGCCTAGCCCTCCCTGCGCTAGGGGTTTGGAGAGTATGCGTGTAGCCACTCTGACTTTCTTGTATGCCCACACGAAACTAGTGAGAGATCTTTGTAGGCATTTCAAGTACGTGTTGGGGATAGGGATCTGTAACGTTCTAGTTAGGTATTGGAATTTCGGCAGCAGCATCATCTTCACCGCCGCCAGTCTTCCCACCCAGGACATAAACTTGCTATCCCAGTTTTTCAAGGTGTCATTAAATTCGTCTAGTAACCTCCCATAGTTTAGATGTAAGAGTCTCTTGGGGTCTTTTGGGATCTTCAGTCCCAAGAAAGTGAGGTGGTCATCCCTCCAGTCTAGCGGGAATGAGTTTTTAAAATTTTCTTCGGTTTCGCGTGGTATCCCATTCCCCATTGCTTGCATTTTTGTTACGTTAAGCTTGTAGTATGATTGTTCCCCATATAGTTCTATTTCCCTCAACAGTTTTGGGTGCGACAGGTGTGGTTGTGTTAGTGTCAGCAGGATGTCGTCCGCGAAAAGGTTTGCTTTATATTCCCTTCTCCCTATCTCTAGGCCATGTATTGCGGGGTTTTCTCTAATTTTAATCGCTAACGGCTCCAGTGCCAACACATAGAGCAGCGGGGACAGGGGGCATCCCTGTCTTGTGCCGTTTGTGAGTCGGAACGGCTTCGACAGGAACCCCGCGCTCAACACTCGTGCTGCGGGCTGGCTGTATAGAGCACTAACGGCTGCCACAAAGCCATAGGGGATGTCAAACCCACCCAATACCTCTTGGAGGAACCCCCAGTGTAAGCGATCGAAATCTTTTTCGGCGTCAAGGGAGACCAGTAGTCCCCCCCGACGCCGGCTTTACAGGTAGTGGAGGATGTTAATAACTTTCCTAGTGTTGTCCGACCCCTGTCTCCCCTTTATGAAGCCTACCTGGTTATCATGTATTATGAACGGGAGGATTGCACTTAGTCTGTTAGCGTATAATTTGGCGTACAGTTTTGCGTCTGTGTTGAGAAGGGAGATTGGTCGGAAATTCTGTGGGATCGTCTGGGTTTTATTAGGTTTTGGGAGCGTAACGATGTGAGCCGCTAGTGTTTCTTTGGGGAGTTCCCCCTTTTGAGTTGCCTCTGTAAATAATCTGGCTAAGTATGGTGCAAGTGTGGTGTTGATGAATACATGTTTTAAAGCTGTGGTTGTAACATTCACTAGGGGACCCTAACATGCAGACAGGACAGAGTAGAGAGAATTGCAATACCGATCCTTAGAATGGTCGGGTTATGCAAAAAGGGATAGTCAAAACACGAGCCAAGGTCAATGGAAACAGAGAGACAGAAGGGAGAGGTTAGCTTATATACACACAGGGTGTGTCTGATTCACTAATCTCCAATTAGTGTTAACCACTACACGTGGGATGAGTTTCTTCCCTTTCTTGTGGTCTCATCACTGTGTGCTGGTCCACATGACTGGGTGCAGTAAGGAAGCTGCTCTGGAGTGTGCAGTGTCAGACACACTGCCAGTCTGGAGACAGGGACCAGATGACGCCGCTCGCTGTGACGAGGTAAACAAGGTTGCTGCTAGTGGCATGGGGGCAGAGGACCTGACAGTGGTGATATCAGGCTGTTAGTATTTTTGGAGAAATATCCCAGAGAATACTTTCATCCCTTATTGTCAGTGTCATGATTAAAAAATGTTGTTGAAAACCAGATGTGTCTCATGTTTCTTTTGATTTGATATTTAACAAACCAGATTGTCCAAAAGCTTTGTGCCAGAGCTGCAAAAGATTTGTGTGTCTTTAGAAAGCCTACTTATTTTAGCATTCTTAGGATTCCTTGCTAAACTCTCTTCCATGAGGACGTATAATGGGTAAGCAAGAGTTACATATTATTCTTTTTTTTCTGCCTATTTTGCAGGTATATACTTAGCCTGGTCTATTTTGTGTACTTTTTTTTACATGTCTACAGAATTTGATAAGATAAACTCTTTGAGTCGAGAATTCCACATCTTTATTGTTCTTACTGTAAAGCACCTTTTCCTTTGCTGTAAGTGAAAATGCCTTTCTTCCTGTCTCAATGGATGACCTCTTGTTTGTTGTATATTCCTGCTAACGAATAGATTAGCACTTATCAGTTTCCCCTTACCCTGTATATATTTGTACATTACTTTCAAAACCCTTCTGAGATGCTTTTTGTTCTAAAGAAAACATGCAGTTTTTGTTAGCCTTTCTACATAACTAATGTTTTCCATCCTACTTACTAATTTTGTAGCTCACCTCTACACTTTCTCTACAATTTGTTTCATTAAAACCAATGCTCAAAATGTTTACAGTTGATTTATATGAAAGTAAAATTATGTTTTGATCACGTGAATCAATACCGCTTTTTATATATGACAGCACCTTACTAGCTGTTGTCGTTCGTTGTTTTGGATGAATTAGTTTGCGCAGTTCAAAGGGTTTCACAATTACTGTTGCGTTAAACTTTCAGGAGCATCAAGATGGCCACCAGTCATTTGTTCTGGTATAACCTTGTTGCACTAACAATAGACATAAACCAAGTTGATATGTGGAAGCCCACACATATATTTGCAAGCACTCAAAACCAACCCTTTAATTTTGTACAGCTATAGTTTAGATTATCAGCTACATCAGGTATTCTAGCAGAGGTATATCCTAACAGTTAGCACCCACTCTACAATCACTCAAAATGCAGCAACAGATAAAAGATCTTTCTATATATATTCTAGCTAAACAATTGTAATACTAACTAGAAAATTATCTTTTGCAGCGCTTATCTTATATTTCCTATGATTGCAGTTAAACATCTTAGATGAAATGGAGATAAAGGTTTCTGCTGTCATGGTTAAAAAATATGGGCCTAGAGCACACACTTGCAGCCTGAGAAAATTAGCAAGGCTGCCTGTGCCCCTGTACTGTTACATCGCTGCTACCCCCAAAGCACTCCAAAAACCAACTGCCAAAACCTCCACAATACAGCTTACACAATAACCATAGTAACATGTCCCTCCTTCCAGGTAATTCCCTGTCCATCAGTCTGCCTCCTGCCTTTGAACTGATTACACTCATTTGCTAACATTTTCAGTGCTTAAAATTGCATTTATTCAGGGAATATCTGTTAAATGGTGAACTAATAACTTATTGTGCTAAAATGTTAGTCATATTTCTTTTCCATAACACTAGCCTTTGCAATAGCAGATAGTAAGTGTACACTATTGATTAGTTTGTTATCTATAATTGTTACCAAGTCCTTTTCATTTAATGTATAGGTTATTTGTGGGTTCCTTATTCCAAAATGACTTTACATTTCTCTGTATAAAATCTCATCTGGCACGTGCCTGCCCAGTCCCCAATTTGTCCAAATCACTCAGTAGAGAAGTTCTATCATGTTCAGATTGCATTATTTTACCTAGTTTTGTGTAATCTGCAAACACCACGTTACTTTGTCAATGCCCGCTTCAAGATCATTTCTAAACAGATTAAAGAGAAGTGGACCCAGGACAGAACCCTGAGGTATTCACTCCACTTACCCCTTTTGCACCTGATCAATAAAACTATATAAATCCACAGGCCCTTCAAATAATTTCCCAACCACAGATGTTAAGCTCACAGGTCTGTAGTTTCTTTGTTAAGGTTTTAAACCTTTTTAAATATAGACAACATATCTTCTTTTCTCCAATCCTCTGGCATGATTTCAGAAAAAAATAATTTTGGAAGATTAAAAACAGTGGTAGAATATTTCTGTATCAAGCTCCCTAAGTACTCATGGGCGACTACCATCTGAGCCAGGGGCTTTATTTGCAATTAACGATGTTTTTATTGCTATTATACTTTATCCTGTGATGAACAATAGCCTGTTTGCTGTAAGGCTTTTGTAAGGATTTGCAAATCCCTAGCCATAGATTCTTCTTCCCTACATACCGAAGAAAAAAAAAATGTTTAGAACTTCTGCCTTGTCCTGCTCTTCCTTGATTAACTCATCCATCTCACTTTCCAGTGGACCAACACTGAACCAAGGAGGATCAGGGCAAGACAGTAATTCTAATCATATTTTGCTGTGTAAGATAAAATATAATTAGAATTACTGTCTTGTTCTGATCTCCTTGGTTAAGTATTGGTCCACTGGAAAGAGTTAATCAAGGAGGATTAGGACAAGGCAGAAGTTCTAAATATTTTTTTTTTCAGTATATAGGGAAGAAGAATCTATGGATGTATATTTGCAAGTCCCTGTTACAAAAACCTTACAGCAAATATGTGATTAGTTTACACAGGATAAAGTGCTTCAGAAATTGAATAAAGTTAAAGTAAACTAAGTCCCACGGCCAGATGGTATTCACCCATGCATATATATTTTCAGATACACCCATTTTTGACCCTTTTGGCTCATCTGATTTGTTTTCCAAATCTTTTTTTATTACCATAATTCTGCTTTGCCAAACCGTCAAATGAATTAAGAAATACATTTTTCTTCAAACTATTCAGCTAAAAACACATTTTCTCGCCATGCACAAGTCTATTAGAGGCAGTCTATTAGACATTGACTCTTGACTCACATCATTGAGCGGACTGATCCAAGTATCCTGCGTAGTCCTACAGGATCCTTTATAGTCAGCAGCGTCCAACTCATTTCCCCAGTTGCTTATACTTTGATTAATACACTTTCTTGTGGTGCACTCACATTTGCAAATCAAACATATAACTTATTCCGTTAAGTCTGTATTTGTAGTCTATGTTGGTGTTGATTTGGTGTAAGAATAATTCAATTTAGGGCATGCATGACTCCTGGAAGTTGACGGTATTTGTGCAAATGATGTGACTTTTAAAATTTTAAATAATCACAATTAGAAGGATGGATGGGAAACCAATATTTGATTTGTAATGACCCCATCACCTGAAATGTATGTGTTTTGCTCATTATGCATTTATTTAGACAGGCAAAGAATGAGTGAATTATCTGCCTAAAATGCTTAATTGATTTTCAGTGTAGACTATTTAGATTTATTTGAGTAGATATAATTGTCAAGGTAGAAAATGCCAGCTCTGATTTATGTTGATTAAATACCAATATTTACAAGCACGGAACCATTTCTTTTTTTTACTTTGCCAATAAATTAACAAATGTCATAATTGGAAACAAAAAATACAATTTAATAGAAGGACAAACATTTTTAATGTTAAAAAACCATTATTCAAAATTATTTGACAAACGAGCTTTCTAAAAATTGAAGCACAAGTCATGAATTGCAACTAAAAGGTCTGTGTACTAAACAGTGATTCACAGCGTGGTGATAACTGACTGGTGATAACTGACCTTTAAAAATTAGACAAAATGGTTAAGATGGGAAAACAAATCTCTTTCTCAAACCTCAAACTTGGTCATTTTAGTCTAAATGTTGCAAGTCAGCTGCCAAGTCACCACAATTTACAGTGTAGTAAATAAACCCCTGAATGAACACTTTTTTAAAATATTGATTTTCATTAATAATGTATAACCTTTAAGTTATCCATTAATATAGGGAAAAACAGCAACCCTTTATAGAATTATACTTGGGGTTCAAGGTTTATTTTTAGAGATTATAGGGAATATCTTATTATTTAGAGTAATACATTTTTGTCACATACAGTAGATATAAATAAAAATTGAACAAATACTTTGGGTATGTGTTAGGAGCCTCCTGGTATCTCTGGTAATGCACCTGTTGGGCACTCCAGTTTACTATTGCTTCCTACACATAGACTGTTACAAAAGAATGACGTCATCTTCAAGCTTCTAATTAGAGTTGAGCGAACCCGAACACGGATATATCACTGTATGTCCAGGTTGTAGTTCGGCGATTTAATGACGCGTTTTGAAAGGCCGCAGGGCAGCCAATCAACAAGCATTTGACTCGTGATCCCTTAGAAGGCGTCACAGCCATGCCTACTAATGGCATGGCTGTGATTGGACAGTGCAGCAAGTGACCAAGCCTCTATAGAAACTGGTCACTTAGTATTAGTAAATTATGCCCCTACTCGCTATACTGTGAGTAGGGGTGTGTCTATTAAACAGTGAGCAGCCTGTGGCTGCTCACTGTTTAAAAAAAAAAAAAATTGCCCCCCCCCGGCCCCCACCATTTGATGTCTTCTTTCTTCTAAAATCTTCTTTTTTCAGCCCCCAAGAAGGCCAAATAAAAATCCAGAATAACCGACGCACTTAAAAAAAAAAAACAATTGCAAAAAAATAATAATCTTTCTTCACCCATGGAGGGCTCCACACAGACTGAGCTCTGCAGGGTGGGGGAAGGCTTATAAAGCCTTGCCCCACCCTGCAATTAGGTTCAGGGCACTCTGATTGGTGGGTTTAAGCCATACAATCAGAGTGCTCTGACAGGTAAATGAAGAGACTGACAGGTAAGTCTCTACATTTGCCTGTCACAGCACTCTGATTGGTTGGCTTGAAATCCACCAATCAGAGTTCTCTGTGCCATTTTACACAGCGTGGGAAAGTTCTTTGGAATTTTCCCACGCTGTGTAAAATGACACAGAGAACTCTGATTGGTGGATTAAGTAACAGATCAGAGTGTTATGAGTCAAATTACACAGCGTAGGAAAACTCCAAAGAACTTTCCCACGCTGTGTAAAATGACACAGAGTACTCTGATTGGTTAGCTTGAAATCCAGCCAATCAGAGTGCTCTGTGTCATTTTACACAGCCCTCTAGCCCTTTCCAGGAGTTTTTTTAGAGCCATTTTTATTCCGAAAAGTTCGGGTCCCCAATGGGGTTAACGTTCGGGGTCAAGTTCGAGGCCGAACCCGGACTTTTTTCAAAGTTCGGCCGAACCCGCCGGACCCAAACATCCAGATGTCCGCTCAACTCTACTTATAATATATAGAATGTTTGGTCTCAAATTGCCTCCACTGGAATCGGCCATCGTTTAATTTTTACCATTTTTAAAAATTATACATCATATTTATAATGTCTTGGTAAAGTTATGGCAACACCACCATGTTTATAGAATCCAATCAAACACTTGAAAGGTTTCTGTCATGATCACTTGATCAAGTTTTTCATATATCAGACTTCTCAGAATTCATAATATATATATATATATATATATATATATATATATATATATAGTCACTTTTCTATAGTTGATCAGCAGTTGCATAAGACTAGGCAGAGATGAAGCCGGAACAGAGTCCAAGAGTTTATTTATTTTAGTTATGCTATTTGTAATCTAGTTATATGTATTTATAATTATATATATATATATATATATATATATATATATATATATATATATATATATAATTATAAATACATATAACTAGATTACAAATAGCATAACTAAAATAAATAAACTCTTGGACTCTGTTCCGGCTTCATCTCTGCCTAGTCTTATGCAACTGCTGATCAACTATAGAAAAGTGACTTATAAAGAAAATACTAGGAAGATGCAAACTATCAATAGGAATCCCACTTTCCCTACAAACTATGCTTGCAAGTCAATATCAGCTTGATTGGTGGATAGAGAGCATATCACACCTAGTTCACCAAATCCAATAATCTATTGGATCTAAGGCTGTGTCCTGACTTGTGCACCACATATCTCCTCAAATAATGAGAAATGTTTATGTACCTGAGGATAAAACATATTTTACAAAAACACTATTTTGAGGTTTTTGATACCTTAGCGTTTTCTACCCTAGGCACTAGATATCTACAGGTTACCCCAGTCTGCAAACTAATCTACTCCTGTTATTATGCCTTGGCAAAAGCGGCATCATCTGAGAAATTGTCCTATGTGCTGCGATGGGGGAAGGAATTCTCAAAATAAGTAAGCCTGACTTCATGGTTTACAGCTATATCCAACATAAAAAAGGACATTCAAAAACATTAATCATTGGGAAACTAGCCATAAGAAATTTGAGATGGCATCTCATGCTGCAATGCCTTTCTCAAATATGTGCTGCAGATGTAAGAGATTCACTGGGTCTCTTCTCCAAACTATTAGAGTAATTCTGGCATGAAATTCAAAAGCTCATTAAATGACTAACACACTTCCATTTACCACTGCTCCCTGAATACTACGTGCATAAAATGTTCCCAGGGGCCCTAGAGGGGCCCTAAAATGAATGACCCTACATATCTTGATTACTGCTAAAATCTGCATTGTGAGGTTTTGGAAAAAATCAAATGCCCTCCCTACTGTGAGAGTGGTCATGGACACGCTAGCAACCACATATAAATACAAAAAGATATCAGCCGGTAAACATGGAAGAATTGGACCCATCCATAGCCAACATAAATTACTAGGAACCCTCAAAACTATAACTATAATTGATAGGAGAAGACACCCTCCACGTCACACCACATAGGCCCACACACAACAAACCACTGAGAATTGTATTCTTGGGCACTCTCACATCTCCCCTGTATAGAATAACAACTGAATATATTTAGTCTTTAGTAGTTCACAGTAAAGAGCAAACTAAGCATGAATTGTTCTCCTTTACATATTGTATGTGGCGGACTGACTGGTACCCCGACTGGGTACCTCCGCCAAACACAATTCATAGCTATCTCCGGGGCACCATCAGCACTTCAGCCCATAGATGCTGCAGCTTTGCTGGTGTCACGCCGTTGCTTCCCACCCTGGAACAGGGTCCTGGATCCAGCTTCCAGTGATCAAAGCTCTCCTGCAAACAGTACAGCTGTGTAGTGATTATGGCTGTTATAGTTTCCCCCGTCCCCCCTCCCCACAGACATTAGCTGAGACTTAATGCTGGGAGTGAACTGAGTTTAATGGGCCATTGTACAGGCAATGTATACACAGACCCCCAGCAGGGGGTCTCCACCCAATTCAATACAGACTCCTCCCCAGAGTCTGTGTCTGGGGGATAATTGAGTGTACTTTGCTTAAAATAATTATCTCCCAGGCACAAAGGTACAATGCACAAAATATTTAACACCCCAAAACACACACAATATTACAAGGGGCTCCCACAAGTTTTATATCCCCGCATAGCCTGGATTTGAGCACCCAGCATATCCAAAAAGTGCTCAGATCCCATGAACACAGCCACCGGGGTAAAGTTTTGACCGACCGCACATGTGGCTTCTGCCCAAAATAGTTTCATAAGAAAAGTGGTAACGGTCGGTCACTTTCGGGAGTCCTGAACGAATAAGACACTGAACTCTTCCTCTGGTTCATTGATATAAATTGTTTGCATAGTTCATGCGAACAATCCTATCGAACGACGCTATCCTGAGATTCTTGGAAAGGAAGCAGGCATTCGTCAAAATTCAGTGGTGTTCAATTGCAGTTCCATGCTCTCGACGGCCAAACACTGCTGCAGCCACCCAGCCGAACACTTAGGTTACAAAGTGAGAAACAATGGAGGTGTCAGAAGAGGTTAATAGAGGTTAACAAGCCCAGAGGTGGTCTGCAATTTGTGCGTTTGTTCGGTTCCCGAACTAAAAAGGGAAAACACACGAACCAAGTATTTTAAGGGTAGGTTACATGGCCCATAGTCCTTGGGCAGGAGGCTAGCCAGCAGGCTCCTCCAGTAGTTTGTGGCATAGGCACATTTGCCACATAGTATATCTACCTTAATATAGGAAATCACACAGAACTAGGATTCTCAATACATGTTTCTTGTTATACAGCTATTAGACACTTGATTGTCTCATTTAACTGCAGAATGGAGGCTTTGTTATTCTTCCTGTGGGCACAGAATAAATAAAATGGGATATTTACTTGAGGATAATTGTAAGATATGAATTCTCAGCGCTTCACATACCTAAGAAGCTTTAGTTAATTTCAACAATGATATATCTCCCAATAAAAAGAAAATAAATTAGGTAAATTGAAAGTAGCAGAGTTAACAGCCGAAAATGTAATGAATTTTAGGACATTAGCGGGATATTGTTCTAAGTTTCCACAACATTTTCAAACAACAAAACATTTAAATGAAAATTAAAGGGCAGCCGAAGGAAGTTTAACACTGATTTATTAACTTCCTTAGAATAAAACTGATACATTATGTTACCACTTTGAACTTTATATCTGGTTCTCCATCCTATAATGATTTCCTACATATTGTTATTACTAAATAGGTATTATTACTAAATAAATTGCAGAATACTTTCAGCGAGTGCCTTCGTTTTTGTTTGATATCTATTGAAATCAGGACAGATAATGTTATTGATTAGTGAATAAGCTTAGGTGGTCAGATCCAAACAGAAAGTGATTATACATATTATATTTAAGGAGTCAGAAGTTGTAGTACAAGAAGCTGAATAATAAGCTGAATAAAAAAAAACACACCAGGGACTGGAAATCCTAAGCAGTCAGAGTGGTAAGAGGTCCCCTGCAAGAAAAATGGCAGTATCAAGAGGCAGTTATGTACATATGACATAAAATTGAAATTGACCAACACCCTATTTCAGTATTTTCAATGACATAAGACACCATAGCTTAACCCCTTCCCGACTTCGGACGTATCAGGTACATCCGACAAAAAACTATCCTGATGTACCTCAGATGTACCTGGTACGTCCACGTATAATTAGAGCTCTGGAAGCAATCACGATCACTGCCGGGGGCAACTGGAGATTACCGGGTGATTGCTCCACCCGGAGCGATCACTTACGGGTTGCTCCACTGAGAATCGGAAGCCTTCAGGCAATAATAATAATAATTAAATTAAAAAAATGAACCCCTACCCATCCTCTCCCTCCCACGCCCTATCCCATGTACTTACCGATCGCCGCCTTCCCCCGCCGGCAATCAGTGTTCTTCTTTGGGGGGACTCTCTAGACTGAGCCCAGAGAGTCCCCCCTCTCGAATCTAAAAGAACGATCACATGGCCCCCATAGGTGTCCACAGTGCGGCCCCTGCTGGTGAAAAAGTAAAAATAAAGTTAAAAGTTTATAAAATAAATAAATAATTAAAAGATAATAAAAAAAA
The DNA here is from genome assembly GCA_933207985.1 of Pelobates cultripes. NCBI lineage: Eukaryota > Metazoa > Chordata > Amphibia > Anura > Pelobatidae > Pelobates > Pelobates cultripes. Next base: position 325,742,449 of record OW240915.1, on the reverse strand, counting down.
AAATATATATATATATAAATATATCTCATATATAATGTCATACTACGTGTATTTTTTATTAATATATACATATATTAATATAAAAATAGACTTAGAGTAAAATTACACACGTGTATATATATATATATATATATATATATATATATATAGCACATATAATAACTATATATATTATGTATATATATATATATATTATAAAAAATAAATAATAATTAAAAATAAATAAACTGTAAAAATAATTTAAATATATATATATATATATATATATATATAATTTTATTCAAACTGTATTTTGATATATATATATATATATATCAAAATACACTTAGAATGAAATTATGTATCTATGTATAACCCCTTAATGACCGTGGACGTACTATGTACATCCGACAAAAAAAACGGTCGTTAGGGACCGCGGACGTACCTAGTAAGACCCCCGCAAATAGGAGCCCTGGACTTACCTGGACCATCAATCCTCAGTGATCACAGTCAGGGGGAAATGCTGGAGACCCCAGCAGCTCTGGCCACCCTGGCCCTCCAGGGCCATGTGATCACCATGATCACATTGCCGCAATAGGAGTCTAGGAGCTGCCAGCAGGGGTACTGTGTGAGCTGTCACACAGTCCCCCAGGCTGCTAAAAAGTAAAAATAAAATTATATATATATATATATACATTATTTTTATATATATATATGTATATATATATAAATTGAAAAATAAACATTAATAAAAACGCTAACTTTGGCCAGCGTTTGTGACTCAGTGGCTACTACAAAAGACTGGAAATACCCCATTTGGAATACCCTGGGTTGTCTACATTTGAAAATGGTATGCCATGATGGGGTTATTATGCTTTCCTGGGCTACCATATGGTCTGAAAAAGCAATACAGACCCAGCAAACCAATCTGGCACACTGAATTGGGCAAGCCCTATATTTACCCTGTACCTTTTTAAACCACAATAAAACCTGTACATGGGGTGTTTTGTTATAATCGGGACTTCGCTGAACACAAATATGAGTGTTTACAACATAAAAACTTATCCCGAGAATGAAATCACCAGCAAAAGTGCAGTTTTTGTGTAAAAATAATGCAAAAAGAGATGAACACTAACTTTGTCAAGCGTTTATGGCTAAGTGGCTACTACAAAAGACTGGACATACTCCATTTTGAATACCGTGGGTTATCTACTTTTACAAATGCTATGCCATGATGGGGTTAATTTTCATTCCTGGGCTGCTATACGGTCTCAAAGGCAACATAGGCCCAGCAAACCAATCTGGCAAATTTCAATGTGCAAACATAGAAAAGGGGAAAACCCTATATCTGATCCCTGTAAGTTTGCAAAAACCCATAAAACCTGAACATTGGGGGCACTGTTGTACTTGGAAGATTTTGCTGAACACATATTGGGGTGTTCTTTGGCAGTAACACACAATATGAACTGAGAACCTATGCCTAAAGTACAGCGTGTGTGACAAATAACACAAACATATGACTACCCAAAAGGTTGACAAAGACTGGTGGTAGAATTAGTGCATGGAACGTGTTAAAATACCACCATTTGAAATACCCTTTGGTGTCTACATTTCAAAAATATATGGTTTGATGGGGGTAAATTAAATTGTCTGGCTTCAGAAATGTCCCAAATAGGACATGGGTGCATGATGACCAGCTGTGAAAATTCCAAGTTGGAATACTGGAATGCGCCCCCTCCAAATAAGGTCTTTTATCCCCCAGAGAACCCAACACACCTATACATGGGGGGTATCACTGTACTCAAAAGATGTCACTGAACACATATTGGGGTGTTCTTTGGCAATAACCCTTAAAGTTCTCAGTACATGCATTCTTAAATTGCTGTGTGTGTCAAAAAAAAATCACCAGTTAATATTTTTGTTTTTAATTTGGCATAGATTGTTGGTAAAATGGTTGCATGAAAACGCATGAAAAGAGTCAAAATACTCCAGGTTTAATACCTTAGGTTGTCTTCTTTTAAAAAATATATACATATGAAGGGTTATTCAGGGATTCCTGACAGATATCAGTGTTACAATGTAACTGTTAATTTTGAAAAAAATGGTTTGGAAATAGCAAAGTGCTACTTGTACTTATAGCCCTATAACTTTCCAAAAAAAGCTAAGATCATGTTAACATTAGGTATTTCTAAACTCAGGACAAAATTTTGAAACTATTTAGCATGGGTGTGTTATGGCAGTTGTAGATGCATAACAGATTTTGGAGGTCAAAGTTTGAAAAAAAATTGTTTTTTTTCCATTTTTTCATCATACTTTATACTTTTTGTATAGTAAATCATAGGATATGATAAAAATAATGGTATCTTTAGAAAGACCATTTAATGGCAAGAAAAATGGTATATAATATGTGTGGGTACAGTAAATGAGTAAGAGGAAAATTAAAGCTAAACACAAACACCGCAGAAATGTGAAAGAGGCCTGGTCCTTAACCCCTTAAGGACGGAGCCAAATGTACACGTTGTGAACAAAACAAAATGTAAACAAAACCTGGCATTTGCGCTACATGTCTGTCCAACCGTAATTCACCTCTTTCATAGTAAATGCACTCACCCTTATTATATATCATTTTATTCAGGAAACAGGGCTTTCATTTAATATCAAATATTTAGCTATGAAACATAATTTAATATGAAAAAAATGGGAGAAAATAAGATTTTTTTTGATTTTTTTAGTTCTACATTACATTTTAACGGTCAGTGTCATAATACTGTTTGCTTTTACTGCAATAAAATACACATATTTGTATTCAGCAAAGTCTCACGTGTAAAACAGTACCCCCTATGTACAGGTTTTATGGCGTTTTGGGAAGTTACAGGGTCAAATATAGCACGTTACATTTGAAATTGAAATTCGCCAGATTGGTTACGTTGCCTTTGAGATTGTATAGTAGCCCGGGAATGAAATTTACACCCATAATGGCATACCATTTGCAATAGTAGACAACCCAAGGTATTGCAAATGGGGTATGTCCAGTCTTTTTTAGTAGCCATTTGGTCACAAACACCGGCCAAAGTTAGCGTTCGTATCTGTTTGTGTGAAAAATGCAAAAAATGCCAATTTTGGCCAGTGTTTGTGACTAAGTGGCTACTAAAAAAGACTGGACATGCCCCGTTTGCAATACCTTGGGTTGTCTACTATTGCAAATGGTATGCCATCATAGGGGTAATTTTCATTCTTGGGCTACCATAGGGTCTCAAAGGCACCGTAACCAATCTGGCGAATTTTAATGTGAAAAAAATGAAATGCAAGCCTTATATTTGATGCTGTAACTTTTGAAAACACCATAAAACCTGTACATGAGGGGTACTGTTGTACTCGGGAGACTTCACTGAACACAAATATTTGTGTTTCAAAACAGTAAAAGTATCATAGCAATAATATTGTCCGTTTAATGCTGTTTGTGCGTGAAAAATGCAAAAAACGTCACTTTTACTGGCGATATCATCGTTGTAATACATTGTACTGTTTTGAAACACTAATATTTGTGTTCAGCGAAGTCTCCCGAGTAGAACAGTACCCCCCATGTACAGGTTTTATGGTGTCTCGGAAAGTTATAGGGTTAAATATAGTGCTAGCAAATTAAATTCCTTTTACTTTCGGCATGGGTTGTCAGGCAGGTCCTGCTAATTGTAATTAATTAAGATACCTAATTATGTAAAAATATTACATAAATATATATGTAGAATTAATATATGTATATATATACGTATGTATATATATGTATATATCTATATAATTTTTTAAAAATATTTTTATTTATATATAGGTATATATATAGTGATATATACGTATATATTTATGTATATAGATATATATATTATTTCGTTCTACGTGTATTTTGAGATATATATATATATATATATTAATTTCACAATACAGTTAGAACGAAATAACACACATCTATATATTTTTTAATTATTTATTTTTAATTATTTTTTTAATTTTATTGTTTAACGTATTTAAATTTTTATTTTTTTTATATTATATATTATATATATTTAATGAGTATCAGTCTACGTGTAATTTGATATTAATATATATATATATATATATATATATATATATATATATATAATTATATATATATTAATAGTAAAATACACCTAGACGGTGTACGTGTGTGTATGTATATGTGTATATATATATACTTAGATCATATATATATATATATATATATATATAGTATATATATATGATATAAGTATATATTTTTTTTTTACACTATTTATTTGTTTTAATTTTATTTTCAGCCAGCAGGGGGACCACCTGTCATTACAGGCAGCCCCCCTGCTAGCAATGCAGGAGGCAGCTACCCCCGGCCATGTGATTGTGGGGTCCTCGCAAGGACCCCACTCTCACATGGCCGGGGGGCTTCGACGAGGACGGACGTGCCGCGGGGGGCTCCCTGGGAGTCCCCCCCACTGCGATCGCCGGCGTGGGACCGCCGGCGACCGGGTAAGTACAGAAAGACCGGAGGGCGTACTATTACACCTGGCGGCGTTTAGAGCCGCTTAGAATAGGGAGTAATAGTACGCCCTCCGGTCTTAAGGGGTTCATGGTAAGAAAAATGAAAAACAGTCTGGTCACTAAGGGCTTTTTGGGGTCATGTTAACAGTTACAAGGTTGTGGTCAGATAAGGTTTGCACAGTGAGTGAGAGCAGATTTAAGATTTGAGGAAAATGTGTAATTTCCCAAAGAGGACTTTAGTGAATCTGTCCCCTTGTTTATTAATCGGGAGGCTTAATTGTGGATAAAGCCAAACAAACACATATAGTTTAAAGAATATTTGAATCTCTCAATCATGGCTTCCAAAAAAGATTAAAAAAAATCAAGAAAATAAACAAAGTCTAAAAAAATAATAGGTTATGTCAGACAGATGAGTTTAAAAAAAAAAATATTCTCTACAGACAGATAAAGGATTAAATCCTAAACTGATGCATGAAGAGTCATTATTACTACTTGACACTAAAGAGGCTGATGCAGATAAAACTTCATTAGATAACTCATGGAATGAAAATGCACCTATCACTGCTGATTATCTGGATAAATGTTTTGAAGAAATAAATTTACATTCCCAGGAAATCAAAAAAAGATTTACAAAACATCGGTTAGAAACTCAAACTGTTAGAAGATAAAACAGAACAACTCACTCTGCAACTACAAAATAACTGTGACAAAATAAAATACCCTGGAAGAAAAAATGCAAAGTTTAAATGACAAAACTGGAGATCTAAAATATAGATCCAGAAGAAACAACCCCATAATTAGGGGGAACACCTGAAAATATTATACATTCAAAGTTGGAAGACTAGAAACATAGAAACATAGAAACATAGAATGTGACGGCAGATAAGAACCATTTGGCCCATCTAGTCTGCCCAATTTTCAGACTACTGCGAAGAGTTCTGCAATTTCCTGGGGATTAACTCCAACAAAGAGAGGAACATAATGGAAAGATGCCATAGAGCAATGAAGACCAGCAAGGTTCCTGACCAGTATCCAAGAGACGTAATCATCTCTCTCCACTCATTCCATGTCAAGACCCAAAATATGAAGGCCATCTCAACGAAGGACTTGAAAGACTCACCTTATCAACAAATAAAGATTTTCTAAGACCTTCATTTCATACTAGACTTCAAAGAAAATCCTTTGCCACGCAGACAGTGACACTGAGAAAAAACAAGATTAAATACGCTTGGGTTTTCCCAGCAAGTTTAAACCTAAAGTATGACAATCACTTTCGACAAACCGCAGACACTAAAACAATGGATGCAAGAAAATAATATAGTATAAAATATTAGAGAGTATAATTTATTTTTATTTTTTATTTTTTTTTCTTATGGTAATTTTTTCCTATTGGCACAGATATACCTAGTCATTCATTTTTAAAAGAAGGCTCTAACAACGAGAATAATAGTAAGGTACAAAAGCTGAGTCATAGGCTCCAGAATTGCAAAAAGAGAAGATTATAAAAAAAAATTCCGCAAAATGTAATACTCTAAAAGTAGATAATATTGGTAAAAGAAATTGGCAAATTATTATAATAGCACTATTTTGTGTTTTAATGTTTTTAGTTTTTTTACCTCAAGAAAGAGCAATTGACTTGATTAATAATCCAAAATTGTACTGTTGATTTTTGGGGCTTTTACATTTTTTTGTATTTTTTTTATATAAAAGGATAGTGGCACTCTTTTTAGGGGAGTTAAAAGGAAGGTACAAATAGGCAATTTGTTTAAATAAAACACTAGAATATTATAATTTGATATATGCACATCTATTTAATATAACAGAATATTATAGGGCAACAGAAAGTAGCAATTTTATGTCTTAAGGAGTAGATGTTGCTTCTCAAAAGGGAAAAGAGGAGAGAGGGGAAGATGGAATTAATTGAAAAGAGGTGAGGGGATAAAGGAGAGGAAAAAAGGTAAGGGGAAGCGATATATTGATTTACGATATGATATTTGTGATTTTTAGTTTTTGTTGTTATTTTTCTTTTGTTTTTTTACACTCCGAACAAAGGGTAAACAGAAAATTAATTATTAAAATTTAGGTGGTGTATATATGTAATTATCGAGGCATATAGGCCCCTGTATTATAAAGGGAAAATATCACAAATAATTATCACAAGGATTTAAACATAAAAGGGAGACAATATTGGTAAACAATCAATGAAAAAAATATTGTATTAGCACTGTTTAAGCCATTATTCTTCCCCATAAAAAAAAAGGAAGGAAAAATGAAAAATAAAAAGAGGAAATTACTTGAACAATAACTAACACTGCACGTTTAATTTGGATAGATTATTTCAATAAGTTATTTGTACTTATTTACTTTATTAATTTTCTCTTTTCCTCTCTCAGTTAGAGTTATTAACACTTGAGATTAAATGATAGAGGCACTATGTTGAAGAATTTAAAAAAGGAAGGTATAAAGACGTATATGGCTTATAGATAACACTAAAGTGGTACAATATGTTAGATACACATAAGGTGGGGGAGAAAGATTATACGCAATGAAGCACTAATGAAAAGATAATCAAATGGGGGTAGTTTTTCTCTTTGCTTCTCCTGTTCCCTGTCTGAAAAGATTAATTTGCATATTTATATTTTTTATCTTTACATATAATTGAACATTGCAAATGCTTTAAATAATTGCTTAGTTTTTTATGTGAATGTGATGCATACTTTTAAAACTATGAATAATGTGGAAAAACTGTATTTCTCTGCCTGTGATAAATACATTACCCATTGTGTAAGGTAATTGTATCACAGGCAGAGGGGAGGATTTTGTGTGGGAGCGTCTGAGTGTATTGTACGTGTTTATTGGTTGTTTTCCAAAACCCTGTGGGTGGTACTAATGTGTAAGAATGTGTATAAGAACAATAAACCCACAGCTCTGTCTGTTCCTGCTTGACTCTCAACATGGAACTTTGTCTTGTTCTTGGGGGGATGTATTGTATGCTGTTCCAGTTCGACTGCTAGGAGTATAAACCTTTCGTATGGATTTTCCTATTCTGCTGTTTACAGCATTCGTATGGTTCCGGTTCGGCTGTTTACGGCATTCATATGTTTTCCTGTTCGGGTGGATTGGTGTATACAGTAGCTGCCTGTATATCTGGAAGGGAATATCTCCTAAATGGCTGTTAACACCTTTTATGCCTGGGGGTGCCGTTACAATCTCTATGTTAAATGGTGGGCCTCCTACTCTTTCTAGCATAAAAATAAAATTAGATTAGCTACATGATTACCATGTCCCAGCACCATAAGCATAACATTGATTGTTTTTTTTCATTATGCCTGTTGCCCACTTACTTTGTTTTAGATGCCTCTTGATTCATTTCTATTTTACCTTAGTCCATTCACATTCTGCTGTCTATGCAAACACTACCTAGGTCCCAACTTCGGCTCGTGCATCTGCTAAGAACCAACACTAGTACAGTGGTTCTCTCACTTGAGTAAATAATATAGGTGCCTAGCATGATCCTCAATATTAGCCTGTTCAAAATCTATGTGTAATCTATACTATGGAATTGTCCCATCTAAGCTCGTATTCACATGACTCCCAATGTCAGCAGTGTCAATATGACTCAATGCCGACTCTATAGTATTTTATAACTGACACTGAGATTTCTCTTGACACTATCATATTATATAATATAAAATGTGCATTGTTAATGTCTGCCTAACACATGTTTATGTATGTTGAATAGAGGGGCGAGCAACCGCTGTTGTGGCATTGCAAGCCTAATTGTTCTTCCGTAAGCACAATAAAATAAAGAATTTAAAAAAATAATAATAATTCATCAGGAACTGGACACTGAAAGCAGGTAAAAAATACTATTGTGTGAAATTAACAATCAAAAATATACGTTGGCCAATATATATGCCCCAAATCAGTCTCCAGTTCCATTTATTAGAAGAGTATTTAATAAAATTGAACGAATAAAAACGGGGCAGGTCATTATTATGGGAGACTTCAACTGTGTTCTTGACCCCGAATTGGATAAAGTTCTAAGAGCAAAGGTAGTAATATTAAAAATCTAAGAATTAACGCTAAGAGATTCACTGACTTGATTAAACAATTTTAGTTCTTAGATTATTGGATGATTTTTCATTCAAAAGAGAAAGATTTTTCATGTTTTTCTAGATCATTTTGTTTGTATTTTAGAATTGATTTAGTTTTATGGGACAGAAGTTTACCCAACCAGATGAAAAAGATTTTCATTATAGCAACAACTTGGGCAGATCCTAACCCGGTCATACTAGAAATTAAAAAGCAATTTGAGAGACCCAAACCAGAATGGAGGTTGAATGACTGGGTATTGAAAAATGAAAATAATCTTAAACAAATCAAAGACCTGACTGATTATTTTTTTCAAGAAAACAGGAAAAATTAGTGTGCATTCAGATCTGTTATCCAAGGTCACCTTATAAATCAGGATATAAATCACCTTATAAAAACAGCTAAAGAAAATAAACTGAATAAAAAATGTGTTAATCTATCCGATCTTTATATTACTTTAGATAGTTTACTCTCACAAAATAAAAAGAATCCTTTCCATAGTATAACTAACGAAATAACAGAAGTAGAAAAAATGAATAAATGATCAACTGATGGCAAGAGCTGTCAGGATCTTACCTGATCAGGAGTCCAGTGTGCAGAGATATACGTTCACCCTTGCAAATAAACACAGACCAAGGTGACCAGATTAGAAGCCATCTGGCCTGAGAGTCTGTGCACGGGGGCTGTGCAGGGATATAACTCCAAGTCGTACAGGCAAGGGCAAGCAGGAGAGTAGTTGTGGAAAGCCGAAGTCAGGGGAAGCCTGAGGTCAGAGAAAACAATGAGAAGAGTCAAGGTCATTAGCCGGGAACAAACTGGAAAACACACGATCTGGATACGCAGAAACAGGAACCAAAAACGTGAACCAGAGTCAATGAACTGACACTGCCCTCAGAGAGAGGCAGTGTTATATACCTGGCTGATTTGGCATCTGCTTCAGGTGGACTGAGATAGATAGGAGCAGCCACAGGAAAAGTCCAGCCCCCTAGTGCTGGAGACATATCCAGGTAGAAGAGGGCTAGATATACTGCGAGGAATAAGGAGCTGCTGTGGCTTAACGGCAGTTCCACTGTCCTTTCTCGCCTTGACTACTGTAATCTGCTCCTCAGTGGTCTTACGTGCACCCAACTTGCGCCATTACAGTCTATAATGAATGCGGCAGCGAGGCTCATCTTCCTGTCCACCCGCACCTCCCATGCCTCACCCTTCTGTCAGTCCCTACATTGGCTTCCTATAAAATATGGAGCTCAATTTAAAATTCTGAATTTGATGGCGCTTTATAAATAACATAATAATAATAATTTTACATGAAAAGGAAATGGCATTACATGGGAAATAGCGCTGATACTCTCATGTCGAACCGTTTAAAAAAAGAAAAGGCCAAAAGGGTTATCACCAAAATTATAGATAAAGGAGAAATTCTATTGAGACCAGAGAAAATAGGAAAAGCCTTTAAAAAATTATACTATGATTTATATAATATTCCTAACCAATCTACTAAAACAGAAATTATCAAATTTTTAAACAATATTAAAATACCTAAAATTTCAAATATTCAATTTATTGAATTAAATAAACCATTGGAAGAAAAAATGAGCTGTTATTTTGTATCAAGCTTAAAATGAATAAGACGCCAGGCCCAGACAGGTTCAATAACATTTTCTACAAATTATTAAAAGATATCAAAACAGATTTGATTGAAGTTTTGCATTACTTGGAACATCTAACAAAATCCCAAGAGATTTATTACAAGCAAACATAGTGCCAATCCCTAAACAGAACAAAAATACAGAAAATATCAAGAATTATCGCCCAATTTCTCTCCTGAACATTGATATTAAACTATATTGATTTGATCAATTGTGACCAAGAAATTTCATTCCTGGCAGATCATCTACTCATAATATTAGAATACTGGCTGATTTGCTGAATTGTGTTAAGAATTCAGGGACTCACTTGTTGACCTTGTCCCTCGATGGCAAAAAACATTTGATAAGGTCAACTGGGAGTTGCTGAATCAAACTCTGAGGGCATTTGGACTAGACGGGAGACTTCTAAACCATATCAAAGTTCTTTACACCTCACCATCGGCCAGAATTATGGGAAATTATTTTACGGCAGATTGGTTCTCCCTAGCCAATGGGACAAGACAAGGGCCCCCCTTATCCCCCTTACTTTACATCATGTCACTAGAACCTCCGGCTTTAGCCATAAAGCAAGAAGATAAAATAGTGGGTTTTGACCCCATCCAAGAAAATATAAAAATACATTTATACACAGATGAGGTTATCTTGACTTTACAGAATCCTCTACAATCATTAATCCAACTTACAAAAGTCATTGGGAAATTTTCAACTATTTCGGGGTACAAACTGAACACGGATAAATCAATAATTCTGGCTAGCAATATCATTAAAGAAAAAAAGAATGAGATCAAAAAGAGATTTGAATTTTTCTAGACCACAAGTTTATTTATCTAGGAATTAACATTTGTGCAGACCCCCAAAAAATAATGGAAACTTATTTTCTCCCATTATTTATTAAAATGAATAGATAACTAAAGAAGTGGAAAGGAGTTCCAAACTGGTTGTATTTATTTAGAATGATCCCTTTGAGTGTCCCAGACAGTTGTCTGACAATGATTCAGAATTCCTTTTCCAAGTTTATATGGCAAGGGAAGAAGCCTAGAATGGCAAGCAAATTCCTTTCTATCAGCAAATGCCAAGGAGGAGTAGGTCTTCCAGTAATTCACCAATACCATAAAGCGAGTTTTCTTTTCCACGGCATCATTTCGCATATGCCGGGGTCTAAACAAGAAAGGTGGTATGCTGTGGAAAATAAACTTACTGACAGCAAAGATTTAACAATGCTTTTTTGGAAGACCCAAGAAAGTTACACAGTCACATCTCAACCAAACTCTGGTAGCTTAGTAATAAAATCTATCCTTAAAATTTGGGGGGAAAAAATAAAGGGAAACGCAGAACTTAGAAGTCATATTATTATTGCCTTGCCGATTTCAATCCTTGAATATAATATGCAAAGTTTAAATCTGAACAATTGGAGCAATGTAGACATAAAAAGAATCAAGGATAAAACGATCGGGCCTAATATTAAACCGTATAAACAAATATGTACTAAATTTGGCCTGTCAGAGACAGAACAATACAATTACATTAGAATTAAAAGCTTTTTGAATAAATCTTTACTTGAAGAAAATTTTGAATTTCATAACATTCTGGGAAGCTTAATAAAGGGAAAAGATATGTAGAATCTGCTAAACAAATGTAACTCGTTATTGAAATGCTCTGATGATGATCTTATTTCTCCTGCTATGGGAAAAGGGGACCTAAACAAAAAGATCTCTCTACAAGATTGGAAATGGTCTTGGACAACAGTTTCTAAATCTATCCACTTTTTAAACTTAACAGAATTACATTTTAAGATCCTTAACAGATTATATCTGGTCCCTAGTCGACTTATTAAAATGAATCAGAGTCTATCTGACTCGTGTTGGAGATGCGATTTAAGAAAAAGAGATTTCCTCCATATTTGATGGAGTTGTCTCCCATTGCAGTGTTTTTGGAGGACATTTTTGGCACAAATGAAATTGTTAGCAGGAATTAACCTACGCTTTTCACTAGAAGTGGTCTTGCTACATTTAAATCTGAATAATTATAATTTAAATCTACAATATTTTTTCATTCACGCACTGATAGCAGCCCAGATCTCAATAGCTAGAGCCTGGAGAAGTAATACTCTCCCAAACTGGAAAACTGGAAAAATGCTACTTAACCTTCAGTTGACAATGGAAGGAGGATTAAATAGGAATTTGAAGAAAGCAACTTTTGATACGAAAAATTGGTTGATCACGTTATCCCTTGTATAGTAGAGAAAGAGAGAAAGAGGAAAGAGAAATGTAAAAAAAATAAGGAGAAAGAGAGGAAGGAAGTGAGTAGGAAGAGAAAGATAACTTTGAGAAAGAAAGAAAATATTTTATTTATTTATTTATTTTATTTATATTCTCGTCATCTTTTGTCTCCTTTCACTTCTTGATAAAATCTAAATGTTTTCTTTTTTCATAAATAAAAAAATATTCTCTGCTAATGAAGACTGAGGCTGGAAGGGCTTGGGAGGAGCAACACACAATTTTTTTTATATATTAATGTTTTGTATAGTATTGTTTGTTTGAAAGTTGTAAAATTCTGTATAATAAAATTCTGTATAATAAAATTCTGTATAAAAAAAAAGAAAGTGATTATATTCTAAACTAAAACATTTATCATCAAGCTATGATGTTTTTAATCTCAGCAGAGTTTGCAAAAATACAGAACTATGGAGGCAATCCACTACCTTGCACCATATCAAAATATGAATTCTCGTGTCATTACAGAGGATAAATAGTCCCAATTTATTTTTTGTCTAGAACACGACTATTATCTCTGGGATTTCATTGTGTTTTTTTTAGTTTTCTTAAATCTATAATTAATACTTGTGACTGTTCATGTGAAATATAAAAGTCACTGTAGAGTTTTAGAATTTGGCTGAGATGGGGGGTTGGTTCAGATTTTTTTAGAGAATGTAACAGAACATATGAAACAATCTTATGCGATTGTAAACCTAATTCTATTTTCTCTCATATTCTTGTGACACATTACTAGAAAGTTTGGAAATTGGTTAGTGTGTGGTGGGAAACATTTATTTCTTTGGCCAATTCCTTTGAGTTACATATATGTTCCAATCTGCCAGTTTTAGTAATATTAAGTCATTAGTGTGTAATAAACATAGAGATTTGGTTTGAGCAAACTTAATTATGGCTGAATTTGGGCTGATTAGATGATCATCGAATTTCTGAATTATATGATGAAACGTACACCAATCGCGGACAACCCAAGCCGCGTAATGCTGAACATGTGTGGTTCGGTTAATGAATCTGATTTCTGCATGGGAGAATAGAAGATGACTTCTGCAGAGCTGGAGGCCAATCCCACCTGTCATTCATTGGTTGAGAGTATTAACTGAGTACTCTGAGCCAAAGAATAAACTTCTGTAGAAAGAATATTCATAGAATTGATCTGTGATTGATTTCATTCTGAGCTGTCTAATGATTCTGTCGGAGATGGGGTTACACCCCTGCAGAGATATAAATTATATACAGACTCCAAGCACAATGAACACTTCAAAACAATTTAAGGTTGCTTCCAAACTGCAACAAATCTAATGTAACTTTTCAGACAGGCACATAAATATATTGTGTTTTACAGTTGGATAAGGAATTGTGGACCAAAAGTCAAACTGAAAATTTTTTTAACTAGTATCCAATAAGTGATTAAATCTACAGTTTTATTTATTTAATATAGTTTAACTTCCTGAAGCCTGAAACGCTGTGTAAAATGAATAATTCAGAGCAATTTCTGGTAATCTGACATTCGTAACCTGCTGTGCCTTTCGTATACTCAACATATTTTTGAAGTGCTAGGGTGTTTGATCACAACTTTCTTTAACAATCATCACTGAAAATAAACAGAGCATGTTTTGTAGCACATACAACATCTCAAATAAGCCGACATTTTCAATGTAAATTATTTCAGCTGCTAAACGTAAAACTTACAAACACATAGTGAGTGATGTTATATTGAATCCCAAGTTACCTACTTTGTAAATAAATCTGGACTCAAATGCAAACATTATAAGTGAACCCAGTGGAGAGCTAAAACTACTAAAACACACAGGGTAGGAGGATAGTAATGAAGAGATACAGTTGAAGCAGGATAAAAAATAAAATATAAAGTAGTATGTAATAAAAATGTGGAATGGTATAATTATATATAACTTACATGGTACAGAGTCCAAATCCCATCAGCAGAGGTAAATTAAGGCAATACCAAACCACTTCTATTTTGGTCCCAGGGATATCAGAGAAGGAGAAAAAAATGAAGCGAACGCTCCTGGCATATTATTATCCTCAGTGCAAGTGTAGATATGACATAAAAGTGCAAGTGACTACTCACCTTGTTAGGAGCCAATTATACTAGGCTCTCCATGTAATGATGTATGTGCCTTTAACCCCGTAAGGACCAAACTTCTGAATAAAAGGGAATCATGAC
>OW240915.1:325677971-325707113 GCA_933207985.1 Pelobates cultripes | reverse complement strand
CCCTAACTCAGTCCTCATGGACCACAAACAGTCCAGGATTTATGTATTTCCCTGTTTTATTTCAAGTAGATAGTGTCCTGTTTGAGAGGATGTTTTTGGGCATGTGGGATGTGATTTCTCCCACTTCCTGTCCAGCCTCATATGTAGATACTGGAGGAGCTAGAAGTAGCAAGATTTTTGAAATGTTTGATTTTGCTAAGGAGATTGGGGTCCAAGTCTGGATATGGAGAAAGAAGCAATACAAAAAAATAAATACATTCTGTAATCACTCCTGCCTATGTGCATGACATGAAATTAATATTTTACAAATGTGTTCTAAATGTGTATCACATTAAAATCCCAGATCAGGTTCTTGTCTGAGGTGAAATAATATGGCACACTTTGGATACAATTCACAATAGTGATATATATTTTAATTCGTACATTCAAATTTAGTGTACATTTCAACCAATCAGGATGCAAGAAAATGAATTGTTAGGAAGTCACAGCCATTCCAAGTTAATAAATCATTTTAATTTACAGATTTGCTTTGTTTCTTTACAAAGTGGGAACTGTAACCAAATTTGAGCAATTTAATAAGTAAATTAACTAGAGAAAAATAAATAAAAATATGAAAGTTTATTATGAAATGTTCAAATAATTTCGGCACAGGTTGTGATGCTCCACTGAACAGAAATATTATCATTACGAAATAGACATTCCTTCTATAATACACAGAAAAGCTGCCGGAACAAGACTGTCCGTGAAACTTGTGACAGGCAGCTATTTACGAATGTCAGACAGATGGTACATTAATATTCAGATTTTCCAGTCATTTGTAAGAATAATGTAACCTGATGACATCTATCATGATTATATTTTACAGGGAAATCCTTCCACATTAAAATGATCTAAAACACTCAATAACCTGAGTCAATCAAGCTTGGCTATGCACCCTACCTACTTCCGGAGTGAATCACAGAATTAGAAAGAGACTTCATTTCACACTCGATGGGTGCCTGATCATTAAAAGAATATCCCCAGTAATCCCCACTTTCAGCCCTCGTGGCCTATGGTTATAGTCCAAGTGATCATGGTGCTTGATAGAGGTGGATATATAATGCAGATATGAAAGAGGCTTAACATGGCAAGAACAAAAAGAAAGATTTGATAAAACCAAGAAAGACTGCATTTAAAGGTTCCTTGCATGATAATCAGCTGTAATTATATAGCAATCTGTATTAAAACAATAAACTGTAATCAGGTCAGGCCTTAGAGGTGTGAAAGCAGTGTGGTTGCATAGGGTGCCAGATGACCGGCACAATCGCAGGGAGCCCCTAAGGGATTCTGTAGCCCCCATGTATGACATTTTTATCTAATATATTCCCAGATTTGAAATATATTGAATAGAAATGTCTCCCAGGTGCTCGGGTGTTGTACCGCATTGTCTGTACCTACTACTGGTACACACCATCATGTCCTCTCCCTCGCGGTTCTGGCATTAACTAACTAGCTGGGAATCCCCCTTGCACTCTGACTCAACTTTATGAATCTTGAGATAGAGGACATGATGGTCTGTACCAGCAGCAGGTACAGACAATGTGGTACACCACTGGACCATCAGGAAATATGTACTAAAGCAGCCACTGGACCACTTGGATATACATACTAACAGCCACTGGACCACCAGGGAAAATACACAAGCTAACAGTCACTGGACCACCAGAGAATAAACACAAGCTAATAGCCACTGGACTGCCAGGGAATAAACATTAGATAACAGTCACAATACAGCACTATGGAATTTGTTGGCGCTTTATAAATAATAAAAAAAATAATAAAAATAGGGAAAAAGACTGACAGCCACTGGATCACCTGGACAGATCTGGGGGAGGCAGTTGAAGTATGCACCCCAACATCAAAGGAGAAATGAGGAGTGTTTCTATGTGTGTTTGTGTGTGGCAGTATATGTATCTAGAGCAAACAATGGGTCGCAAGAGTATTCTGAGAACGGACAGCAGCTAAAATAGCCTGCCCTTCGGTGGGTCCCCGCTCAGAACTCATGCTGGTTTTAGCTCAACTTGTGCCATTACAGAGAGAACATATCTGAAGCATATCAGACTGGTCCCACCCATGCGGGCAGTCCAGACCCGAAATGCCAGCAAGTTCTCTCTGCACGAGAGATACAGCAACCCCAGACGATCGTTTCAGCCTTGTTAGGCATCGTCAGTGAGGCATAGCTGATATCTCTCTAAGCACCGTGAGCAAGGGGTCCACGTCTGGATTACCCTTTAGACTAATGGAGAGCAAACAATGGGTCGCTAGAGTATTCTGAGAACGGACAGCAGCTAAAAAAGCCTGCCCTTCGGTGGGTCCCCGCTCAGAACTCATGCTGGTTTTAGCTCAACTTGTGCACGAGAGATACAGCAACCCCAGACGATCGTTTCAGCCTTGTTAGGCATCATCAGTGAGGCATAGCTGATATCCCTCTAGGCACCGTGAGCAAGGGGTCCACATCTGGATTACCCTTTAGACTAATGGAGAGCAAACAATGGGTCGCTAGAGTATTCGGAGAACAGACAGCAGCTAAAATAGCCTGCCCTTCGGTGGGTCCCTGCTCAGAACTCATGCTGGTTTTAGCTCAACTTGTGCCATTACAGAGAGAACATATCTGAAGCATATCAGACTGGTCCCACCCATACGGGCAGTCCAGACCCGAAATGCTGGCATTTCGGATCTGGACTGCCCGTATGGGTGGGACCAGTCTGATATGCTTCAGATATGTTCTCTCTGCAATGGCACAAGATGAGCAAAAATCAGCTTGAGAACTGAGCTGGGACCGACCGAAGGGCAGGCTATTTCAGCTGCTGCCCGTTCTCAGTATTCTCTTGCGACTCATTTTTGACTCTCCACAATTTTAAAGGGATAATCCAGACGTGGACCCCTTGCTCACGGTGCCTAGGGAGATATCAGCTATGCCTCACTGATGATGCCTAACAAGGCTGAAACGATCGTCTGGGGTTGCTGTATCTCTGGTGCAGAGAGAACTTGCTGGCATTTCGGATCTGGACTGCCCGTATGGGTGGGACCAGTCTGATATGCTTCAGATATGTTCTCTCTGCAATGGCACAAGATGAGCAAAAATCAGCTTGAGAACTGAGCGGGGACCGACCGAAGGGCAGGCTATTTCAGCTGCTGCTCGTTCTCAGTATTCTCTTGCGACCCATTTTTGACTCTCCACAATTTTAAAGGGATAATCCAGACGTGGACCCCTTGCTCACGGTGCCTAGGGAGATATCAGCTATGCTTCACTGATGATGCCTAACAAGGCTGAAACGATCGTCTGGGGTTGCTGTATCTCTCGTGCAGAGAGAACTTGCTGGCATTTCGGATCTGGACTGCCCGTATGGGTGGGACCAGTCTGATATACTTCAGATATGTTCTCTCTGTAATGGCACAAGATGAGCAAAAATCAGCTTGAGAACTGAGCGGGGACCGACCGAAGGGCAGGCTATTTCAGCTGCTGCCCGTCCTCAGTATTCTCTTGCGACCCATTTTTGACTCTCTACAAGTTTAAAGGGATAATCCAGACTTGGACCCCTTGCTCACGGTGCCTAGGGAGATATCAGCTATGCCTCACTGATGATGCCTAACAAGGCTGAAACGATCGTCTGGGGTTGCTGTATCTCTCGTGCAGAGAGAACTTGCTGGCATTTCGGATCTGGACTGCCGTATGGGTGGAACCAGTCTGATATGCTTCAGATATGTTCTCTCTGTAATGGCACAAGATGAGCAAAAATCAGCTTGAGAACTGAGCGGGGACCGACCGAAGGGCAGGCTTTTTCAGCTGCTGCCCGTTCTCAGTATTCTCTTGCGACCCATTTTTGACTCTCCACAATTTTAAAGGGATAATCCAGACGTGGACCCCTTGCTCACGGTGCCTAGGGAGATATCAGCTATGCCTCACTGATGATGCCTAACAAGGCTGAAACGATCGTCTGGGGTTGCTGTATCTCTCGTGCAGAGAGAACTTGCTGGCATTTCGGATCTGGACTGCCTGTATGGGTGGGACCAGTCTGATATGCTTCAGATATGTTCTCTGCAATGGCACAAGATGAGCAAAAATCAGCTTGAGAACTGAGCGGGACCGACAAGGGCAGGCTATTTCAGCTGCTGCCCGTTCTCAGTATTCTCTTGCGACCCATTTTTGACTTCCACAATTTTAAAGGGATAATCCAGACGTGGACCCCTTGCTCACAGTGCCTAGGGAGATATCAGCTATGCCTCACTGATGATGCCTAACAAGGCTGAAACGATCGTCTGGGGTTGCTGTATCTCTCGTGCAGAGAGAACTTGCTGGTATTTCGGATCTGGACTGCCCGTATGGGTGGGACCAGTCTGATATGCTTCAGATATGTTCTCTCTGCAATGGCACAAGATGAGCAAAAATCAGCTTGAGAACTGAGCGGGGACCGACCGAAGGGCAGGCTATTTCAGCTGCTGCCCGTTCTCAGTATTCTCTTGCGACCCATTTTTGACTCCTCACAATTTTAAAGGGATAATCCAGACGTGGACCCCTTGCTCACGGTGCCTAGGGAGATATCAGCTATGCCTCACTGATGATGCATAACAAGGCTGAAACGATCGTCTGGGGTTGATGTATCTCTCGTGCAGAGAGAACTTGCTGGCATTTCGGATCTGGACTGCCCGTATGGGTGGGACCAGTCTGATATGCTTCAGATATGTTCTCTCTGCAATGGCACAAGATGAGCAAAAATCAGCTTGAGAACTGAGCGGGGACCGACCGAAGGGCAGGCTATTTCAGCTGCTGCCCGTTCTCAGTATTCTCTTGCGACCCATTTTTGACTCTCCAGTCTATGTATCTATGCTCATGTGTGTCAATCTGTGTGTATCTCTTGGGCAAAGTTGTTTTTAGGGATCTGTGTGTGGCATGTTGTGTGTGATTCTGTGTAGGGCTATGTGCACCTATATGTGAATTTATGAATACACAAATGCATGCAATCACCAATATTACACACAAACACACCACTACATTCCAACACCACCTCTGTACACAAAAGTTGTCCTGCATTCAAACACCAAAACTACACACAAACACAAACCTGCATTTACATACCAACACACTCCACCATTCAAACATCTACTTAAAATCCTGCCTCAGGCACAAAAATTGGGGTTGATACCTGTCCCAGTTAGGCTTCCTGAGTCCCACAGCAATGGGGAAGTGCTAAAAAAAATTACGAACGATACAGGCAAGCGGATCCCGGGATGTTGAGGATTATCTGCACCTAAGATGGTGCCTGCGCCAGTGAAATAACCTTCATCCTCGGAAAAACGGAAGCTGGACATTCCTGATAGTTTTCCAACACCTGTATAACACTTCCTCAGATGAGGAGAAGGAAATTCCCTGCACCCAAGGGGACATCAAAGCGCTCCTGAAGGAGCTGACACACATAATGGCAACTGATGTGGGGAAGATCAGTAAAGAGGTACAAACACTCAGGGAGAGTAAAGGTAGTGGAGGGGGAGGTGTCAGAGCTTGCAGTATTTTGCACTGCTACTGCAGAAACTCTCTCCAGTCTCAGTGAGACTTTTAACTCCATGCAGGCCAGAATGGCATCCCTGGAAGATGGCAGTCATGGAAAAACACCAACAAGGTTAGGGACATCCATGACACTTGGTGACCGAGCGACCTGCATATATAGGCTGACTCTTTCAGACCCTGCTCATATGAAAATCAACCTCCACCATTCCAGCAGATGTGATCTTCAGGATTTCTAACACACCAGGAGTGAAGTACAAGTGGTCCTGTGATGTTATCACCCAACTGTCCCTCATGTACTAACACATGGCTCTTATGACAACAGCCAGAAGCACACCAACATATCTGTTTGATGGCCACAGCCTAACCTTTTATCACAACCTCTCCAGGGCTACCCTGAGATGGAGGGCTTTGCTGAGCCAAATAATCCGATTGGTCCGAGACAAGGAGATACAGATCCCTTATAGTGGAGTGCAATGGAGAGGTCCTGAAGATGGTACATGCAACGGAGTTGGAGGTGTTCCTCAAGAAGCTGGGGCCTACTCTGCCACCTACCACAGTCAATGATAAAAAAAAATTCGCGTTTTAACGTTAATCCCCCCTCATATGTTCAACTCGCTGAGTTTTTATTATTTTTAATTAAGTGTCTTACTGTTTATTAGCTACAAGCCTAGCCAGGCCTATGGCCTTTGATTACTGCATAAGGTCAGCGCTAGGATGTGCCCAAAGTTGGGATTTACTGTCCAGATTCCGGTCCAGTCCTGACATAACATAGCAATTACCCTTACCATGATGAGCCCTCACCCAGACCACACTACAGACCAGTGCATAATGAATCCTCTTTCTACGCCCTAGACTGCAGTGTAAGCCGTTGTTATTATACTGTATCCTCACTGCTTGTTTATGCTATTTTTTTTTAAGTTGGCATGATAGCATGCACCTACCTATGTTTTTCATGTTATAAAAATGTGCAGTTTTACGATATGCTATATACCAAATCTCTTTATCATTCAATGTCAGTAATGCTGCACTTTCAAAAATCAAGAATGTAAAAAATAAAAAAACTACTTTAAAAAACCTTACATTAAAACACTAACACATACCTTTCTACACACAAGCACACCCCCTACACAAACATTCACTCAACTATACCCCATACAAAAACATGTCTACATTCACAGGCACGGCACTCAAATAGAACTTTCTACGGATGCACAAATGGCAGATCCAGAGCTAGTAAAGCATTGCTGGAGTTGTCCAATAGCAGAGAATATACTTTTTTGACTCAGTTAAGTGGTCTGGGTGTCCTGTCCCGGTCTGTTTAACACATTGCCATTCAGCAGGAACAGTAACTTTTACCTTACACGGTTTAAATAGCCGTGTAAAATGCAGCTATTGCTATCAGATGGTCTCACAGGGAGTGGCGCTATTAAGATTTTTCACACAGGCGTAGGGCCAACCCAGACTCTAATGACATAGTAAGATGGTATAATGCAGCAATAACATAATAAGCTGCAATGATACAATAAGATGTATTAAGAAACAATATGTAATCATACAATAAGCTGCAATGATACAATAAGATGTATTAAGAAACAATATGTAATCATACAATAAGCTGCAATGATACAATAAGATGTATTAAGAAACAATATGTAATCATACAATAAGCTGCAATGATACAATAAGATGTATTAAGAAACAATATGTAATCATACAATAAGCTGCAATGATACAATAAGATGTTTTAAGAAACAATATGTAATCATACAATAAGCTGCAATGATACAATAAGATGTTTTAAGAAACAATATGTAATCATACAATAAGCTGCAATGATACAATAAGATGTATTAAGAAACAATATGTAATCATACAATAAGCTGCAATGATACAATAAGATGTATTAAGAAACAATATGTAATCATACAATAAGCTGCAATGATACAATAAGATGTATTAAGAAACAATATGTAATCATACAATAAGCTGCAATGATACAATAAGATGTTTTAAGAAACAATATGTAATCATACAATAAGCTGCAATGATACAATAAGATGTTTTAAGAAACAATATGTAATCATACAATAAGCTGCAATGATACAATAAGATGTATTAAGAAACAATATGTAATCATACAATAAGCTGCAAAGATACAATAAGATGTTTTAAGAAACAATATGTAATCATACAATAAGCTGCAATGATACAATAAGATGTATTAAGAAACAATATGTAATCATACAATAAGCTGCAATGATACAATAAGATGTATTAAGAAACAATATGTAATCATACAATAAGCTGCAATGATACAATAAGATGTTTTAAGTAACAATATGTAATCATACAGTAAGCTGCAATGAAACTGCACTCTGCAATAATATAATGAGCTGTAACATTACAATAAGCTGTAATTATGCAATCAATTGTAATGATAATTTAAGATACAATAATACAGCAAGTTTTAATGCTTTAATAGGATGTAATAATGAACAAGGTGTAATCATGCAATAAGCTGTAATAAGGCAACTATGTGTAATAATACAATTAACAGTAATGATACACTATGTAATAATACAAAAAAGGTGTGATACAATAGGCTTTTTTTTAAAAAGGTATAATTTGCTAGTAAGATACAGTGATACAATAATCTGTAATTATGCAATAAATTGTGAATATATAATAAACTGTAATAATATGTTATCTGTGAGTGGTTAAAGCCTAGTTCTGTTCTGACCTTTTATACACATAATCCCATTCTCCCTCTCGCCTACCACCACACCGTTAAATAAACGTACATACATTGCTTGTTATAATTACTTTTCTTCAAAAAGCAACAGTATTTTTAGCAACATGGTACGTTTTATATATTAACAACAGATAGGGGCAAAAGACTGTATAATTTATTATTAGACAAACCAGTTCAAAATGAAGGCAAGCTCTGCCCAGGACAATACAATTTGTATAGCACATTATACTTATTGTAGAGCAAGATCATCTGTCAGCTTACAATCTAAAGGAAATATGGAACTGAGACAAAACAAACTCAGAAAATGTCCTGTCTAAAATTACATGTGTATGTGTTTAGCAGTATTGTGTGTGTGTTTGTGTGTGTGTTTATGAATGTAAATCTCTTTGTATGCCTCTGAATGTGTGCCTATGTATAATGGAATGTATTGTATGTATCTCTTATGAGGCAGTGTGCATATGTGTATGTAGGTGTGCATATGTCTAGGAAAGTATATCTATGTGTCTGAGAATGTAAACCTGCGTCTTGGAATGCTTATCCCTGAGTATGTAACTGCGTTTGTGTGTATGTATCTGAAAATATGTGTGTGTGTGTGTGTGTGTCTGTCTGTCTGTCTGTATATCCGTGTAAGTGTGTGTGTGATGTGTAGTTAACTTGGGGAGGGTGACTGGAAAATTGTTTTGCAAGTGGTCTTGAGATTTTAATGCCAACCCTGTTCAGCACAGTACTCATCTGGAGTAGATGTAGTGACATGTAATGTGTCTGGCTCCTGTAACTTTGCCATATATAGGTTCCTTCTTGCTTCTTGGGGGACTGAGAGAGAATGCAAACATGATAATCGTAAACAGAGTAATACTTACCAAACAGATGTTTTAAGGAAGCTAATTACTGGAATTCAAAGTCCCAGTACAGCATTTTCCAATCCAGTCTGGATGTCACAGTGGGGAGCATTTTTATTATTTGCCCAGAAAAGGCCATAATTGTTCTCTGGAGAAGGCTGAGTATTCTGATGGTCTATCAAGCGTACGGCATGGGTACTCTCTGCCAATACAGCTTCAGGAATTGCTTAATATTATCCTTTCTGATTTTAGTAAACAGCTACTGGCCAATACATATAGAACATACCATGATAAGTTTACCCTATTTCCTTGCCATGTTCGTCAAAGTGAAAATCTAATAATTTCAAATGTATCAACTAGCTTTGGCATTGCATTATTTTACAAATTTTACTTGATTTAATATCATTTGAATTTTGGGGTTGATTTAATATAAGTCAGTAGGTGATTTTCGGCCTCTGATAAACCTTTTAACATTAGAGAACAATTGACTGTAAGGGATTTAAAATGTATCAGGAGCCTATAAATTTCAGATAAACTTGCTTCCAAAGCCAGGTAATGTCAATACTTTCTGTAAGTATTTTAATATTTTCCATTGAGAATACAGATATCAGTGATTTAGTATCATTTATCAAGCATTTAGCGATCCTGAATTGGGCTTATACAATTCATCAGCAAAAAGATGTGGATACATAAAAACATGAAAGCTTCACTAACAGTGGGGGTATGTGATCTAAACAATATCTCACAAACAATAAACAGTGAGGGCACTAAACAGTGAGCAACCATGAGCTGTGAAATTGGAAAAGATAAGTAGTCAGCATCACCATACATCGCCACTGCCTCGGTCTGTTTGCTGTGGAAGTCTATAAGCCCATTTCAGGGTCCTTAAATACTTAATAATTAATATTGAATCACCAAATTGCAAAATAATGAAATGCTTCCAAAAAAATATAAAAATTACCTGGTTTCTGATAAGTTCTAAATCTCTATATTAAATAGTTCCGGATTGTAGCTTTGGACAGTTAAAAGACTTATCAGAATCCAAGAAGCCCCGGTTATCACCTATCTGCTGGTATTAAATCAACTCCAAGTTTGAAAGATCTAAACATTTTTTAAATGAAACCAACATTTTTAATCTAACCAAAACTTTTTTGTCTGAAATTCATCAGAACCTAGAATGTTCACCATGTACACGTCTAGTGCATAGAGAGAATCTGCAATACTAATTAGGGAGAAGTGAACCTTAGATCTCACATGCCGATACACTATGACACTTTTATCTTTTTAGTCGATAGTTTGTATAAAAGCTTTTACATTAGTTTAAATAAAACCAGTTAATCAAGTTACACACATAACAAATAATTACAAATGAAAAACAAACATCACACGTTTTCATGGTGAACCTCTCGTACTAGAATCCGATCTACCAAATGTTTCATTTTTCTGACATTTATGTAGGTTATATTGTATAAAACAAAAGCCTTAAATTAGCTGCTCCCACTTTCACACCAACATTTTACTTTCTCCCAGCTCTGAAATCAGTACTTTTTATTTCACTGTATAAGTTTTATTAATTTTTTTCATAATTCCTCTCCTATTTTATCCGTTTCTGCTAACATTCCTACATTATGAAAAAATATAATATTGTTTCATAGTCCTCCTTATACGCTCAGCTTTAGGCATTTATAGTGAATTATTAAGTATATATTTTTTTTTATAGTTTTGCCTGAACAGAAGTATTACATTTATAAAATATACATCTAAAAGAAACATAATGAGTTTTGTTTTTATTAATTATGCAATTAAACTATTTGCCATGTTAAAATCTCTGGAGATCCCCTAGTGATCAAAGGAAAGGAAACATCTCTAACTGCGATGATTGAAACCAATTAAAATTGCTGATAATTAGTTATGACTGCTGGATATGTTTATTGTAATTATTTGTACTTATTCGTCCTCCTGGGGATATGGTAAAGAAATCCAATTAAAGATGTATCAAAGATTCAAGTAACAGAGTCATTGCGTATAAATTTAGTTTTGAATCTGTACAATTTTTCTACAGTACACAAATTGCATATTTTTCTGCAGTTTTTCTATTATTACTGAGTGAGGGTTAAGTAGCTCAAGATAGCAATATCATGAACTTTATCATAATTTACTTAGTTGCTCTATATTAATAGGTAAACTGTGCATAGAGAGGTGTGCTAAATCACCGAATATGACTTGAGCTGCATGACCCTGGTCATGAATAATTTAATTACACTTAAATTCAATTAGTAAATATGATTTAATATGAATAAACTGAGCATGAGGCTCAAAAAACCAACGGAGTCAACATTGCTGGATAAAACAACACATACAGTTGGATGAACTCTTTCATTGATAATGCAAAGGTGCAACTTTTAGGTTGTTAGTAGAAAATTCATTTCTGCATATACTGGTCAGTAGTGATGTCCCGAACGGTTCGCCACGAACAGTTCGCGAATGGTTCACCATGAACGGTTCGCAGCGGACTCATCATTGAGTAAACTTTGACCCTGTACCTCACAGTCAGCAGACACATTCCAGCCAATCAGCAGCAGACCCTCCCTCCCAGAACCTCCCACCTCCTGGACAGCTCACTAAGAATGCAGCTTCACAATGAATGTAAAATGGATGCTGTCTCCTGCAGTCCCAGATTAATGGCAACTCTAGACTCGACCGTCACCCTCCCCCCACCCACCCTGGACTGGTGGGGGTCATCCTGGTCCCAGAAGAACATCTGCCTAATCGTCAATATATGCCCCACCAGAGGCACTCTACACCTACATTGGAGGTGGTGACTACCGGGCCTGCTGTCTTGGCACAACATGAGTCAACACTTTAGAAGCTGAATGCTATATTTGAGGCTTTCCTGACTCGCATGGAAGAAAGAGCAAGGGGTCCCTCCGCACCTCAAATTGACTGTGAAACTACTAGTTTCCATGTGGGGGACCCTGCTGGCGTCGTGTATCTCAATGGGGTGATTGGAGGGGAGTAAGCATCTGATTACTTCTGTCTTGAGACGCTTATGATATAGAAATATACACTTGGATAAGGGAATATATATTATAAAACCCCAATTTGGAGAATTTGGGGCAAGATTTTAGCAGAAGGGAATATACTTGAACTGAAAATACTTTCCTAAAACCAAGAACCGAAGGAATTAGAAGTGATGAATGTTGATCTGAATCTGGCAATAGGCATATTTTAAATCTATAGATGTGATCCAATCTTCCTGTTTGATGCTTTGAATAATTGCGCCAAAATATTACATCCTTGATGATAGAACTTTCAGGTTCAAATTTTCTCCTTTGAGGTAAAACATTTTTTTACCGATATTTCCCTTGAGGCCTGGAAGAAAGAAAACAGTTAAATATAGACCTCTGAACATTCCTGCATGATGGAGTTCTTTAATAATGTCTTACTCTAGAAACTTCGTAATGCACTTATTCATAACATTTTCTTTTATTACGCTTTTATAAAATCTATTATGTATCAGTTATTTAAGATAATACCAGGTGTCTGTGATTATTTCGACATAAACAGAATAGAAGTCTTCCTCCTATAATTACTGTCTGGACATGCAAACCTTTAGAAATTCTTGGTTGTTGATGAAGACTTTGGAAAAATGTCTCCAATTGGAGCTCTTGGAATATTCTCTCTCTGGGCTACATATTCTGTTCTCACAAACGGAGCAGTCTCAAAATCTTTTATCCTTCCAGGAAGAAAGAATAGACCTCTTATTTTCTTGTTGAAGGAACACCTTATTTTGTACTGTGGGCACATGGCTTGTTTTATTTTTAGGAGGAATTAAACCACGGTAAAGGTTTTTTCAGGTTTAGGTTTGATGGGGTTTAAATTTAGGATTAGGGAAAATGGTGTTTAGGGCACGTGCAATTTGAAGGCTTATTTGCAAGGTACTCACACTCCTATTTCTGCCGTTGTCTAATAAGCCTCCTATAATTGATTATTAAGATGCTTGAGCTGTTATACAGTGTGCATCTTTTAATGTTGTCCCTCTTCTATCTTCTCTGTCTCTTGCGTATGAGGCTGTTAGTGTGAATTCAGAAAGTGATCCCTTCCACTTCCTGTCCAGACTCACGCACAGACAGTGGAGGAGCTGGAACAGCAATGAATTTTACACTCTCTATAACTGCTCCTGCAGTTCTACAATCAAGCATGGGAGACTGATTGGACAACAGGGGACACTTGCCAAAGGTCATGGTGCCTCTCCTCATCAGCCAAATTAAGCTCCAAAATGCACATTTGTAAGGACTAGAGGAAATGCACCTGTAGGCAGATGCCTTATCTACCTAATGTTAAAACTATCTCTGCTCTTTGTCAAATTCATCTTCACTTCACTGGGGAAAGAGCTAATTATAGGCCACTGACCAGGACCTGATGTATATTCTGTACCTTTTCAGACCAGTGAGGATCCTAAAAAATGAAACCTTTGTCAAATTGTTGGTCCCTACCTAGAGGTTAAGTACCACTAAGCTAGCATTGTCTCTCGATACAATTTTTTGATCTATACAGTAATACACTTGTGCACAGTTTATTAACAGCTACATTTATTCAGAAGATGTTACAAGATCAAATGCCTCTTTTCTATGACACATAAAATGTTGGCTATAGATTATTTCCTATTTAAAGCATCTAAAAGTGACAGTCGTACATTTCTAAGCGTGCTGATAAATATGTTATTCACTTCATTTACTTAGCTTATTACTTTGTTTGTGTCTCAAGGCAACAAGATAATGAATTTAATTCTAATGGAAAACTTGTGATCTCATGGGTTTTGCCTTAGCTGTGTGCTCGTAAAACGCTGAGAACAACTCTTTTTACCCATTAAAATAGTTTGCAACAATAACTTAAACTCTTAGAACAAAAACAACTAGCCTGATTTTTGCTTACAGGATAAAAATGTAATATTGCTGTCAATATTCTATAGAGAGTTTTATAATTTAGTATATTTAACATGCTGCGTTACACTCTTTCATACTATGTACCTAGAGGAAGATATTCTGTAAATTGTCAGCTAAGTACAAGCCCGTGATAAACTGAGTATAAAGTTGGCAACAGTACCAGAACTCTTCATAATTTATTAAAGGTTTTAAATAATTCCAAAGAATTTGGGGAATTCAGCATACATATTATAACATTTCTGAAGCCTTTTTGGTGTTCATAAAAATTAGATCATTGATGTTCATTGGGGAAGACTTTAGGGATGAGCAAATATTCTTATGTTTTCTCTTTCACAGTATACAGGACTAAGTATAAATAATGGTGCAATCTATAACAGAATATATAAGCTACATGGTCATATTTTCTATTCTGACCCTGTTCATTATATATTGTACATAGATTGTACATTGCAGAAAGCTGTTGAAATTAGTTTATACATGAGATCAAAATGGACCTATTATAATGTTATTTTTAAATGTGTACTTTATTTTTTCTTTTACTGAACTTATATATAAAAACAAAATACAATCCTGTGTGGGGAGGAGCGACGTACACCATGCTTCACGGGCTTGCTACCATGGTCGGTGTTTCATGGCAGAGCGAGGTACTGGAGAATCGCGGAGATAAAGCGGATAGTTTTGGATATCCCAGCCAGGAGAGCAAAACGACACAGCAGCATAGATGTGGTAAACAAAACTACACAC
Organism: Pelobates cultripes; assembly: GCA_933207985.1. Lineage (NCBI taxonomy): Eukaryota > Metazoa > Chordata > Amphibia > Anura > Pelobatidae > Pelobates > Pelobates cultripes. Next base: position 325,692,287 of record OW240915.1, on the reverse strand, counting down.
ACAAAGTGTACGAAATAGAAATATTAAGTGGTCGGGACATGAAGAAACCCGACGGGGAGAAGATACAGGCTGCCTGCATAATCTAAAGCCTATGATGTCAGTGGTGACACACTAGGAGCAAGGTACTTCCTGTAAATATACCCTCTCTCCCTCTTGCACATTTCTTTCCCTTCCCTGTGTGTAATAGCACTAAATATAACAGAGATTGAAAAGCCCTAAATTGCAAAGAGGTAATCAGGTAAACATTAAAGGAACAGTAGAAAGGGGAAAAAAAAGAAAAATAGCTGACATACCTATAATATGATTGAGTGCAAGATAAAAGGAAGAAGGAAGGAAGAGAGAAAGAAAGGAGAGGAAAAGGGGAGGAATAGAGAAAGGAGAGCTGAAGAGGAGAAAGAAAGGGAGAAAAAAAGGAAACAAACAACTACCCATAAACTGTCCACAAAACTCCTACTTAACTCTCTAATATATAACAAAGAAGAATACATAAGAAGTGGATAATCCCCTTCTAACGTATATTAAAAAGGATTATTCCATCTGGTGCTTCATTACATTCCCACCTGAAGAAAATGAGGGAATAAAATAAAGCCCAAGACTGCCACTTGATTATTTGGATGTAAATGTAAAAATGATATAACCACTCAGCAAAGAGAAGGAGGGAATAAGGAGAAAACCTAAGAAGAAAAGATAAGAGAGGAGGAGAAGGGAGAAGAAGCTAGGAAGAAGAGAAGAAGAAGAGGGAAGGGGAAGGAGGATAAAGGGTGGAAAAAGACAACAAGGAAGATGGGTAAAAGTTGAAAAGGAAGGGGAAAGGGGAAACATGCTTTTTTGTTTTGTTTGTTTGTTTGTTTGTTTTTTGTGTTTTGTTTTTTTTGTAACTGCTGAGCGCACCCTAATCTACAATGACATCTAAAAGAAAGACAAAGAATATTGCAAAGAAAGATAGAAACAATGATGCAAAAGAATAAAAAAAGATTAGCATCAATTTTTTCACCACAGTTAGACAAAAAAGATACAACAAGTGAGGGACAAGAAAGTCAGACTAGTTTCCAAACAGAACTGTCCCAAGAAGAAAGAGAAGCTATCAAGTAATAACTATAGGAGGGATTACAACTGAATAACTATTACGAGAAAATCAAAATACAAATAGTAAAATTATCAGAAGATGTTAAAAAGGACCTGGGGGGATGGATGACAAATTCTCTAGAAAAAAAACAGAGAAAATGGAATCTCTACTTTACCAAAATAAAGAAATGGAAGATAAGATTCATATGCTGGAAAAAGAGATGGAGAACTTAAAATGAAAATAAGTGAATGTGAAGACAGGTCGCGCAGGAGAAATCTCAGAATAAGAGGAGTGCCAGAAAATATAGGTACACGTGAAATGGAAAAATACTTGGAAGAATTTTTTTTATCTTTTTAGGCTTGCAACCAGATACAAGCAACAATTTCATGGAAAGATTTCATAGAGTAAACAAGCCATCAAATATTGATGCATCTCTCGCAAGGGATATAATAGCCTGCCTTCACTCCTTTAAATTTAAAGATCAAATAATAAAGTCTAACAACAGGCAAGACAAAAAAGGTACAAAGTATGAGAAAATCCAGCTGTTGTTATTATTATTATTATTATTGCCATTTAACCCCTTCAGGACGGGTGACGGACGAGGTCCGTCACGCAGGGGAGACCCTTAACGACGGGTGACGGACCTCGTCTGTCACGCGGTAAAATTAACCCCGGATCGCCGCTATCGCGGCGATCGCGGGGTTAATGGTGCTCCCGGTATGCCTCTGCATTAGAGGCATACCGGGAGCACCCGGTCAGTCTGCCCAGCACATGTGCTCGCTCTGACCGCAAGTCTGAGCGAGCACATGTGCTCTTTATACTCACCTACCGGCTCCCTGCACTTCCGGGTTCTGTGTGAAGTGCAGGGAGCCGGATCAGTGCTGATCCTGCCCCCTGCTGTTAAAAAAAAATAAAGTTTATTTAAAGTGTCCCCCCCCTTACCCATTTTAATAAAAAATTAACCCCTTCCCTGCCAATTGATCACTGACTACAGTGATCAATTGGCAGGGATTACATTTTACTATGATCTGATTTTTTTTTTTTAACCCTGAGGGTTAATTCTTTTTTTTTTAACCCTCAGGGGTTAAATTAATTAAATTAATTAATTAAATTATTTTTTAATTATATATTTAGATAGCTGGGGTAGGTGGAAGTTAGTGGGGAATTGGGGGATTTGACGTTAGGCTAACTAGGGGTTAACGTTAAAAAAAAGTTTTAAAAGAAACTTTAAAAAGTTAAAAATTAAGCTTAAAAAAATGTTTTAATAACATTTAAGTAATAAAAACAAAAAAAACCACACTTTACCTAGTCCAAATAAAAATTAACCCCTTCCCTGCCAGTCGATCACTGCCTACAGCGATCAAATAGAGATCACAGTATTATACTGTGATGTAATTTTTTTTTTAACCCTGAGGATTAACTTTTTATTTATTTTTTAACCCTCAGGGGTTCAATTTATTTAATTAATTAATTTAAATATTTTATAACTATGTATTTTGCTAGCTGGGGTGGGTGGGAGTTATGGGAAAATGGGGAATTTACTGTTAGTGATGCGTACTGCTAGTTAGGGGTTAACAGTAAAAAAAATAGCTTAGAAAAATGTTAAATCTGTAAAAAAGTTTTAAGAAAGTTTAGGAAAGTTTAAAAAAAATTTATAAGCAAAACAAAAGTTTAAAAACTAGTTTTTAAAAGTAAAAAGTTATAAAAAGTAAAAAAATACATTTTAAAAACGCTCATTACCACTACACCTGGAACAAACTAGTGAAAAAAGTATCCCACGCCAAGGTTCAAAATATGCCTTTTGAATTACCCCAGGGTGTATTCTTTAATAAATAGTATGTGTTTGTGGGGAAGTTTCACTAACCAACCGTCTAAACTACTCCAAATTGGAACATGGACACAGCGTAAAACTTCAAAGTTAGAAAAAAACTGAATGGCTGCGTCTCAAATGCGCCCCTTCAACATGCACATATACCTGGCAAAGGTACATACGGGGGTATTGCTGTACTCAGCTGACATAGCTGAGCAACATATGAAGTATTATACAGTCATAGTACACATAAGGTTTGTAAAATATGCTGCGCAAACTCACTTTGTATGTCAAAAAGGCAGAAAAAATGCTTATTACCACTACACTTGGTACAAGCTAGCGGAAAAATGATCCCACACTGAGGTTCAAAATATGCCTTTTGAAATACCCTGGGATGTCTTCTTTAAGAAATTGTATGGCTTTATGGGGAATTTGGATTATATAGCCTGGTAAAATACTCTAAAATGGGACATAGGCACAGCATAAAAATTCAAAGTTTGAAAAAAAATGGAATGGCTGTGTCCCAAATGTGCCCCTCCCATGTCCACACATACCTGGCAAAGGTACATACGGGGGTATTGCTGTACTCAGCCGACATAGCTGAGCAACATATGAAGTATTATACAGTCGTAGCACACATAAGGTTTGCAAAATATACTGCAAACTCACTTTGTATGTCAAAAAGGCAGAAAAAACGCTTATTACCACTACATCTGGTACAAGCTAGCGGAAAAATGATCCCACGCTAAGGTTCAAACTATACCTTTTGAAACACCCTGGGGTGTCTACTTTAAGAAATGGTAGGCCTTTGTGGGGTAGATTGAATTTAAAACCTGCAAAGATGCTTGGAAATTGCATATAGGCCCAGCGTCAAAATTCAAAGTTTGGTAAAAACGGATATGGCTTGGTCTCCTATATGGCACTGTAGCTTCACAAAATAGTGACAAAGACATTCATTGGGGGTATATTTTTACTCCAAAGACTTAGCTGAGCATAATTTGGGAGGTTTGAACTTAGTGGCACATATGAAATATACAAAACGCCCAGCAAAAATGCAATCCGTATGTAAAAAATGCACAAAATAATTTTTTACCACATACCTTGGCATATATTGGTAAAAAAATGGGGGTATGTTAAGGCACAATATGCACCTTATGAGATACCCTGGAGTGTCTACTTTTACAAATGGTAGGCCTTTGTGGGTTTTTTTTGAACAGTCAAACTGTTATAATACCCCAAATGGAAGCTAAGGCTCATTAAATCCATCTCTCAAAATTCTACTGTGAATACTGTAAAGGACAGGTCTCCTATATGGCACTGTAGCTTCACGAAATAGTGCCAAAGACATTCATATGGGGTGTCATTTTACTCAAAAGACTTAGCTGAGCATAATTTGGGGGGTTTGAACTTAGTAGCACATATGAAATATACAAAACGCCCAGCAAAAATGCAATCCGTATGTAAAAAATGCACAAAATTATTTTTTACCACATACTTTGGCATATATTGGTGAAAAATGGGGGCATGTTAAGGCACAATATGCACCTTATGAGATACCCTGGAGTGTCTACTTTTACAAATGGTAGGCCTTTGTGGGGTTTTTTTGAACAGTCAAACTGTTATAATACCCCAAATGGAAGCTAAGGCTCATTAAATTCATCTCTCAACATTCTACTGTGAATACTGAAAAGGACAGGTATCCTGTATGGCACTGTAACTTCACGAAATAGTGCAAAAGACATACAATGGGGTGTCATTTTACTCAGCAGATGTAACTGAACACAAAATAAAACTTTGTACAGGAATAGCACACACCAACTTTACAAAATATACACGAGAATTTCTTTGTTATAAGTTTGTGTGCCAAAAACCAAAAAGAACACAATTTTACTCCAATATTTAGCAGAGGTTGGCGGTGAAATGGCTATGTAGAAAGTGTCAAAACAACCTTAGGTAAATAGCCCGTGATGTCTACTTTATATAAATATATACTTTTGTGTGGTAATTTTGTTTTCTTTTATGGCTATTAAGCTTACAAGACAAACATACCAAATTCTAAAATCGCTCCACATTAAAATTTTATTTTACTCCTTGTGCTTTGTGACCTGTAACTACCAAAAAAACTTAAAATCCCAGACACATTATATATTCTGTAAATCAGAACAAATAAATAAATTTATTTTTAATTACTTTCCTTAACCTGCACTAATTATGCACACATTATTATTGCAAAACCTGTAAAAAAAAACCAATATTTTTCATTTTTTTGCATTTTTCTGTATTTTTTTATAATAAGTAAGCATTTATATATATATATGTTATATCAAATTAAAGCCCTTTCTGTCCTTTAAAAAACAGTATATAATATGTGTCGGTGCAACAAATGAGAGAGATGCAAATTGCAGTTGAACGCAAACAGCAAGAAAATGCAAAAATTGCTTGTGTCATTAAGCGTAAGTCAAGCTTCTGAAGCTGTGTCCTTAAGGGGTTAAATAGCGCCAACAGATTCCACAGCGCTTTACAATATTATGAGAGGGGGGATTTAACTATAAATAGGACAATTACAATAAAATGTACAGGAACAATAGGTTGAAGAGGACCCTGCTCAAACGAGCTTACAGTCTATAGGAGGTGGAGTATAAAACACATTAGGACAGGAAATAGAAACCAAATAAGGTGGGTGTGAAGCAGAGCTGGAGGAAAGAGTAGAGTGCTGCCCTTTAGGAGAGAGCAAGAGACAGGCATGTAAGGTAGAGGTTACTATGGGAGGAAGCTTTCCTAAAGAGATGGGTTTTAAGGAACTTCTTAAAAGATGCAAGACTAGGGGAGAGTCTGATGGCAGTAGGCAGGCTATTTCATAGGAAGGGAGCCACACGCGAGAAGTCTTGCAAGCGTAAGTTGGCCGTATGGGTGCGAGCAACGGACAGAAGAAGGTCATGGGCAGAGTGGAGAGACTGAGAAGGGGCATACCTATGGATCTGTGAAGAGATATATGAGGGGCTAGAATTATTCAGTGCTTTATAGGTATGGATTATCACTTTGAATTGACTTCTATAGGATACAAGAAGCCAATGTAAGGACTGACAGAGGGGTGAGGTGTGAAAGGAACAACTAGAGAGGAAAATCAGTCTGGCGGCAGCATTCATTATAGACTGTAGCGTGGCAATACGGCTTTTGGGAAGATCAATTAGGAAATTACTAGAGCATAGAGATGCTCCTTGGTAGCGTCTTGCAAAAGAAAGGGGCGGATGCAGGCTATGTTTTTAAGATGGAATCTACAGGATTTGGCAACATACTGGATGTGAGGCTCAAAGGTGAGGCCAGAATCAAGTATGACGCCAAGAAAGTGCGCTTGCAAGGATGGCCTTACCGCTAACTTGAAGGGAGGGTGAAAGAGGAGAATCAGTATTAGAAGGAGGAAAGACAAGGAGCTCAGTTTTAGAAAGATTGAGTTTCAGAAAGCTGGAGGACATCCAGTCAGAGATGGAAGAAAGACAAGCAGTGACATGTTGCAGGATGGCAGGGGAGAGGTCTGGGGAGGAGAGATATATCTGGGTGTCATCAGTTACAGGTGGTAGTGGAATCCAAAAGAGGTTTGCCAAGAGAGGCAGTATAAAGAGAAAATAGAAGGTGACCAAGGACAGAGCCTTGGGGGACTTCAACCGAGACAGGACGAGGGGAGGAGGCATCATTAGAAAAGGAGACACTGAATGAGCATTGGGAGAGATAAGAGGAAAACCACGAGAGGACAGAATCACAGAGACCGAGTGATTAAAGAGTTTGAAGAAGGAGAGCATGATCAATGTTGTCAAAGGCAGCAGAGAGGTCAAGAAGAATTAGTATGGAGTAGTGGCCTTTGGATTTAGCTGTGATTAGGTTGTTAGTAACGTTGATAAGGGCAGTCTCAGTAGAGTGGAGAGAGCGGAAGCCAGATTGAAGAGGGTCAAGGAGAGAGTTGGAATTGATGAAGTGAGACATATGAGTAGTGAGACAAGTCTTTCCAGAAGCTTTGAGGAAAAAGGGAACAGGGATATGGAATGATAGTTAGAGGGGGAGGACGGGTCAAGAGATTTTTTTTCAGGATAGGTACTACAGTGGCAGAGAGAGAGCAGTTGAAGGTGTGTTAAGGAAGGCACAAGACAAGGGGAGAGAGATATGATAAGGTGGAGCGGGGGAGTGCTGGAGCAAGAGGAAAGAAGAAGCGCAGCCACCTCTTGTTCAGTAGCCGGGAATAAAGTCTGAAGGGTAGGAAAGAAATGATCTATGTGTGGTTGAGAAAGAGAACGACAATTTGGGGAGAATTCTTTCCTTAGCTGTTCAATCTTGTTGGTAAAGTAGCATGCAAAGCTATTGGCTGGAATGTTAGTTTAGGGGGTGGCCACAGCAGGGCAAAGAAGAGAGTTAAAGAGAGTGTCAAAGAGACGTCTGGGATTGCGGGAGCATGAACTAATGAGAGAGGAAAAGTATGATGGTTTGGCGAGGGCAAGGGCTGCGCTGTATGAACACAATATGAATCTATAATAGAGAAAGTCTGAATGGGTGCGAGACTTCCTCCAGGAGCGTTCAGCACAATGGGAGCATCTTTGCAGGTAGTGTGTTGATTTAGTATGCAACGGTTGGGGGCGTGTCCTCCTCGAGGTGCATGTTTGGAGCGGGGCTGCAGCGTTCAAGGCAGAGTTGAGGGTAGTGTTATATGTGGAGATGTCCAGTAAGGGACAGAAGAGGGAAGTGATGGATAGCAGTTGTGAATCATTATCAACTGAAAGCTGCTGGAGGGCAATAGAATTAAGGTTATTCCTGAATTTAGGGGGGTTAGGCTGCTTGGGTGATTCTGCAGAGCTTGGTTGATTGTGAGTACTGGGTGTTGCTAATCAATGCTGTTTTATTGGGGCCCTGTCTGAACTATAAAGTCTGGGGTTAGAAAAAATAAATAAAATAAAACACACCATTATGAGTGGGGAGACATGGAGATATGATAGAAACATGTAAATACATAAAAGGAATCAACACAGTAAAGGAGGAGACTATATTAAAAAGAAGAAAAACTACCACAACAGGAGGACATAGTCTTAAATTAGAGGGACAAAGGTTTAAAAATAATATCAGGAAGTATTACTTTACTGAGAGGGTAGTGGATGCATGGAATAGCCTTCCAGCTGAAGTGGGAGAGGTTAACACAGTGAAGGAGTTTAAGCATGCGTGGGATAGGCATAAAGCTATCCTAACTATAAGATAAGGCCAGGGACTAATGAAAGTATTTAGAAAATTGGGCAAACTAGATGGGCCGAATGGTTCGTATCTGCCGTCACATTCTATATTTCTATGTTTCTATGTTAAATATAATGGAAACACATTATAAAGTTATGACTAGGTGGTATAGAGTGCACTCAACACTGGCTAAAATATATCCAGTGGTACCAGATATATGTTAGAAATGTGGGACTCATAAGGGAGATTTCCCTCATGTGCACCTTTATATCTTTTTTGGGAGATGATAAAGAAAAAAATACTATTGCATTGTGATATAAATTTCACCCTTAGTCCAAAAAGTTTCCTGTTGCATATGGAATTGAACAAATTGATAAAGGAAAAGCGGGACTTTATAATCCATATATTAATGGCTGCTAAATATACCATTACAGACACTGAAAAACATCACATATTCCCCATTGGTCAGAAGTAGAGTTACAACTGATTTATCAAATAAAAATGGAGAGAGGAAACTGGACCAATCAGAAGCAATTTGAATTATTGGGAAAGTATTTGGAAAAGTTGAAGCCTGAGCAAAACAAAAATACAGGTTAGGAAATTAAAGAGCGACAACTCCCTTATCAAAAACAATGGGTAACGGGAGGGATTGGTTTATATTCTACATTCAATATAATGTCCACAAAATAAGATGTTCATGTTTATGTACAAATATGTAGAAGTAAAATAGGTTGACAATGTTTATTGTACGACATATAATATATGAATACTATTGTGGAATATGTTTGGAACTTGAAGGAAAAAATGAAAAATAAAAAGATACAAAAAAAAGGAATCTAATTAATATTTTGTTGCACATTATGTAAGTAATTCTTAGATATATATCACCACTTAAAACTTACCATAAACAAATGGGGGAATTTATATATCATGGCATGGGAAAAATAAACGCAGCACAATCTTAATTAGTGCCCAAACTGGAATACCTACTAAAAACTCTTCCTATGAAAGTACCCAAACGTACGCTTTGCAAATTCCAGGAATTATTTATCACGTTTGTATGGGGGAGGCGTAGACCAAGAACTTCCTCTTCATATTTGTCCCGCAAATTAAAAGATGGGGGAACATCCCTCCCCGATGTATACTTGATTTATGACTCCATAATGCTATCCCATTTGATTAAATGTAAATTTAAGATCCCAGAAAGAAATTTATCACGATACCCATCCTGTAAGACAGAAGCATAATAGTAAACAATGTATCTCCTTGGATGCTCCTATAGAAGCTTTGTCCCTATTTCATGATATTATTAATATAAGGAGTTGTGTAAATGCTGGCATTGTATATATTTGAGACTTATTAGACGGAGTGATTTTTACACCATTCACTACTCTATGTACAAATCATGGAATTTCCAGCAAAGAATACCTTACTTACTTTAAATTAAAAAAACATTTTTGTTTTTTTTAAATAGGGAAATTAAGAGCGGTAATAAGCTGGATAAACTCTATGACCTAGATAATTGCTCCAATTTGTCTTCTAAGATTAGAGCATTATTGTATACGTGCAAAACGGGTACAAAGCTTTGTGGGATTATGAAATGGGAAAGGGAGCTGAGCACAGAATTTGTATCCAGTGAATGGGTTACCGCTTTAAATCTGACAAAAAAAAAAATTCATAACATTTCACTGTTTGAGAACTATCTCATAATTTTACACAGATGGTATCTGACACCAGACAGGTTAAGTAAGTTTCAACCCAACATTAGTGACCCTTTTTGGACATGCGAGATGGAAACTTGAACTATACGGCATATATGGTGGGAATGTACCTGCCTTTTACCTTTGAAGGTCAAGTTAGAAAATGAACTTACAAGTCTAACACAGTCCCATATTGAACTGACCCTCCAACTCTTTTTGTTCCATTTAGATTTACCCAAATTGAAAGAAGAAATAAAAATGCTAATTGTGCATATATTAATGGCCACCAAAGTCTGTTTGGCGAGAAAATGGAGACCTGAGGCGATCCCTAAGTGGCCTGAAATAGCTTCACAGGTTAGCTATCAGAGATTAATGGAGAAAGCTGTATATGTTGGTCTTGAGAACTTGGGGTTATATAATGACATATGGAGACTCTGGCCTCTGGTTACAGATTTGTCGGAGACTCCATCCTACTAACGCCTTCACTCTCACATCAGGACAGGTATGAATGGTTGTGTGAATGGAGTTTGATTTTCTATGTCAATGTACTTGTAATAGATTTTTTTTTTATTAAATTTTTTTTTTTTGTGTGCATATTCATGAAACAAATGAGCATGTGGTGCCCCAACAGCAATCCACTTGCGTAACTCAGAGACAGTTGTTACATTGGTGCATGAGATAGCATTTGCACAATTTTATATTAAAAACTAAATAACGTGCATGAAACAACATCAGTGTTTAATCGTGTGATGTGTTTTAAGTATCGCTTATGGAGCAGTATGTAATTGTGGTGTGTATATCCCTCTAGAAAGGTCGAGTGATTCCTGTCTGTGGAACATGGTGTGGGTCTATGTTCTGGATGCAGTAGAGATTGGTGTGTTGCTATGTGTCAGTGGAAAGGAGGGGGGGGGGATGATACTGTGGTTTATTGAGTGTCCGCTATGGTGTCTCTTGTGTGGAGCTCTTGTTATGGTGTCTCTTGTGTGTTACAAATGTCATATGTGCAGTCCTTCGTGCGTGTTGTGGGAGATGAATGCTTTTAATTAAATCCTATGTATGTAGGGTTCATGCTTAATAACTGGAGCAACAATAAACAATGAGTCCAAACTTGGTAGGAGTCGTGGCGTCGTGGGTGGTTGATGAGGATACTGCATGCTGCAGGAAAGTGTCCTCTGGTTTGGCAGGTAAGTTATATTCAGCCCGCAGCCCGTAGGGTCTTCTCCCTCGGGGGTGTAGGCCGTCTAGCTGCTACGGGGACAAATGCAGGCATCTTTGAGAGGTCTAGCTGGGAAAGTCCCGGTGTTGTCTCTTTGTTAGGATCTGCAAGCCCCAGTTTTCGTAGGAGGGTGTCCAGTTAAGAGAAGCCTCGGGCTCGATGTATCTTGCCTTCGTGTTGAAAGGCAAGGCATCCACCGGTACTGGATGCCTTTGTCCCATAGTAGAGGTAGTAGCGGCCGCAGGGCCCTGCGCCACTCGATGGTACCTTTGGTTATGTCCAGGAACATGGATAGAGTGGCACCGTCGAATTGCAGTGGAGCCTTCTCTCGAGCAGCCGCCATCAGAAGCGTTTTACCCTATATTGATTGGAAGTTTATAATCAGGTACGTGTGGTCGGTGCAGAGGATGGTTTCGGTAGCCTAAACATGGCCCGGAGCTTATGCGGGCACGTCTGCTCCGTTACAGTGTTGGCTCCGTCCCCCCTTGTAATAGATATTTTAATAGAGTTACACAGGAGGTTATTTACTGTGGGTAGTTGTGTTGATGTATTTACTGTGGGTAGCTGTGTTGATTTATCTAACTCTCTACCCACTGGCCATGAGTTTGGGTCTAGGTAGGTGCATTTACTGGTTTCCAAAAATTCCTGGGGTTAGAGCCCATAGGAAAGCTCAATGACCTCTATACTAACAGAAATGTGGGATATCCCTGCCTTTCTATATATACCCTACTCTGAACAGCTGCTGCTAAAACAAGCCTAACTAATAAAGGGATGAGTAGTTATTTTTCCTACACCATCTCCCAACAGTCACTTGGGGTGTGCCATCACCTCCCCCTAAGTAGCCTAGGAGAGCATAGAAACATAGAAACATAGAAACATAGAATGTGACGGCAGATAAGAACCATTCGGCCCATCTAGTCTAGCAATAGTCTAGAGAGCACTAGACTATTGACCTGTTTTTGATATCAGACAGACTGCTTTGAGAACTACTTACCTTATGTAAAATCAAAACCAAAGAATATATAATTTCTTTCTCATGCCCCCTCCATCAAATCTATGGCTAAAAGAGCCCAACATCTGGGTCTTCAGCCCCAGAGATTTTAGGAAAACATCCTTATTTTAAAGAGCTTCAGTATGGAGCTGATTTAAATAAAGTCTTAGATAATTTTGCATATTATGGAGAATAATATGATGTTTTTTTTAAATATCAGTATAAATGATAAATATACCTTTTTGGCCGTATAGTAAATGCAACATAAAAATCCAATAAACATGGGGTGACTATCCTGTCTGCACATTTTTTTTAGAAATGAAGCTTCTGAAAAATGTAACCAAAATGAAAAATAAAACATAAAAAAATGCATTAGGTCCATGCATACAGTATTTGGATCTGCCTAGTAGAAACCACACATGTTCTATACAGTCCTACATCAAAAAGAAAGCCTTATTTTCCTGCCGTCTCTGTTATGAGAGGCCAGTAGTTGGTGATGCCCTAATACCACATGCTCAGCTGGGAATGGAAAATGCTCTAGACACTAAGCAATACAATTAATAAGTGCAATTTAAAACATACTTTCTCCGCTTACCCAAGATTCAACTTCTGAATGATTTATTTTACAAAACAAAACCTTCATGTTAAATATATTTCTAGAAAGAGTTGACTCATAGCCTTGAATAATTCATGAATAACAAAAAAACATGCAGTGGGCACAATTGTCTGTACAGTCAATGAATGCCATAGTGTTCGGAGCCTTTATTGTGGTTGAACCAGTAATAGTGACATAAAGTACCAAGGACGTACATATTTTTATATAGATATATTTTCAACTTACGACAAAAAGTACATTTCAAATGAGTCACTGAGATTCAATTAGTTTTAATAGGAAAATCACTCAAATCACACAATTACTCGTGGTATTGGATATTAGTAAATCTTCTGACCGAGATTCATAGAATGTGACAAAAGAGGTAAACAACTGGTACATTTGGCATACTCACACTATAGAATAGATGTAGAACACTACTGATGTTGAACATCTATTACTATAATCCCCCCTCAGGCATTTATTTATCATCTGTCAGAACATCAGAGGATCGTCTATAAATGGCTCCATGTGCTAGCTATTGGTGGTTCTTCCCAATCAACAAAGCCTGTCATCAATGGTTAGACCAGTGGTAATGTCATTGCCTTAGACCTGGAAAATGTAGGTTCAACTCCTGATCAGACCACCTTATCAGGTAAGTATCTTACCTGGTATGTTTGTATTTGGCAAGACAACTAACAATATATATCTGTCATCCGCATGAAGCTCATATTTTGTTAGTAAGTTGTTCTTTACCTCTAAATATCTATCTTTCTATAGTTGCTGCAGAATATGTTATTAATCATAACTCCTACTGTTAGGTGTCTTAGGGGTTATAATTCTGAAGCAGAATAATCTGAGGTTAGAAAATTGGCAAGAAGCTGTAATTTTAAGTTTCATTACAGAGAAAAAAAGAGGTCTGAGTTTGTAGAAGAGTCTGTTATTTGAAGTTACATAAGAGGCTGTGATTAAAAGATAGACAAAAGGTCACGGTTTAAAAGTTGGACAAGGGATCATAATCTGGAGGACAAGAAGAATAATGTGTGTTAGTAAAAAATTGTCAGTAAGTGGTTTAGCCATTCCAGAGGGTTTTTTGGAGAATAGCTAACTGAATTTGCTTTTATCTTCCAGCAGGATTTCTTTAATCAAAATCTGAATTGTTGCCATAGTGAGAATAAAACTTGGGTAACGCATCTCATTCATAAGTAAAGCAGACACATTGGCTAATAGTAAAACTCTATTTTGGTTAGCATCAGTCCATCTACAAGCAGAAAAAAATGAAATAAAAGGTCCTTCACTAACAATTCATCCTGCTGCTTTGAGCTAAAAGGCAAAATCTCTGAACCCCTGTGAATCCCTACAAACTAATGAACACATTTGTAGCAAAGACTCTGTGTGATATATGCCTGCTCTGCCAATTCAAATTGCTGTCAGATTGCTGTGAGAGTGTATTACTCTGTGGATTGGATGGGTAACAATAGATATGGTGAAACACCTGTGATAGTTAAAATATAACCTTTATTGGAATTAATAAAATACTATCTAACAACTGAATGTGGAAATACAATGATGGAGTACTCTAGAGTATCAATGCAAAAGTAAAAAACATAACCATTCACCACAAAAAAAGAAATGTAACCAAAAAATACAACACGTTTAAAATGTCTTGTCATTGGTAAGATAAGACCCATGTAACTGGAAACTCTGAGTCAAGGTAGCCCAGATGAATTGAA
>OW240915.1:325655551-325669055 GCA_933207985.1 Pelobates cultripes | reverse complement strand
GCTTCCTGGGGTACACACTGCCGCCGGGGAGAAAGGACGGCACCTTCAGCTCCCTGGGGTACACATTGCCGCTGGGGAGGAAGGACGACACCTTCGGCTCCCTGGGATACACACTGCTGCTGGGGAGGAAGGACGGCACCTTCTGCTCCCTGGGGTACACACTGCCGCTGGGGAGGAAGGAAGGCACCTTCATCTCCCTGGGGTACACACTGCCGCTGGTGAGGAAGGACGGCACCTTCAGCTCCCTGGGATACACACCGCCGCTGGGGAGGAAGGACAGCACCTTCTGCTCCCTGGGGTACACACTGCCGCTGGGGAGGAAGGACGACACCTTCAGCTCCCTGGGATACACACTGCCGCTGGGGAGGAAGGACGGCACCTTCAGCTCCCTGGGACACACACTGCCGCTGGGGAGGAAGGACTGCACCTTCAGCTCCTGATACACACTGCCGCTGGGGAGGAAGTACTGTATCTTCAGCTCCCTGGGACACACACTGCCGCTGGGGAGGAAGGACTGCACCTTCAGCTCCCTGGGATACACACTGCCGCTGTGGAGGAAGGACTGCACCTTCAGCTCCCTGGGATACACACTGCCGCTGGGGAGGAAGGACTGCACCTTCAGCTCCCTGGGATACACACTGCCGCTGGGAGGAAGGACTGCACCTTCAGCTCCCTGGGACTTAATCTGCCGCTGGGGAGGAAGGACGACTCCTTCAGCTCCCTGGGACACACACGTCAGCCAGAGAAGGACAACACCTTCAGCTCCCCTGGGACCTTGGCCAAATCTACTAGAGATCAGTATGTGAGCCCCCTCCTACTAGTTTCCTGGCTTAGCTGCAACGGCCTCCCTCTGGGTTGGGTCCAAAGGTAGACAGCACCTCATTAACCTCTCTGTCAAACTCCTCCTGAGTGTAGCTCAGCACGCCATGCTTGCTCTGCTGAAGGTTCTTTGTAGATAGGGTCGCTGCACGTGTGCTAGCGTTGCCCTCAATTTGTAACTCCACTAACGGTGTCTCTGAGCTGCTTTACCTCGCACTAGGACGCCATCCCACCGCTTGCCACCAATGTAACGGATCGCCTGGCACCCCGACTGGGTACCTCCGTTGAAGGATGCTCCTAGCGCCTCCTGAGGACTCCAAGCACTCTGGCAGACACCACAATCACCGAACCGGAGAAACAAATAAATTCTCCCAAGCATATGAATGCTGTAGACAGTTGAATAGGAACCATACTAATAGGTTTACTCTCCTAGCAGTCAAACTGGAACAGCATACAATAAATCCTTCCCCAATAATGAGACGACACTTCACTTTGAGGGTTAAAACAGGAACTCCCTGTACTGTCACATACAGTCTCTTTTATTCCCAATCCACAAACATAGTACAGCCTACAGGGCGTTACAAAACAACCAATCACATATCAGTTACATCCCACATATTCCCTCCCCTTATCCTGAGAGGAAACTCAATTACACATACAGTTAAAACATACTTCTACCCAACTTTCATAACTCTAAAACCATACATCACATTCACATAAAATTACATATGCACAATCAATCCATTCAGGGGAACAACATATTCAAAATGGCACAAATCAGACAAGGGGTTCAAAAGTTAGTAAAAAGTCCTTTGTGACTAAATGAAGCATGGCTTTCTAGCCCAAACCAGTTTCAGAGTCTTCTATCCTGGAGATAAGTAATTCAATTATCTCCCAGGATAGACACAAGACTCCATTAAGCACATGGTTGCAAAAAGACACAAAACACTTTAAAATACATAAAGTCATATTTACACATAACACACAGACATTTCACATATCCCCAGATAGCTGGGATCTGAGTGCACATTATTAGATGAATGGCACTCAGATCACACAAATAAGCCTTTCTGCAGGGGAAATAAACGGTTTAACCTGCAGGGCCATAGTCCAAAGGGAGCAGGCGAGCAACCAGGCTTCTCCAGTTCACAGTGGCGAGGTTGGTTTCGCCACAGTTCTTTTCTAGCATTTTTCACACACAAATGTCACTTACACTGACCATTGTTGTTATACATTTTACGGTTTTGAAACACTAATATTTGTGTTCAGCAAAGGTTTTATGGTGTTTTCAAAATTTACAGAGTCAAATATAAGGCATTTTTCAGACAAACAAATATTATCGCTAACTTTGGCCAGTGTTTGTGACCAAGTGACTACTAAAAAAGACTGGACATACCCCATTTGCAATACCTTGGGTTGTCTACTATTGCAAATGATATGCTATCATGGGGTAATTCTCATTCCAGGGCTACCATATGGTCTGAAAGGGAACATAACCAACCTGGCGAATTTCAATGTGAAAAAATTGAAAAATGTAACATGCTAGATTTGACCCTGTAACTTCCCAAAACACCATAAAACCTGTAGATAGGGGGCACTGTTTTACACGTGAGACATTGCTGAATACCAATATGTGTATTTTATTGCAGTAAAAGCAAACAGTATTATGACATTCACAGTTAAAATGTCATGCAGAACTAAAAAAATAAAAGGTCTTATTTTCTCACTTTTTTATATTTTATTGATATTAACTCATGTTTCATAGCTAAATATTTGATGTTAAATGAAAGCCCTATTTCCCCTGAATAAATGATATATTAAGTTTGGGTGCACTTAATATGAAAGAGGTGAATTACGGTTGAACAAATTCCAAGTTTTGTTTACGTTTTATTTTGATCAAAACGTGTGCATTTGGCTCAGTCCTTAAGGGGTTAAAAGCTGGAAATCTTAATACTAAATAGTTGATGGTTTCAATGGATGTGAACTTAGTGAGATGTGGATGTTGAATGTGAAGTTTGGTCATGTAAACCTATTGGTATTTTTGAGCCTCGTTCACAATCTTACTCCTTATAATTTGATTACGTAACAGCTATATTTCAAAGGCAACCATGCATATGGCCCCATAGTATTTAACCAACACTCAATAAACCCAGATTTATATCCATTAATACAGTAAATATTTTTATTGTTATTTCTTTTTGTATGTGTTTACCAACTGCACTGATTTATTCTATTATTTGTACCAAACATTTCCTTCTTTCTTAATTTCTGTCACTTCTATTTTTCAATCTCTGTTCTAGATCGTAATTCAACCACTGTTTAAAAAAAGACTTCATTCTTGGTTTGGAGATTTTTTTCCTTTCTGGTAACCAAAGTTTTTATTCTTTAAACGTTCTAATTTTCTTTACTTTCCTGTTACATAGCAAAAGTTTTTGTTTTTTTTTCTAATAGCTAAACTAATTATTATTATTATTAGTATTGAGCTTTGTGAAATAATTTTTTAATCCAGATAGAAAGAAGAAAAAAGGTGCCAATGCTTAAAAGGAAACTATAGTCACCAGAACAACTACAGTTTAATGTAGTTGTTCTGGTGAATATAATGTCTCCCTTCAGGCATTTTTATGCAAACACTGCCTTTTCACTCCTCAGATGGCCACTGGAGGGGCTTGCTGACTCAGTGCGTCTCAGTGCTTCCTGGCTCACGTTCTGCCTGGAGATGCTAAATTTTCCTCATAGCGATGCATTGATTCAATGCATCTCTATGAGGAGGTCCTAATTGGACAAAACAGCATTTGGCCCTGCCTTGTGCCGATTTTAGCCAATCCAATGCTTTCTCTGTGGGAAAGCATTGGATTGGCTAAAAATCAGCCATTTTGATGATGTCACAAAGGGGGCGAGGTCAGCACCAGCAGACACGCACAGTGCTGGAAATACGGTGAGTTTTAAACTTATATAGGGGGCCTAAGGAGGGGCCAAGCCACCTATATGGTGGGTTTAGCACTATTGGGTCAGGAATACATGATTGTGTTCCTGACCCTATAGTGTTCCTTTAAAGGTTGGACTAACAATCTTCTATGTAAGAAACCAGTGTATACAGACACAACAGAGGCAGACAGGAGAACAGACTCGCTAGATTTTAAACCATGTTCCGATGTCTTTACTTACAAAATACTAGTTGGTCATGAATAAATCATTAAACACCATCAGACAGCACCAACTAGTCACCAGACCTGTCATACAGCTTCTAGCATTTTTTGAGGTACATTAGATATCTCTCATTATGACGACACAAGAAGTCACTGTGTCTGAAACACAATGGTTGAATGTGTCTACTTGCATGTCGAGCAGAGAATTCTGGGAAAACTGTGCATAAACAAGTTTTTCTGAAGAAGCTAGGTGCTAAATAGTTTGTGGCAAGATCAAACATGAGTTAAATTCCCCACACTGCAAACAAGAAACTTATTGTTGTGCATCATCTGCATAACCAAGCTCTACTTGGTCACAGAAATTGTGTTTCTACAACTATCCAAGTTCACAGATTAACATGCAAAGAATGAGCACAGACAGGCATCGTGTTTCTAACTATTGTGTATCACCTACCTCCCAACAACATGGAAGGTCTTGTTTGTGTACAGTCTGGATTGACTACAAGAAAGCCTATGACACAATTCTACTCACATGGTAACTGGAATGCTTAGCTCTATACAAGGTCAACAAGATTCTAAATGCCATTATCAATGGGTTATTGGGAGAATGGGGAACAACAGTAAATGCAAGGAGGACAGCAACACCCAACTACCTCCAGGGAATCAGACAGGTCCTAAAGTCTGATCTCAATGGCAAGAACAAGAACCATGTCATCAACACATATGTCCTACTAACCATCTGGAACCCAGTTGGGGATAAAAACCTGGCCAAGAGAAGAGTTGATTATCATGGATATTAAGACCTGGAAGCTACTCACAATGTATGGAGGATTTTAACCCAAATCCAGCACCCAGAGACTGTAGACCAGCTGAAAGGAAGGAGGTCAGGGACTGATGAGTGTAGAGGCCACAGTCAATAATGAAACATAGAGAATCCACATGTACATCATGAAGAGGGCTCCTAAAGATTAACTGATAACTGATTGACTGCTGGTTAAGAACATAAACCTGCCCATGGGATGTACTATCAGAGGTCCACCACACCAAACAGGATCCGAGGTGTAGTCTTTGCAATTAATCCATCGAGACAGTTCAGCACAAAATTTCTGGGTGCAAGATGTTAGCAGTAACAGAATACACTGAGAAGTACAACTAAATTGTTGGGATTGTATACTGAAACATTTACAGAGATAATGGGCTGTACCAGTCTAAGTGTAGATGGAAGGAACCACAAGAATAACAAGACTAATAAGCTGTGAGACTTCCAGATCCAGACTGACAAGAAAGTAGAGGCCAACCAACCTGACATCATGGTAGTAGACAAGGAACATAAGACTGCAGTGTTGATGGATATGGCAATACCGAGTGGCCCTAACATCAAGAACAAGGAAAATAAACATGTGGACAAATACCAAGAAATTAAAGAGGAGCTAGAAATCAAGTTGAAAATGAAGGCAGTTGTAATTCTAGTAGTGAAAGGAACTCATGGCTCTGTAACCCCCAATGGGACATCTGAGATCTCTGTCCTGAAAAGTGCTATATCAACAGCTATTAACATATTGCATGTTTGTCACTACCATGAATATACTACATTATGCCAAATCCTATTCTATGCAAACCTAATGAGAGAGTTTTTTTTTTTTTTTTAAACATACTTACATGGGACATGTATCCTTATCAGGCTCTTAGCAGTTCATCATGTGTTGGTACATCGTTAGGTTAGGATAATTATTCTTAAATCACAAGTAAAATACATGATAAAATATTACAACATAAATGTAGAAATATTTTACAAATCCAAAGATCCACTTTATGACATCCTTATATTTTACATTTGCATCTAGATATGTGTTTGCATTTAATCAAGTGAAAATTTGATCAAACTGACATTTTTGATCTTCCACATAAATGCATGAGTCATGTTTGCAATAAATATGGAATCTTTTAAAAAGGTAAAAAAAAAAAGAAATGCATTTTCTATCCTCGTTAATTTCAATTGTAAATAGTTTTGTCACAGAGCTTGCTGCACAAGTGGTTTTAAGCACTTTTAGCTTTTAATTCATTTAAAAATCTACATTCAACAAAAAGGGGAATTAGTAGCTGTTAAAAGAAGGCAGGATAAATGGAGAATTATTCACATTTAAGGTTCAATAAATACATCAGAACTTTAATTGATCTCTGCTGTAAATCATTTTAAATAGGATCTTTCCATTTTACAGTCATTTCAATTTTGAAAACGTACATAGCAAGTCACATGTACAGCAGATTTTGTTATGCAGACAGAACCTTTCACATGATTTTCACTGGCATGGAATCACCGTGATCAGCACGTGATTTTGTTAAAAGGTAAGTTTAGTTATAAAGATACATTTAATTAGAATAAGGTCTTAAATAATACAGTTTAATACAGTTTAAAATAAACATTTTAAATTGTAATATATTACACAGAAATTACTATTTGAGCTGTTTAGGCATCGAGGACAGAAACAATAAATCCGTGTTTTGTTAATCTATTGATTGTAACATGTCACATTGTGCTGAATTTCATTTGTGAGACAAATGGCTGCAAACACTTTTAGAATCTCTCATTCAATGTTCAACATTAACATTTACCCCCGCATACACATCCACAAAGACAAAACAAAAAGAAAATAGTCAAAATATTGTTTCCATTTAGCACTTACCCAAAACACATACTAATGGTCCATATTTTATAAATATTCCAAAAAACTAAAATATAGTGAAGATCAAAATAAATCTAAATGTTCAGACTGGAAATATAAATAAATGGTCTAAATAAATATTAGGCCCAGACTTGACAATCACGCATTAAATCACAGATAGTGGACATGTTGCTTAGAGGGACACACTGTCCCCTGCAGTAACGTGAAGCATTGCTTCACTATGTATCTGTTCTACGTGCAAACTGTTCAGTGGAGAGGATCCTTGCTCAGGATTAGTAGCATCTTGTTCACCATGAGTTAGGAAACTGTATTGATCACTTCCGGGACATCTTCTCATTGATAAGCTGGGGGAGAGGGGGTAATCCTCCTCCAACAATCCATCATGCAGGGATCAACTTCTGATCTGCCTATTTCTGCCCCATTGTTCTTTTCAAAGAATGATATTTATCTAGAACACAGACAGCATGGCAATTCATATTATGTAGATGTTAATGAAGGGGCTAAAGATGTTTTTCAAGTGCTGACGTTGATTGGCCACTTTTAACCCTGATATAATATTTGGAGATGTGTGCATCAGATAGTTAAATACTGGACGGTTTTAGATGGGCTCCTGTGATGGGCAGTTAGCACTCACATGTGTAACAAAGGATTTGTCTTTTCAATATTATAACCATTACTATAAACATTATAACCTGCCTTTTTAATACTACAAGAATGTAACAATTTTTAAAGCTGCCTTGGAGGTTTATAGAAGCTCTGTTATGTTAATAATACTAGACTGCAGGACTACTCTTGTATGGCACCAACCCTCTGAAACACTACTCACTGCACTGTCAGACTTTCCCCTGGTCTGCCTTTCTTTAAGCACTATATATGAAACAAAAGTATGGGAATATGACTAGAATCTAAAGAAAAAAAAAATCATAGAGTGAAACTGTCTAGTAGATAAACCACAAATGCACTCACAAGATGTAGAAGAAAGCAGGCATGTCCGGGAGCCTCCCATGGTGGTGTTGAGGGTCCTGGAACTGGAATATAGTATATACTATATGATATAATATAATAGGAATGCTTCAGTGCAATTCAATCTCTTTTAAAATATTTATTTCCTGAGTAAAAAAAAATCAAGCAAAATATATAGATCCTACACATATCTGCTAAAAATGATGACTTCCTCAGGGATCAATAAGCAATAATAATGGTTCTCTTTTCCCACCTTCTCAGTTGGCTGCCAATCAATCCTTTAGTGTCCAGTCCTTTAAACTTCATTTCATACTGACATCATCGTTCACTGTTACATGATGCATTCCATTTCATCTTCGATGCATCCAACCGCAGGAAGAGCCATATTGTGTCAATTTATGGAACCTTTTTATCAAACACTTTTTTTTTCTAAAGAGCAAAATAAAAAGCACAAAGGGATACAACAGGCATAGTAATAGTAAAATACGAACCACGAACCAAAAATATTAAAATGATCAAGCTATTACAAAAAAAGTTAAACATGAAAAGAAACTCAAAATTATTGTCCTATATATTATCCTGCTATTTTTTTGCTTTGGGGCATATTTGTTAGCGGAGTCAATTTTACTATAAATACTTGGATAAATTACACTCACCCTAGGATTTAAGCTAATTTTCTCTGCACCATTTATAATCATAAATTCTCTGTATCATTCACATGCAGCTGTATCTGTGAACAACTTAATGTCACCATTTGTCTGATTACCATGCAAGCAAAATGAACTAAATTAAAATCTTTCAGTAAAAGATCCTCGAACAAAAATCATTTTGTGTGTAACGTAAGTCAGTCTGGAAAGATCCAATCTGCAATTTGGCACTAATGCAAAAGGAGATCATTTGTAAATGTAAAAAAGTCACCTAAACATCTTCAATTCAGAAGACTTCGGCATTCCAGTCCCAGAACCATGACTTTCTTTGCAAGATGAAAGAATAAGCAATTAGTCTCCAATTCACTGCAAATATATGAAACGCGTAGGGCAAAATGTAGTGCTTGATTATTATAAAATCAGCACATAAAAAAAAAAAAAAAAGAAGCTATATCTTTTTAAAAGTAAGTATGGATACAGAATCTAATAGTAGCACATGTTGTGAGGTTGGTTGCATTCCACCCATTTCAAAGAATGTATGTCCGACAGCCTGGATTCAAATGCACATACAGAGTAAACCCGTCATTATGAAACAAGTAAATGTAAGGAATTTCCCTCCATTAACAGCTAGTTGTGATTGTCTTTAACTTATGTTACCCACCGCTAACACATCAAACTTTGGGTTCCTAGCTTCTCTCCACCCCCATTTAGAAATGATGGTACTTAGTGATGCCGCGAACGGTTCCATGGATGCTGTCCAAGAGGTGGGAGGGTCTGGGAGGGAGGGTCTGCCGGAGATTGGCAGGGATGTGTCAGCTGACCGGAGTTCGCCACGAATCGTTCGCGACCGCGGTGAACCATTCGCGGCAAGTTCGCGAACGGTTCGCGACATCACTAATGGTACTGATAGGAATCCGGGAACCTGAACACACAGACAGAATCACAAACAAGAATATTTGTAATACCGGTCCTTAGAATGGCCAGGTTATACATATAAGCAGAGTCAGTATACAAGCCGAGGTCAAAGGATTACACAGGTAAGGAATAACAATGAAACATGTCGAGGTCAATGGATTAGAGAGAGCAGTATAAATAGAATACAAGAGCCAGTCAAGGTACCAAACAACTAAACAGAAGAAATGCGTTATTGGGCTACAGAGAAACCACAACAGGGCAACAAGGAATGGGAGAGGTGAGTATCTATAGGCATAAGCTATCTGTGATGGGATAAAAGTCGTTTGGAGTTTACCACTATTTGAGGGGGGTACATGGCCCTCCTACACTGATCCCTGACGTCATTGGTACGCGCCGAATCCTATGGGTATTTCAGCTGCATATTTAAACAATCCGCACGCAAACGTGCAACGTCCATCGGAATGCCGGGGGAGATCGTGGCACTCGGAGTAGAGCCATCGGGTAAGCAGTAGAAAGTAGGTAAAAGTAGAACTGGAGTTTTGTGGTTGTTTGTGAGGAAATAATAAAACCAGATTTTCCTTATTTTACATTTTAGTAATTACTCTCAAGCTCTAGTTTAAAGTTATTACTCAACAGTCCTTGAGTAAAGCTCTACTATACTTTCATTATGCTACAGCTATGGGTCGTCTAGCTCTCTCCCACTGACATTACTTTATAGCCATGAAACGCAGCTCTACCCAATGTTATTACTCCAGAGTCATGCAGACCACCTCTATTCCACTGACATTACTCTACATCTGTGGGTTAAATTCTAGTCCAATAAAATGACTGCACAGGTGTGTGTAATGAAAGGTAATTCATAGCTAACGTCATCATAAGTTTAATATTTCGAATAGAATTGGAAATCTGTTTCGGGCCAAACTGCAGTTCAGCAGAATTGGGGTCAATCGGTTGATCAGTCTAATTTCTGAACACCAGGCCAAGATGTACCAGAATCACAGACTACGCAAATAGTGATGTCGCGAACCCGAAATTTTCGGTTCGCGAATGGCGAACGCGAACTTCCGCAAATGTTCGCGAACCGGCGAACCGCCCGAAACGCCATTGACTTCAATGGGGAGGCGAATTTTAAAACACACAGGGACTCTTTCTGGCCACAATAGGGATGGAAAAGTTGTTTCAAGGGGACTAACACCTGGACTGTGGCATGCCGGAGGGGGATCCATGGCAAAACTCCCATGGAAAATTACACAGTTGATACAGAGTCTGGTTTTAATCCATAAAGGGCAGAAATCACCTAACATTCCTAAATCACAATCAATATGGATTGACACCTGACATATGACATATTGACACCTTGACATATGGATTGACACCTGTCCTCAGAGCCCCTGATGCACACGGACACAGAGCAGAATAGAGACTGGTCCCCCTACATAGGGTCACTTGGCAGATATGGATTGACACCTGTCCTAAGGATCCCTGATACACACTGACACAGAGCAGAATAGGGACTGTTCCCCCTACATTGGGTCACTTGGCAGATATGGATAGACACCTGTCCTAAGGTTCCCTGATACACACTGACACAGAGCAGAATAGGGACTGGTCCCCCTACATCGGGTCACTTGGCAGATATGGATTGACACCTTGTTACAAACTGCTATTTGTAACGGGCCCTTTAAATGGCAAATTGCCATGGGTTGTGGAGAAGCCTATTTGCCAGCCTCCTCCCGCATGACTATGGCCCCTGGGAGATTGTGAAAATGTATGCACTTTTATTTGGTGTGTATGGCCCTTTAAGACTGTCGGTGGGCATATTGGGGCTTATGGACTCTTTATGTGACTGGTGCTGGCCCTTTAAACACCTTTTTTGGGACATCAGGAAGATTGGGACACTGCCCTTTAAGGCCGTGTCCCCAGACTTGTTGGGGACACGGCCCCTTTAAGACGGTGTCCCCTGTGTCCCCAGACCTGGTGCAAACCCTTTGTGCCTGCCTTGCTATTTCCCACTTGGTTCAGTAAATGGGAAATTATTTCAGCTGCAGAGACTAAGTCCCATTCGGCGATGGGACTTAGTCGTTTTTTCAGCCTGAAATAGACCGACCTCACAGCCCAAATCTATGGAACTGTTTTGGGCAGGAAAATGTGCTTGCGGTCGGTCATAAAGGGACCTCCAGCTAACTTTTTAACCCCTGGATGGATTTGGCTGATTTTTGGTTATGTTTATGTTTTAAGTGTGCTGATTCCAAATATGTAATTATGAAGATGGGATGTGTAGTTTTAAAGTTACAGGGTATGGCTAAAAACTGTATTTTTACTGCCTGTGTTTAATTATGTTAATCTCTTCCCAAACGTCATTTCGTTCAAAGTGGAGAGAATGTTAAAAAAATATATTTTTGTTCTGAGTGTGAGAAATGCTTTTCAGCCGCTTCTAATCTTAAGCATCATTTGAGGAGCCATACAGGAGAGAAACCTTATTTGTGGTGTGTTTAGTATTGTTCTGATCAGTTTAATACCTTCCGCGTCTCCTATCAGTGGACGTGTATATGGCAGCCATTTTAGGAACCGTACACCTGGGACCCGAGCAAGGTCACCTCGTTCAACAGGCGACAACATTTGTCCCTGGAAAACTATCCTGGACATTCTGTACAATTTGTATGGATATGGCAGTGATTTCTGTAACAGGGAGATGGAAGAAGATGCTTGGTCGGTCCTCTTAATTCAAATTTGGGGCACTGCGCGGTCAAGCTAATGTGCCACCAGATAGGAGTGGTGTGTTTAGTATTGTTCTGATCAGTTTAATACCTTCCGCGTCTCCTATCAGTGGTCGTGTACACGGCATTGATTTTTGTAACAGGGAGATGGAAGAAGAGGCTTGGGGTCCTCTTACTGCAAATTTGGGGCACTGCGCTGTCAAGCTAATGTGACACCAGATAGGAGTGGAGTGTTTAGTACTATTTTATCAGTTTAATACCTTCACGTCCTATCAGTGGTCCTGATACACACTGACACAGAGCAGAATGGGAATGTTACCCCAACATGGTCACTTGGCGAGATATGGATTGACGCACCTGTCCTCAGAGCCCCTGATACACACTGACACAGATCAGAATAGAATGTTACCCCAACATAGGGTCACTTAGCAGATATGGATTGACACCTGTCTCATTTCGATACACACTGACACAGATCAGAATAGGAATGTTACCCAACATAGGGTCACTTGGCAGATATGGATTGACACCTGTCATAAGGAGCCCTGATACACACTGACACAGAGCAGAATAGGGAATGTTACCCCAACATCGGGTCACTTGGCAGATATGGATTGACACCTGTCCTAAGGATCCCTGATACACACTGACACAGAGCAGAATAGGGAATGTTACCCCAACATCAGGTCACTTGGCAGATAAGGATTGACACCTGTCCTAAGGATCCCTGATACACACTGACACAGAGCAGAATAGGGAATGTTACCCCAACATCGGGTCACTTGGCAGATATGGATTGACACCTGTCCTAAGGATCCTGATACACACTGACACAGATCAGAATAGGGAATACTACCCCAACAGCCGGGTCACTTGGCAGATATGGATTGAAACCTGTCCTAAGGATCCATGATACACACTGACACAGATCAGAATAGGGAATGTTACCCCAACATAGGGTCACTTGGCAGATATGGATTGACACCTGTCCTAAGGATCCCTGATACACACCTACTTGGATGGTATAGACATTTTTAGCAGCTCCTGGCCCGAACACCTGACCCACATAGGAGCCGTAATAGACCGGATTATGGAGTCCGGACTGACCCTAAAGCCCAGTAAGTGCCATATAGGAACGTGTAAAAACCTCCCCAAGATAGTATGGGCCCCAGAGTGTGAACAGGCCTTCCAACAGCTCAAGACGGCGCTCATTAAATCACCTGTACTTTCTTCTCCTGATTCAACTAAACACTTTCTCGTCCATACAGACGCTTCTATGCTTGGATTGGGAGCAGTATTGAGCCAAGTCGGAGCAGATGGTGGCTAGCAACCCGGGGCTTATCTAAGCCGTGAACTTTTGCACAGCGAAGTATATTCACTGCCATTGAAAAGGAGTGCATAGCGGTGGTGTGGGCCCTCAAAAAGCTGCAACCTACTTGTATGGACAACCGTTTACCTTACTCACAGATCACAACAAATTTGGGGCACTGCGCGTGCAATCTAATGTGCTACCAGATAGGAGTGGTGTGTTAAGTAGTACTATTCTTATCAGTTTAATCCCTGTTACGTCCCCTATCCGTTGATGTGGAGCAAGACGCAGCAGCAGAAGAGGA
>OW240915.1:325572721-325655451 GCA_933207985.1 Pelobates cultripes | reverse complement strand
GTTTTTTGTTTTTAAATCCAAACTATTGTGACACAGGATCTAATTAGTGGCACTTGTCAGCGTATCCACTGTTAGCGTAACACACCCGCTTTAAGGACACTGACTGCTATTCAATCTATAACAGTGAAAAAAGATTATTATTTTTTTTAAATCCAAACTATTGTGACACAGGATCTATTAGTGGCACTTGTCAGCGTATCCACTGTTAGCGTAACACACCCGCTTTAAGGACACTGACTGCTATTCAATCTATAACAGTAAAAAAAGTTTTTTGTTTTTAAATCCAAGCTATTGTGACACCAGATGTAATTGGTGGCACTGACTGGGGAAATGGGCACAGTATGCACTGTGAGCCTGACACAGAAGCTGGCAGCAGTGGCAGACAACTGACTGCTATTCAATCTATAACAGTGAAAAAGTTTTTTGTTTTTAAATCCAAGCCATTGTGACACCAGATGTAGTGGTGGCACTGACTGGGGAAATGGGCACAGTATGCACTGTGAGCCTGACACAGAAGCTGGCAGCAGTGGCAGACAACTGACTGCTATTCAATCTATAACAGTGAAAAAAGTTTTTTGTTTTTAAATCCAAGCTATTGTGACACCAGATGTAATTGGTGGCACTGACTGGGGAAATGGGCACTGTGAGCCTGACACAGAAGCTGGCAGCAGTGGCAGACAACTAAGTGCATTTACATTACATAGAAAAAAAAAATCCCAAAAAAGCATACCCTTATCCCTAACCTAGCTATGCTTTTCCCTATCTTATGAACAGCAGCTACACTTTCCCTCCTCTTACTAAGCATGCAGCTTGAGAATGAATCTAAAATGGATGCTGTCCAGTAGGTGGGAGGGTCTGCTAGGGAGGCTGTGCTGCTAATTGGCTGGAATGTGTCTGCTGACTGTGAGGTACAGGGTCAAAGTTTACTCAATGATGACGAATAGGGGGCGGGTCGAACCGCGCATATGTTCGCCCGCCGTGGCGAACGCGAACATGCTATGTTCGCGAGGAACCGTTAGCCGGCGAACCGTTCGGTACATCACTATACGCAAAATGTGCATTGCCAAACATGTTCGGTTCCGAGTCTTGAGTCTAGATTCTATCCATGGCACCAATAAAAGTGATGATTAATAAGAAAAAACATGATAAAGGCTAGGGGACAGTCACTAAATGTTTATTTTATGTACAGATCAAATGGGATGTGACCAATAGAATGAAAAAAGGAGGAGTAAAATTAAAATCAATATCTACATCTGCAGAATAAATATAGATTATTTTTTACTGCTCCTCGTTTTTCTCTCTCTAGTGCTATGGTTTCCAAACCAGTCCTAAAGACATCCTGCCAGTCCAGGAATTGGGGATTACCCAATTGTGTCTAATGTATTTTTATAAAAAAAACGAAAAGAAAAACAAAACACTTTGACCCAGCTGGGTAACACTAAATCCTGGACTGGCAAGCGTGCCTTGAGGACTGGTTTGGAAAACATTGCTGTAGCAGTTTTCTTTTTTACCTGATCTATGAGCTAAATCACAGAAAAATTCTCCTACCAGTGTATTGCAAAATATATATTTATTTTCACACCTTTTTTGTTCTTCTGTTTCAGAACCCCTCCAAAAAAATTATCTGTATAATTCGGAATCATTCAGAAAATCACTAATATCTTAAAACAATCTTAAAACACAGAAATCGGACATGTATCAACGACCAGTGAACGGAGATAAACAAAATGCAAAGTGAATTAGTCATTTGAAGTACTATTTGAATGCTGACAGTAGCTGCAGCCAGAGGGAAAATAGTTTAAAAAAAAAACAAAAAAAAACTTGGTGGCGCAAGGGTTAATCATTCTGTGGCCGGCCAGCACTTGCAAAAAAAGTAAAAAAATAACAAATCATAAATCAGAATCCTAAAGGGGTCAATAAGATCTCCATATTACTACCATGGAGGTGTTAAACCTCCCTATGCTCTGACCTGCCATTTAAATCTACTGAATGACTACAACTAGCAACCTATCTACTTGTCTAAAGATTTGGTGGTGATCGCAGTATTTCATTTGGCTGAATGGAAATATCAAACTGAAAATATTGGCCAAATCCCAGCTCAACCAAATCGACCAAATGCTCGAACTTTCTCCTGTACACAAGTCAATTAACCCCTTATTTTATCCATGCCCCGGAGGTAACTAAACCTTTGCCTTGTGGATACAATGTTTCATTACATCATCATATGACTATATAACAGAGCATATTTTCAGTATTCTAACTCAGTACAATGGTAAATGTTAACTCTGAAATTATTCTCAATCTTATAACTAAACAGAAACAATGTAT
This sequence comes from Pelobates cultripes, assembly GCA_933207985.1. Taxonomy (NCBI): domain Eukaryota; kingdom Metazoa; phylum Chordata; class Amphibia; order Anura; family Pelobatidae; genus Pelobates; species Pelobates cultripes. Next base: position 325,653,123 of record OW240915.1, on the reverse strand, counting down.
AAATTGTTCTATTCTTTTTAGCAAACCTCAGAGGTTTTTTTTTTGGGGGGGGGGAGGGGAGGGAAAGGGGGTTGTTCTAGTTACTTTTTTTGCCCTGGCACAGGCTGGCATTTGATGTAAATTATAATTGGACGGTGACTCATTGCAATTGTCTATACGTGCCAATATATGCATGGGGAATCCTTACACATTTTGCATTAACCTGGATAAACAGAATCAGAATAATTTGCATTAACATTTCGATGGTTAAAATCTGATTCTTTCTCATATTTACATAGAAACATAGAAACATAGAATGTGACGGCAGATAAGAACCATTCGGTCCATCTAGTCTGCCCAATTTTCTAAAAACTTTCATTAGTCCCTAGCCTTATCTTATAGTTAGGATAGCCTTATGCCTATCCCATGCATGCTTAAACTCCTTTACTGTGTTAACCTCTACCACTTCAGCTGGAAGGCTATTCCATGCATCCACTACCCTCTCAGTAAAGTAATACTTCCTGATATTATTTTTAAACCTTTGTCCCTCTAATTTAAGACTATGTCCTCTTGTTGTGGTAGTTTTTCTTCTTTTAAATATAGTCTCCTCCTTTACTGTGTTGATTCCCTTTATATATTTAAATGATAACTTAAAATTATTTGTTAGATAACATCCATTGTGTTATCGGACATCACACGTAGTAACGCCATGTCTGTTTCTGACTAATCACACACCGATCACTTTCGATTAATGTAAATGATACAGTACTGTTACATTAATAGGTTCTTGTACTGATGTATTATGACTTGCACAGAGTTATAATGTTGCAGGAAAAAAAAGGTGTATCCCTGAGGAATACATATATTCAGCAACAGTTTGGTAATAATTAACCCCTCCACATAAATGTATTCATTATGACAATTACATCTGAAATACAATTTCGAAAAATAATGTAAACGGCTTTTGTTAAGAGACATTATAAAGCTTATTGAGATGACAATGAAAATTGTGACATTAGTGATATCAAATGTTCTATTTTCATGGGTATGTGTTTAAACATTTCTTTAAAATTGATGGATTTAAATTGTGTGTAATTTAATCAACTCTTGCGTTACATTAGCGTGTTTTAAGAGAACAGTGTCACAACAGCATATGTCGCTATTATTGGTTAATAATTCAAGTTAAAGATGTGGAGACCAAGAGGATCTGGGCTTTAGAACACTTAGGATTAAAGTGTGCTTAGGGATGTATTTAGAGTGAAGTTTTGATGAAATTTGGATTTGGTTAGATTGAAGGTATCTTCTTTCACGATGAACTGGAACGTTTCAGTTTTTGCAAGGTAAGATGGTAATAAAAATGATAGAATTTACATATCACAGTATTGACCATTCCTGACAGTTAGAAAGTACAGAATGATACCTCCATACATCAAATATGTGGATATAAGCAATGGTGTGTCCCATTAGAAGTGATATTTGCCATTTTCAAGTCTACATTATACATTTTATATTGAGTCATTCTGTCCTTAAGTAAAAAAGCAACTTCCAAAATAAACACACTTCCTTTTTTGAAATATTAAAGGTAGATACCATTTCAGTCAAACCATAATAATTGAATGGTAATTGTTATGCAATAATAATAATTGAATGGTAATTCACATATACTAAACTTTTTCCAGCTTATATAATGCATTATATGTTTATATTTTTTATATTTAACAAGAATTGATTAGGTTTACAATAATAATAGATATTAAAAATGTAAAATCATGGGGCATTGACTGACTGCTTATGATAGAATACACGTAACTCCTCAGTTCCTCATGTCTGGTGCAATAAAGCGAGTGTTAAGCAACCACCGTTTGATTTTCTGTAGGAAAGCAAGATCTACAGATGTGACTTACAACTTATTAACCAACAGATCTTCACAAAAGGGTGAAGCAAAGTGCACTTACCTTGCAGGATTCCACAAGGACATCATCTCTTCTATCCTTCCAAAATGGTGCTAATCTGAGACTTCATCCACTGATGGGCCTTCTCTTACAAAGACTGCCATACAAACAATGCTGGACAAACACAGAAACTATTTAATATCACATATAGCAAAAACAGCTAATGATATCAAAACCAAGATCTAGTCGGTCACGAATGCATCGAGAGAACAAAATGGAGGAGCTGGTGGATGAGCACAACAACTACGCAGAGATCTGCACAAAGATAAATAAATGTGTAACACATCTGGAAATTGCTCTGATCACGAAGATCGACACTGCAGGATTAAGGAGTGACAAGTGGGCTGGAGAGATTGGTGAAGGACATCTGTTTATTAGTCCGGATCTCAACAATATCACCGGTATCTGATGAGTTATATTGTTGTTCTAAGTTAGGGATAATGTTCCTTTATTTCACATTTTTTGTTTTGGTGTTATCAATATATATGAATTGACTGCACTGTGCTCCTGTTTTATTTTTGTTTTGTCTTTTTATCATCATTATATTAAATGAATCATAAACCCAAGCTCCACTGATTAAACTTGTCACATACCACCACTACAGGTCTAATGCAATCCTTTAATATTCCATTGGCGGTCAGATTATATCACCTATTTAGGGGTTAGAATTCTCAAAATCAGTACTGACCCTGTACAAGTTTAACTATGCTAGAATAATAAAACAAATAGTAAGGATAAGATACTTGTCTCTCTTGGGCAGGTAGATTGCACACAATTAAAATGGTCACTTTACCAAATATTCTGTTTCGAATGTTGCCGGTTGCCCATCTTACATCACATAGCAAAAATTTGGGCCCCCTGGCTTACTTACCAACACAAGCTGGACAACACAGGGGAAAGTGATCCTGAGTGCCCAGAGCAATAGCACATTAAGGGCCAACTTTACATTGGTATTGTGGGAAAAGTTTGTATTTGTGTCAGTAACTGACATGGTGTATCTTATCTATACTAAGGTAAGAGGACTGTGTGGTGACTTTATGTTTGCAACCACAACCATTTTTTTATTTCTGCACCCCTATTTCTTTATTAACATTAATATTTTTAATAAAAATGTAATTAAAAAATAAATAAATTGAAAAGTGTTATTGTGTTATTTCAAAAACAAATCCCTTGCTGCTAATAAGCACATTTTTCTTTGCTTGAAAAATTTGGAAAATTCTTTAAAAACTGAGTTTGGAATTTATAGCTTGTGCTATATATACAAGCCACACGTTTACAATGAATAGAAACTCGCCAATTTATCTTCTAGACTGATTACCTTTTAACATCCCTAGATGGCAAGAACACCATCAATAGCTGTAGAAGATTAGTTATTTCTATCATTTTATTGTGATATTCTGATAAAACATCTGGTAAGAAGACACAGCTTGAAAGATTCCGATAAACTGGTCCGAAAAGGAAGATTATAAAGGCTGACGTTAAAAAAACATATTAATAATACTTCAGCAAAATGCATAATTTATAAAGTTGTGTTCTCTGTAGATAAAGCTCAGAAGTGGATTTGGGCAATGTGACTGTCTGCACCATTACAAGGGTCAACATTGAACTGGGATCTCAGAGCCACATAGAGAACTCAGGATACTTATCAAAACAGACTTTACTTGTCATACATTTGAGCTAGTTTGGGCTTATTTATTAAACCAGGCATTAAGCTATACATTCAATTCACAAAAACTAAAGCTTTATTCACAAAATTGTGAACTGTCCGGCATTCAATAATTTAATTTAACATGTTAAATCAAAACAACCAAACTGGGAAGATTCTCGGAAACATTTGCACCTTAAAACAAACAAACAATATATAACTTAACTTGTAAAAACAGCTTCTCAAGGTGACCTTCCCAGATAGGTCCCTCACAAACATGTACCCATTTATCCATTTCCAGCTTAGCTATACTGAATTTGAATTTACAGATCAATGGTGAATTCTCTACAGTTATAGTTTAATGAATGACAATGGCTAGCAGCTGCAATACTCTCAGAGTCTGAATTTTATTGAATCACAAGTTGTCAATATCCACCGTTTAGTTTTTGCATTGTGGCAAACGGCTTGAACAAAACACAATTCAAATATATATATATATATCATAATTATTTGTTAATTAAAAAGTATGCATGTTTCTCTGGAATTGATGGAAATAAATATTGCTTTCAAATCATTTTCATTTTTTTTAATTCAAATAAATAAAATCACAAAACAATATTAGAATAATAAAGATAAAATTATTCTTTCTAATATAACATTCTAAAGAACCCATACTACAGCAGAGCACAGCTGCTGTAACATGCCTTCCCATTGTCCCACTATCGACAGAACAGTTTCTATTTTTGGGTCCTGTCCTACCATTCCATTTTAATTCAATTAGAACCATGCATGAACGCACTTTACCAGCACTTTCTGCATGATCTTATAGGTTAGAGGCCAGCCAGGATTCTGTCTGTCAGCCTGGCATGCTTGATGCGAGACTGACATACCCCTTCAGTGTATAGGCACACCCACATCCTGCACTGTAAATCCACCATGAAGGCCTACCCACCCATCCCGATTCTATATTTCCCCTAATCCCTTTGGCATCTCCAACACATGGTGCTGACTACAGAGGGGTACTCCGGACCATCTAGTTATACGCTTGTAGAAGGCTTCTCTTCTAGTTACATAGATACATAGGCTGAAAAGAGATATGTGTCCATCGAGTTCAGCCTTCTTCACATCTGTTATTTGCTTTTGATCCAAAAGAAGGCAAAAAAAACACAGTTTAAAGGACAATTTTGCAACAAACTAGGAAACAACCTTCTTCTTGACCCCTGAATGGCAGTCAGATTTATCCTTGGATCAAGAAGCTATTACCCTACAGTTTAAAAATTGAATAATTGAATTTTATGTTTTACAAGTATGCATCTAATTGCTGTTTAAACATCTGTACACAAGGAATATAACCATGCGTTGGATAGGCTATCCTAGCTATAAGATAATGCCAGGGACCTAATAAGTGTATTTAGAAAATTGGGCAGATTAGATGGGCTGAATGGTTCTCATTTGCCGTCACATTCTATGTTTCTATGTTTTTACAAACTCTGATAAAATTACTTCTTTAGGCAGATAATTCCACATCCTTATTGTTCTTACTGTAAAAAAAAACTTTCCTTTGTCTTAGACTAAATCTTCTTTCTTCCCATCAAAACACATGACATTGTGTCCTATGTATAGTCCTGTTTGTGAATAGATTTCAATACAATGGCTTGTATTGGCCCTGGATATATTTGTATAATGTTAACATATGCACTCTGAGGTGACTTTTTTTAAACTAAAGAGGTTTAAATTTGTTAACCTTTCTTCTTAGCTAAAATGTTCCATTCAAAAAAAAATTAGCCCACCTTTGCACTCTTTTCAGTGCTATAATATCCTTCTTTAAAACAGGTGCCCAACATTGCACAGATATGGTCTTACCAGTGATTTATAAAGAGACAAAATGATATTCTCATCCAGAGAATTAATGCCCTTTTTTATGCATGACAATACCTTACTGGACGTAGCCACTGCTGATTGACATTGCACACTGTTTCAGTTTGTTGTCTATGATAATTCCCAAATCCTTTTTGTGTGTTGTTATTTCTAATTCCATTTTAATTGGAATGAAGCATATTCTGGTTTGGCTGCCCCTAACTGCATTAGGGAATAAGACCGATTTTTCAATTTGATAAAGATTTAGGTAAAATCCTACTGGAAAAAACAAAGATTGTGTTTAGAGGAGCACCACATTTTAAATCCTTAGTGGTACATAGTGTTTTAAAGAAGAAGGTGAATAGACAGTCATGAAAAAAGGCATGGGATGTAGGAACATGCCTCAGGATATGAAAGGAGCTTGCACAAATTTTAATTTAGAGATAAAAAGGTGTACAATATAAAAGAACATCTAACTTGCTTTTCGAATAACGTTTTTAGATATCTTTTGAAATGTTCTTGTGGATTGCAAAATATAGGAAGGACAACACGTCCTCTGAATATGAGAATCCAAGAACACATTTATAATAATAAGAAAGGTATAGAAAGCTATAGGGTCTCTCTGATAATTTTAAAAAGTTCATAGTCATGATTGTAGGGGTCTTGAATTTTTGGGCAGAAAAAGCTTTTTAGAAATTGGAGAGGAGGTGGTTTTATGAAAAAGATAGGATAGAAGAAGGTTTATTTGAAAACACTAGCACCTTCAGGTCTTAAAGGACCACTATAGTGCCAGGAAAACATACTCATTTTCCTGGCACTATAGTGCCCTGAGGGTGCCCCCACCCTAAGGGTCCCACTCCCGCTGGGCTCTGGGGAGAGGAAAGGGTTAAATCTTACCTTTTTTCCAGTGCCGGGCGGGGAGCTCTCCTCCTCCTCTCCACCTCCGATCCTCCTCTTCGGCTGAATGCGCATGCGCGGCAGGAGCTGCGCGCGCATATAGCCTGTCTCATAGGAAAGCATTGATAATGCTTTCCTATGGACGTTTGCGTCTTCTCACTGTGATTGTCACAGTGAGAAGCACACAAACGCCTCTAGTGGCTGTCAATGAGACAGCCACTAGAGGCTTTAGAGGCTGGATTAACTCTGTTTCTCTGAAACTGCTATGTTTATAAAAAAAAAGCTTAATCCTAGAGAGTTCATTAAGCTGAAGTGGTCTGGGTGCCTAGAGTGGTCCTTTAATATTGTGTTTTTTAAATAGTTTTACATTTTTATAATTCAAAGTCCTGTTTTTAAATATAGTTCTAATAAATAAATATATATATATATATATATATATATATATATATATATTTATATATATATATAATATGCCCTTATATTTTTATTTTTTTTAATGCTTTTTAAAATGTTAATTTCCTAGTTTTTTATTTTTTATAATGCATAGTTTAGTAGAGCAACCCCTATTGTATTATGTCGAAATCTCTTTCTTATAGTGATGTTTGTAGTAGAAAAAAATAAAATGATTCATATTGTTTCTGCACAGGTGTGTATACATTTAATTTTTTTAAATGATTGTTTTAATTTTTATGTAATTCATTATTTTTTTTTGCAATTTATTTTAAGGTTTATTGAGCTTTTTAGGAATGATTTAGGGTTTTATGTGCCTTTTTTGATGGTCCTTACTGTTTTAATTCATGAATGATGTCTTCCTGCATTTGCATAATTCTCACTTCTTTGTGAGTTTAAGTTTTTTAGATAGGTTGATTCAGGTCAATATTTTTTCCAGCAATACTTTATTAGATCTGTTCTTTTTATTTGTGTTTTTTTTTAGATCTTCTGCATCTATATTTGGTGTATGTATAATTCCTTTCTGTGCGTTATTGCACACACAATAAGGGTTTGTTGCACTATTTATGTTGTCGCTCACACTAAAACACATATTAGAATTTATGATTGTCACTATTCCGCACATTTATTTATTTATTTATAAAATATTTTACCAGGAAAGATACATTGAGATTTCTCTCATTTTCAGGTATGTCCTGGGTCCACAAATCATTGCATTGTTACATTAGGTACAACAAAATACAAAAACAATATTAATACACAATAAATACAAAATTTAACATAGAACAGGCAGGAAATATATAATCAACCATGACAGGCGCATTCTGTTTTGAGGTATGTAGAGAGGGATCTCTTAAAGTACTTTAGGCTTTTTAAATTGTGCGGGAGGTTGTTCCATAATTGCGATGCTCTATAGGAGAAGGAGGATTGGGCCGCTTTCTTTTTGTATTGAGGTAGACTAAGTAAAGTGCTTGTACTGGATCGGAGCTTATAGAAAGTGGGAACAGCTGGGGAAAGCATTTTGTTCAGGTAGGGTGGGAGTTTCCCAGAAAAGCTCTTAAAAACAAGGCTGGAAAGATGAAGGTTGCGTCTGGATTCCAGAGACAGCCAGTTTAGTTCTTTTAGCATGTCACAATGGTGGGTCCTGTAATTACATTGTAGCACAAATCGGCAGAACGAGTTATACAATGTGTTGAGTTTATTAATGTGGGATTGCGATGCAGGGATTTGAAGATGAATAAGCTGTGTGTATTGTTGTGCATGATGTATTGTTATTTCAGCACCTATTTATAAATCTATACTATATCACATAAAGGTACTGTTTATTCATGTTTCACACAATTTATTTGTATTAAGTGTTAGCTGAAATTGCTCTGCCAGGATTTGGATTTGGTTGCTGCAGGTCAAACATTTGAGTAGATGGTCGAAGCCAAGCATCTTCTCAACCTCCTGTGGTCTTCTACTCAGATGATCAGAGTAGATATTAGTCCTGACAACCAGAGCTCAAGCTTCCATTTTTATATTTCATAATATTGAGTAAGTACCGGCAAGAACTAAGTGATCCTTAGGGAGCTGAACTTTAAATAACTACAGCAGTTCTTAAAAATAAAGTTGAACTTTATTAAAAAGTCAATGCACATGCAATCATCTATCTCTAATAGTCTTAGCTTAGAGAGCGATTTTCAGGACCATTTTCAAACATTTTCTTATGTGGGAAATTTATTCAGCTAGACCCCCTCACTCTCAGTCATCAGCCTCGATGGTACTGTGTTTAATCTTTACTTTAAAAAGCTAACATACCATGAATAATATTTTGTTACTGATTAAAAGATACATTTTCTCTCCTGTGTTGTATTAACTGGTATCTGTCACTGTTAATATGATTTAAATTATATATAATTTCCAAAAAGTATATTAATGTTTTAACATGTTAAATTAATCTAAAATGATTCATCCTTAATTAAATAAGTTCGCTAACCAATTTATTCCCCCCTTCAAAAAAAACAGTATTGCATATACATTTTCTCTATTCTAATGCACCACGAAACTAATGTGCACTTCAATATTTGAAAACATTTAAGCCGAAAAATGTTTTCACTTGTGAATCTAATGTGCAGCTATTAAAGAAGATACATAGAATGTGACGGCAGATAAGAGCCATTCAGCCCATCTAGTCTTCACAATTTTCTAAATACTTTCATTAGTCCCTGGCCTTATCTTATATCTAGGATAGCCTTATGCCTATCCCACGCATGGTTAAACTCCTTTACTGTGTTAACCTCTACCACTTCAGCTGGAAGGCTATTCCATGCATCCACTACCCTCTCAGTAAAGTAATACTTCCTGATATTATTTTTAAACCTTTGTCCCTCTAATTTAAGACTATGTCCTCTTGTTGTGGTAGTTTTTCTTCTTTTAAATATAGTCTCCTCCTTTACTGTGTTGATTCCCTTTATATATTTAAATGTTTCTATCATATCCCCCCTGTCTCGTCTTTCCTCCAAGCTATACATGTTAAGATCCTTTAACCTTTCCTGGTAAGTTTTATCCCGCAATCCATGAACCAGTTTAGTAGCCCTTCTCTGAACCCTCTCTAAGGTATCAATATCCTTCTGAAGATACGGTCTCCAGTACTGTGTACAATACTCCAAGTGAGGTCTCACCAGTGTTCTGTACAATGGCATGAGCACTTCCCTCTTTCTACTGCTAATACCTCTCCCTATACAACCAAGCATTCTGCTAGCATTTCCTGCTGCTCTATTACATTGTCTGCCTACCTTTAAGTCATCAGAAATAATCACCCCTAAATCCCTTTCCTCATATGTTGAGGTTAGGACTCTATCAAATATTCTGTACTCTGCCCTTGGGTTTTTACGTCCAAGATGCATTATCTTGCACTTATCCACATTAAATGTCAGTTGCCACAATTCTGACCATTTTTCTAGTTTACCTAAATCATTTGCTATATTTGGCTTATCCCTCCTGGAACATCGACCCTGTTACATATCTTAGTATCACCAGCAAAAAGACATACCTTACCATCAAGACCTTCTGCAATATCACTAATAAAAATATTAGAGAATGGGTCCAAGTACAGTCATTTTATTATTATATAACTAGATTTGACATATTACACTATTTCTGCCCTTTCTGCTTATGTCTTTCTATATACATTAACAAGAAAATAAAGACAGCTGACCTACCAAAGAAAAGTCCTTGCTGTACTAAAGACCAAAATGTCTACTATCAAGAGACTATTATTTGTGAGGATTATCACGTTGACTTATTCTTGTTTGTTCCAAAAATTCTGCTTTCTCACCACTGATGAGGGGCTGTGTGCTCAGGTAAGTGCCCTTTGTACCACCACAATTGTTAATTATAGCAAGCTCACCTCAGGGCCCGAGAAGATGCGTCTGCTCTGTTACTCAGTTGGCTCCGCCCCCACATAATTTATTTATGTATTGTGTTTTTCAAAATATTTATTTATTTAGTGGTTAACTAATATCAACATTATAACTAAATACCAAGTGAATTATCTAATACAACCTTTTATTATATTAATAGCAGTAAAATCTTTATTGCTGTTTCCTTTATTTGTTTACTAGTGGGAATTAACAAAAAGATAATGCAACATGTGATGCCATTGGAATAAAAGGGGGCCGTTCAGTTCAGCCGGAATTAAGGAGGCATGTGGACAACGCCAGAAATAGTTGATATATGGCTTGGAAAAGGATAGCACAACCATGCTACCATCAATGGAAAGGTCACACATGTAGTACATACACACACACTGGAGCAGAATGGTTTATTGGAATTGTTTGTCTTTTGCTTTGACTCTATGGTCGCTGAAGAAGTTGTTTGCGATAAGGCAAAATGTGTAAGAATGGTATTTTATGCTGTGTTGCTGATTTACATCTGGTGTATTCTATTTTGGATCAGATTTCTGCTGAATGAACAGAGCTGATGGAGGATAAGTGAGAGTGAGTACTGCTGGTGTAAGGTATTTTTAACTTATGAGTGCAGTAATAGCCATTTGCGTTGCAGTTGTATAGCCAATATTACACCATTTAGTGTTTAGATTCCTGTTAGATATAAAGATGTAGCCAGATGTTTTTACATGTGCTATTCCATGCCTATATTTGAAAGGGTGGAAATGTAAGATCGAAGATAGGAAGAACCATCTTTCCTGTTTCAACTCAAGAAGAAACATTCAGTCAGAAGTGTATTTCAGTGAGCATGTAGATACAGTAAAAAAGAACGTGAGCAGAATAAATGAAACCTGAGGCAAAAAAGTTCTATAATCGTGAGGACAACCTCCAAGAACCATCTCAGGAAGAGACGCACAGCTCACAGTGAAATGATTGCTAATGGGACCTACACTGGTATTTCACATTGACCATACTATACCATAAAGGTGACCATACCATAAAGCGATTATACATGAGAAAGAAGTGATTGGACTATTTCAAATCCTAATACTGGACTCAGCGGTGAGGGCCAAGCATGCTGGAATTAGAAAAGAGACGAGACAGATGCTTGTAAAAGAGACTTTGGATGCACATATGACGGTGATGCAAGAAAAGACTTTGCCATATAGTTTACCATTGAACAACCTTCTTATGTTGAAAAGAAGTGCTATGCTAATTTTGAACAATAAATAAAGGCTCATAACTGTCAACGCCCAGGTATTTCCCAGTACTGAGAATACCTGATTGACTATCTGAGCACCTCTCATTACAAGACACACATTTTTACCTACAACTCAGGAAAAAAATGGGTTAATGGGAAGAAGCAGAAGAAGATGGATATAGAGATTAAGAAGTGGGCATAGCACAGCATCATGACGTAAGGTTTTCATGCTGACAGGTGGGAGGAGGTGGAGCAGGATAAGGAAGACGCCAAACTGAAAATGCCATGTGGCGAAAAGGAGAACTGAGTGAGACCATTTGAGAGATACAAAAACAGAGATACGATAACAGAAACTCGGTTGTGGGTGGTGAGAGGAGGACAGGAGCCCGGGCTCGGGCAGCGGGAGTGCATGAGACTAGAGGTCAGCGATGGCTGGCTCTCCAGTGCCGCAATTTTGTGCCAGATCAGAGGAAGGAGTGACTCTCGTGTTCCCCCTGAGCTGGGAGAGACTGACTGGGAATCGGCACTCAGGCTTGAATGGTGGGTGCACGTGGGATTACAGACAGGCAACGGCTGGCTATCTGGCGATGTGGTATTGTACCACACTGGAGTGAGTAGTGAACCCCATGCTTATTATACGTGCTGAGGATTGAGGGGCCCCTCTTATCTCTCAATTGGGTTTGAGACCAGAAAGTAAAGGAAATATGAGTAATAGAAAAATTATAGAGGAGAAGGAAAAATAAAAAAAGGAAAAGAAAGGTTATATAAAGTGAGGATTTATAGGGACCCTTATATATTCCCTTACTGTTACTCCTATGCTACCTTTTGTTTTTCATTTTTTTTTTTTCTGTGGTGTTTTATTTTTTTTTTCACTCCTCTGCTCTCTCTAAATGGACAGTTCAATTGAAAAGATTACATTTAAAGGAATCATACTACACTGAAAAAAAGGGGGGAAAAAGATAAATAGATAAAATGGAGGAAAAAAATAATAAAAAACATTATTATGAGTTGGAAATGACAAAGCTAAAAAAACAAACAAAAACAAAGGGAAAAGAGAGAGGAAATGGAGGAGAGACCCAATAATGGCCTCAAAAAAACCCATCAACTGAAAGGAAAAAGGAAATGAAAAATATTAAAGCTAAAAAGTTTGAGAAAAGATTATCAGGCTTTTTTCCTCCCATTAATAACAAAAATTAATCAGAAAATGATACATCTGATATATCTATAATTTTGACCAGAGAATATCAAGAGAATGAAACTCCAGAAATATTTAAAGAATTAATAAAATATTCGCTAAATATGGAAAATCAATTGCAAACATTAATGATTGAGATTAACAAAAACTCCAAATAAATCAAACAGGAAATTAACAAAGTAGCAGACAGATTAACCACACTGGAAGAGAAAATCAATTCCTTTGAGCAAGATCATTGAAAAGCTGCAGAAAAGATATTACAGCTAGAGTTGAGAGTTAAAAATATGGATGGGAAAATAAATGATTTAGAAAACAGATCAAGACGATCGAATATAAGGGTAAGCTATATACCAGAGGAAATTGAATTCAACAGTTTAGAGGCCTGTGTTATAAATTTCTTAAAAGATCTCTCACTTGATACAGATACATTTGAATAAAAAATTGAGAGAATACACCGTTTACAAAAACCAAAAGCTATAGATGAATCAAAACCAAGAGATGTAATGGTGAAGTTTTTGGTCCATTCCTTTAAAGAGAAATTATTGAGAGTGTATAGAGAGCACCCAACAAAAATCTCAGAATTTAAGAACAATCTAATATTGCAAAATCTGTCCTATCAAACAAGATGGAGTAACACTTTTACTGCAAAAATCCCCATATTGAAACAGAACAATGTCAAATTCAGATGGGGCTTTCCAGGCTCTTTAAGAGTTTTTTGGAATGGAAAAACAACATTTTTGGATTCTGTTGAAAGTCTTGTCAGATGGATGAAAGCTGAGAAATTAATTTAGTGCCACAGTTTTTTTTTTCTTTGTATCTGCATACTTTCTTATACACTTTTTGATAAGAAATTTAGCAATCTTTTTCTTCCTCATTTGGTAGATGATTCTGGTGTGTCCTCTCTCTCCTTTCTCCCTCCTGGTGCGATGTCCTGGGATGGTGGGGGAGATGGGGGAGGATGCACCAAGATTTTGGGGGATATTAAAGTGATACTGTAATAAACAAATTAACCCCTTCAGAACGGAGTCAATAGTACACATTCCGATCAAAACAAAATGTAAACAAAAACTGGAATTTTCGCTATATGTCTGTTCAACCGTAATTCACCTCTTTCATATTAATTGCACCCACACTTATTATATATCATTTTGTTCAGGCGAAACAGGGCTTCCATTTCATATCAAATATTTATATATGAAACATAATTTATTATGAATAAAATCAAAAAACTGTGAGAAAAAAAATTGTAGTTCCGCCTCACATTTTAGCTGTAAATGTCATAATACTGTTAGCTTTTACTGCACAAAAAGCACATATTTGGATTCAGCAAAGTCTCACGAGTACAACAGTACCCCCCATTAACAGTTTTTACGGTGTTTTGCAAAGTTAAAGGGTCAAATATAGCACTTTCCATTTTTCATTTTTTTCACATTGAAATGTGCCAGGTTAGTAATATTACCTTTGAGACTGTGTGGTAGCTCAGGAATGAGATTTACCCCCATGATGGCATACCATTTGCAAAAGTAGACTACCCAAGGTATTGCAAGTGGGGTATGGCCAGTCTTTTGTAGTAGCCACTTAGTCACAAACACCATAAAACCTGTACATGGGAGGTACTGTTTTACTCAGGAGACTTTGCTGAACACATATATTAGTGTTTCAAAATGGTAACTTGTATTACAACAATAATATCATCAGTAAAATTGCCATTCATGTGTGAAAAATGCAAAAAACTTCACATTTACTAAAAATATCATTTTTGTAATGCAAGTTACCATTTTGAAGGGGGGAATATAACAAATTTGAAAATATTAAATTGACACAGGAAAGAGAAAGGAGAAAGAAAGAAAAAATTTAAGAAAAAATAATAAGTAATAAGATATAAGAGTGGCAATGCACTTAAATAATTAATTAGCAAAATATGGTTTCATGAAATTATATTGTACTAATAATGTGTTGTCACTAAATGGGGAATGTGGTGTGCCCTCTCTCTCTTTCCCCTCTCCCTCGTGAAGTGAGGTGCTGAGGGGGGGGGAATGGTGGGAGGACAATTTTTAAGAATACACTAATTTCTGAGGATATAAGAATGTCACGATCAATGATATATGATTGATAAAGCACATAAACACTTTAGATGGTAGAGAGGCAGAGAAAAGGGAAAGGAAGATAGAGAAAAATATAATGAATAATATAAGAGTGGCAATGTATTTAAATGAATAAGTAAAGTAAAATTGTTATTGTACTGTACTGATAATTTGCTATTGCTAAATGAGGAATGTTTCCCTTTTTTTCGAATGTCCCTTTCTTCCCCTCCATCCCACTTGGAGTACATCTGGGACGGTGGGGGAGGATGGATGGAGGGGGCATTTCAGCATTTAATAGCTTAATTATTAGATTTTTTTTCCTATGCTTAAAGTAAATCTGGGTCAAAGGAATATAGTTAAGAGCTATAAGACTAGACTTAGACGAAATTGGTAGAGACAAGTATGTTAAATAAGTCTCAAATTTTATGCAGTAAGAATTCTCCCCCTACCTCCCTCTGAACATCACTATAAATGACAGTATAACAACATTGGGTTATTTGGGTTTCATTGGATGGAACCAGCAAAGGGTGCAGTGTTCCTTTTTCCTTATGGACTGTTTTTTTTTTCCACTCTCATCTCTATGGAGAGGTGGAAATACATGTTGGTTTTGTTGTATTATGTCTTTGTGTTGTTGCATGGACCGTCGGGGTTCCTTATTAATGAATGGTTAGATTAGCATCGATCAATGTTAAACTCACCACAAAAAGTTCAAACCTTTTTGATAAAACAGCATATTGACATTGCTTTCTTGCAAGAAACCCACTGGAAACAGACAACAAAAAATATCTTTAGGAGGTACATGTTTTCCTTTACTATTTAGTACTTCAAATGGAGATAAAAAAAAACTAAATGGGGTTGTAATACTATTTTTACGATATTTAAAAGTTGAGATTATTTATCAATATTCAGATCCCCTGAGACGATATTATAAACTAATATGTAGGATTAATGAGGTGATACATAAGTTAACTAATATATACCCTCCAAGCTCTGTACCAGTATGCTTCTTAAAGAAAATGTTGGGGAAAAAAATAGAATAGATTAAGATGGGTCTTTGTATCATAGGTGGAGATTTTAATTGTGTAATGAATGCTTATGAAGATAAAAAAAAAATTCTGTCAAATAAAAAACTAGATCCAAGAGAAATTAAACAAGCAAAAAAAATTAAATAGAATGATTTGTAAATATGATATTTTTGACCTATGGAGAATAACTCATCCAACAGAAACTGAATATATCCATCTTTCATGTTTTCAACTTTCCTACTCTAAGATATATATGATCCTAGTGGACAATTCTGTATTAGGGAAAATTAGCTGTATTAAGGATAATACATGATCGGATCATAATATAGTATATCTGGAATTGAAGGATAAATATGGAAAAGGCAAAAGATCAGCCTGGAAGCTAAATGATTTTCTGTAAATAAATCAGAAAAGCAAAGAAAAAGTGGCGAAATGGATTAAAAATCTCTTTGAAATTAATAAACCAGAGGAAACATCATGGACCAATAATTGGTGCACAGTTAAATCAGTTATAAAGGGTTATTTTATTAAATTGAAAGCGGAAATTATTTTTAAAAGTGGTTTATCGCTATCTGAACTGCATATTAAATTTAATGGTATCGGTAAAGAAAAAAAAAATAATACCTCTTAAGATAAATTATATGATCTAATTAAAACACAAGAAAAAATAAATCTAATACTTAGAGAAAAAATTGCGATTAATATGTCTAAATTAAAAATGAGCTATTATAACAATAAAAATAATGCGAACAGACTCCTTTCAAATAGATTAAAAAAATCAAAAGGCTAATAATCGAATTTCGAAAATTAAATTATTAAAGTTGGATTATAGATTGGTCTATTAGAAAATAATAGACCAATATATAATCCAACTTTAATACCACAAGCTTTTAAATAATTTTATAGTTCATTATAAAACTTAAAAATGGAGACGAAGAACTAATAGAAAATTATCTTCAGGCTAGTACACTCACAAAACTGTACAAAACTCAAACAAAAAATGTAAATAAGAGCATTACAGAAGAGGAATTAGCTCAGGCAATACATAGATTGGAAAGACAAAAAACTCCAGGACCAGATGGATATACTGGTCTTTTTTATAAGAAATTTAGCAACCTTTTTCCCCTCATTTGGTAGGAATGTTTAATGAAGCAATACAAATAGGAACATTTCCAGAGGAATTATTAAGAGCCAATATAACACCAATATTGAAGCAGGACAAGTGTCCTAGTAAAATGGAAAATTATAGGCCCATCTCACATTTGAATAATGACCTGAAGTTATATGCATCAATGCTGGCAGACAGAAGGTCATAGACAATATTATACATCCTGGTAAGGTTGGGTTTATTCCAAATAGAACAGCTAATATGAACTTTAGAAAGATTTTGAATATTTTGGATCTAGTAAATAGAACTCGCCTTCCCATGCTGACCCTGTCGGTGGATGGAGAGAAGGCCTTCGACAAGGTCGGCTGGGAATATTTGAATCTAACTTTAAAAAAAGTAGGCATAGATGGATGGGTGCATAAGTCTATAATAGCCCTTTATAAATCACCATCAGCCAGAGTTGTAGGACAAAACATGTTTTGAATGGTTCCAATTATTGAATGGAACACGCCAAGGGTGTCCACTTTCCCCATTGCTCTATATAATTTCTTTAGAACTATTTGCATGTAGGATTAAGGAAAATAAAAATATTAAAGGAGTTGTATTACAATCACTAGAATAAAAAATAAACCTATATATAGATGATAAATTGATCACTAACAGATCCAATTAAGTCATTGGAACATTTAATAGTAGAGTTTACTAAATATAATGAAGCTTCTAATTTTAAGATTAACATAGAGAAATCAATTATTATGGGCTGTACTTTAACAACAGAGATAAATTAAATTCAATTAAAACCAAATATGGCTTTGTATGGTCTAAAAAAGTAATAAACAACCTAGGATTGAAGATAGCAAAACAAATTCAAACCTGTATCGAAATTATTATTTTTTAATTATTAAAATCCACAAATCATACCCTGAAAGTCTGGAAAAATGTGGAAGTATCATGAATAGGCAGAGCTAATCTAATTAACGCATATCTGTTACCGAGATGGCTATATTTATTCAAAATGCTCCCTCTCAAAATTCCAAATAGTTGGTTGAAGATGATAAAAAGGAGTTTTAATCAATATGTTTGGAAGGGGAAACAACCAAGATTAAATCTTCCATTACTTTCTAGAAAAAAAGAGAAAGGTGGTCTAAATTTCTATTTTTCAAGTATAGTTACTCATATATATATAATCATCAGCTGGATACAGAACTTAAGAAAAACTGGTATGTGATGGAAACGAATAGTATGAATACATCTAATGATTTTCAAATAATATAGAATTGTTATCATAAACCCCTACCTAGCATTGAAAAATATATTTTAAACATGTATATGAGACTTGGTATTCTGATAAAAAATGTCTAGATATTAAGGAAAAGATTTTTAGCTTCATACCATTGGAGGTACTGGAGGCCAACTTGGAACATTTAGCCTTAACAAACTGGAAAATATGTAATATTACAACTATAGACCACCTAATAGAAAATACTAAAATAAAATCATTTTTGGATTTAACAATAGAGTTTAATCTTCCTTCGTCTGAGCTTTTTAACTACCTAAGAGCAAAGTATACATTGAGGCAACATTTAAGGTTTAGTAAAACAGGAATAAATGAGGATTTACAGTGCATTTTTAACCAAAAAAAAGTTTATAAAGTTCTCTCCAAAGCATTGAGTATGATCAAAATTAATAAAAATTAGGATCAAATTAATGCTTTAGTAAAATGGGAAAATGAATTAAATATTCAAATTACAAATATAGAATGGTATAAATCATTAATAGAGACAAGGAAAGCTATCCATTGTATACGCTTGCAGGAGACTCAATATAAACTTTTCAACAAGTGGTATCTGGTACCTTCAATGATAGCTAGAATGTTTACTTTGTCAAATGATTTCTGTTGGAGGTGTGAAAAGAGTAGAAGTTCATACATACATATCTGGTGGAGCTGTACTGAAATAAAGAAGCAATGGAAAAAGATTTTTGTTCATATATATATAAAATGATAGAATATAGACTTAGGGTTGTGTCGGAGGTAGCCTTATTACATTTGAGATGGCCTAAGTTAAAAAAGATGGAAAGAAATTTCATTATAGGTTGTTTTGTAGCTTTCAAAATTCTAATAGCCATAAACTGGAAAACTAAAAACGTTCCAATATGGAAAAATATAATAAATCAATTATTATTTCAATTACGAATGGAGTTGGCAATTAATGAACACTCAAATATTAATGAACAAGACAATGTAGAGATGAAAGATCTGATTAAGAAATTAATATCACTGGAGTCCCCTGTACAAGAAATTGATATCGTTTACATAGAGTAAAGGATAAAAGCCATTAGAACCTGCCGATCCACTGTGAGACACACTTAATGCGATATATGTTGTTTGATAAATGTTTGCACATATGTCTGATATATGTTAAACTTATATGAACTGAATTGTGTTATTTGTAAATGTCATATAAAGAAAACAATTTAATAAAAAGAAATCTAAAAAAAAAAGAAAAAAAAGAAGAGGAATATAGATTACCCACTGAAGTGAGAAACCATACTGGAACAATGTTCTGTAATACAGAACTTTACAATGACTTTTGGTGGCATGTGAATTTGAATTCAGAAGAAACACATCAATTAATGCAAGAAACCTTGAAGCTATTAATGAATAAAAACAAGAGAGGCCTACTAAGAGCAGAAGCCCTGCCAAGAGAATCGAATATAAAAGGCCAACAACAGAGACTTGATGCCATGGGACACTTGTACTACAATTTGCAGCTTTTCTTAACTCTACATATTATGTACATACATGCAAAGCAAGGAACTCCTGTAACATAGCTACAGAGACATCGATACAACATTGCAGATGTGATCTACCGATGCACTCCTTGCTCTTTTTGGTATAACTATACCAATAAAAATGTTAAATGGCTCTCTAAAACCATAGACCAAGGATTCTTGCTATATTCTATACCTCCAGGAATGTGGTGCATAGACAGAAAAATTATAATTACTAAAGCAATCATGCTATTTTTCTCCCTGTATGAGAACTAGGTCAGTGACAATATGCAATATAATACAGAAGCTATAATTAATGGTATAAAAACACATACATGTGTTAATTACAAAGGAAGATAGCCTGACATGTTAAGTTTTAGTCTAAACATTGATAAGATGTCTAAGTCATGACAATAGACTGACTAAGATGTTCCCTTCTGAATTGGCCAAGTCAAGGCTATGTATGTCATTTAATACTCATGACCTTGTATCTTTGCCAAGTTAAAGTAGGTCCTAACATGACCTAATTGAAAATCTAAGGTATAAATATGTGTACTTATTAATATTAGGACACAGAGGAGAGATTTTGGAGATAGAGACGCTGTATTTTTTTATCATTAAAGAAGCTAACATGTTCAAGAGTGTATGCTATTCTACTTTACTGATATTGCAAGCATATACTTTAATCTTATAAACTCTGCTATAAATTTTTGTAATGGATTGTTACATTTTTATATGTCTATATTTATATTTTTATTTAACAAATATTTAAAAAAGACAAAAAGGTATTGCTTTCAAGACAATCCCTATTTTATATTGTATTCTCAAATACCTATATTTTAAATAGAGGAACTCTTACTAACTAGATAAAAGGTCAAGAATGAGTTTGTGCTGACACAGAAGGTAGACTATGATACTTTAATCTAAGTTTGGCCGATTAAAGTTAAATGTATAATGGTTGAGAAGTATGTGCAGATCGCCGTGGGCCAGTATGATGAGCTTACTCAATCTCTTTTTGAGAGGTAGAATCTCTTGTGAACTTGAAGAAAACATGCAGGTAGACCTTGAGAGAAAAACAAGACTTTTGTTCGTGTAGTTTTTCTGGCAATCCCACAAAGCATAGATTGTTTTGTCTGCTGATATTATCCAAGTAATCTAATATGTTTTGTATGATAACAATTATGGCTTGTTGCTTTGCTAGATAGGTTTCAATGTATCTGGAATGGTAGAAGTTATGACCTTAAAAGAGTGTTCTTTACAGACTCCAAGAACTGGCATTGTAGGATTTTTGTATGAGCAGGCTGGTCCAATGCAATTTAGCAGTCAGATACTAACATTTTGCAAAACACTGTCATTAAATTCTTGTCAGGGTCAAACGAGGTTCTCAATTACATTGTCATGGTTATTTGATCCAACAAGAACACTATAAACCCACTAAAGAGGGACAGAGCTGGGCTGAATGAGTGTAAATAAATAATAGCATGAACGTCAAAACAAGCCAAGGTCATGGGGCACCAGAAATCACAATAACGAAAGCCAAAGCAAGGTCAAGGATGACAGAAATACAAAAGAGTCAGTTTATAACCCAGCCAGATACCAAAAGGACATTAGACAGATAAATAAAGGCACTCTTGGGACACAAAGAAACTATAACAAGGCACCGTGATACTGACACACTACGGTTTACAGGTTTGGTGGCATTAGTGTTGTAACCGCACCCCCAAAATGTGAGAGGGTATTGCTAAAAAGTGTAATGAGCTTCACTGACTTTATGACGCCAACACACGTGCACCGATTCATAAAAGGGACACGCACGTGGCGGCCGACATCAGTAAGGCTTGAGGATCAGCCAGAGAGAATAGAAGGGGCACTTCACTGGATCGGGATGTAACATGACCAGTGGACTGCCAAGATGACTACAGGGCTTACATGCAGTGCTGTTGAAGTGCTGATTGGGTAGTTGGCTAGAACCTATTCAAATCAGTTAGAACTCAATAAATCTGCATGGAGACTCCACAAATTGGCCCTGGCCCTGGGGTTAAGATGCACTGTATGTTATGTAAATATTGTTTATGTAATTATGGATTTAGAAATGAATGAAAAATACAAAAATATTCTCTACCATTCCATTTTAATAAAATAAACACACTGAAAACAGATTTCTTTATTGCTCGTGTAACGGCACCCCGGGCATAAAAGGGTTAAAACATTTATTACATAAAATACAGACATGCAACATATCCCCAGATAGCTTAGGTCTGAGCGCACATTTTTACTGAATGGCGCTCAGACCACACACATACAGTTCAATTGCCATGGAACCAAAGACTTTTATTACACAAATAGGCTCCATGGCATAGCTATCTGGGTTAAATGAGTTCATTCAGTAAATCCGAGAATCTACCGAACGTCAGGGCAGAAATACAGGAATAGACCTTTCTGCATAGGAAAATAAAGTATTTAAATGCCGGTCCATAGTCAAAAGGCAGCAGGCAGGCAACCAGGCTCCTCCAATGCACAGTGGCAAGATTGGTCTCGTCACAGCTCAATTCATTAATGATAGTGTAGGACCACACTGTTCTGAGTGTCTACCACCCATTCCTTTTGTTTTCATTCTTTCAGTAACTTTTTATTTCAGAATATTTATAAATACTGTTCATATAGATTTGCAAACAAGAAATCCATAAATGTGAATTTCCTACCATGCTGTGCTTCCACTCCATATCTGAGCTATGAACCTGTTATAAAGTGAGAATTTAATAGTAAAATAAATGAATGTGATCACTCATACATTATATGCATTCAGATATTTTTGTAACTAGTTCTTAATTCAGCAATGTTAGATTTTTCTAATTCAGATACAATATATTTTTGTGCTGGGAACATTAACTTGTCATAATACTGTTGCTAGACTGCTCCTTTTATGGAAATGTCATTAAATTTTTTTTCGTGTGAGTTTTTCTGACCTTTACAAACTGCCTATTACTCAGTAAAATGTTCTCTGTAAAGTGTTATAGCCGGTGCACATAGTGATAATATGCAAATCAAACATTTTTTTTTTATTTAGCACCTGTAATAATAGTAAAAAGGTCTTAAAAAGTGAAGAAAGAAG
Organism: Pelobates cultripes; assembly: GCA_933207985.1. Classification (NCBI taxonomy): domain Eukaryota; kingdom Metazoa; phylum Chordata; class Amphibia; order Anura; family Pelobatidae; genus Pelobates; species Pelobates cultripes. Next base: position 325,630,418 of record OW240915.1, on the reverse strand, counting down.
TCAAGTAGACTAAGAATAAAGACTAAAGCAAAACTGAACACATCATGGCAAAGTACTTTTTTTAATAAGTATCTGTTAACAATGCAGTTTTCTTATTCCCGTTTCCCCATTGGCAGTTTGTTAGGAACCTACAGCTGTATCAGTGCATTTGGACGGATGGATGGACGGATGGCAAATGAGAAAGATTAAATAAATTAAAAAGCCTAATTCTAGATAAAATGCAAAATAAAAAGACAATGTTGATGAAAGGCTATTTAAATAGGCACATGTTTCCAATTCAGTGCCTAGTGAAAACAAAGTTTTTCTTCTTTCTGTAGGATGGTGTGGTGGATGGAAAGTCTTTGAGCAAAAGTAGAGAAGAACACAGTTAGGCAGAGCTAGGTTAAGGTCATCATATTGGTGTCCTCTTATAGAGCACTGTGCTCTGGTTCTATGAGTGCGTGTGATGGGTAAGTGCTGTATGTTCGTGAGAGTGTTTGAAGTGGCTGACAGTTGTATAAAAACATAAAATGTTTCTTTCCAATTTTTGAAACACTTTTAATTAGTCCTTGGTAGAGTTGAGTGGACACCTGGATGTTCGGTTTCGCCAGGTTCGGCCGAATATCGGCAAAAAGTTCGAGTTCGGCCTCGAACTTGGCCCCAACTTGACCCCGAACCCTATTGAAGCCAATGGGGACCTGAACTTTTCGGCACTAAAATGGCTCTAAAAAAGTAATGGAAAGAGCTAGAGGGCTGCAAAAGGAAGTAAAATGGGGGTACGAGTAGGACAAGTGCCCTGCAAACAATTGGGGTAGCCCCCAAAATATTGGGACACATAAAAAAAGAAAACAAAGAATAAGTGCACTTGAGTAGAACAATGGCTGGGTGAGGCCGGTATAAATGTCTATTCTGCACAAGGTACAGAAAGTCTGGTGGCATCCATGTCTGGTTCATTTTAATAAATGTGAGCTTGTCCACGTTGGCTGTGGACAGGCGGCTACGCTTGCATTTGATGATGCCCCCTGCCATGCTAAACACATGTTCAGACAATACACTGTGTGCAGGGCAGGCCAGCCCCTCCAAGACATAAAGGGCAAGTTTAGGCCATGTGCCCAATTTGGCGACCCAGAAGTTGAATGGGGCACACCCATCAGTCAGTACGTGTAGGTGTGTGCACACGTACTGTTCCACCATGTTGCTGAAATGCTGCCTCCTGCTTAGACGTTTTATATCAGCTGGTGGTGCTGGTTGTTGTGGCGTGCTGACAAAGCTTTTCCACATTTCGGCCATGAGGTGCTGGCGGTGCCCCAGCTGCATTGGCGACCTCTTCCTCCTCCTCTGCCTTCGCCTTGTGCTTTCACTGAGCCCCCGGTGTCAGTTGGGAATGCCCTCAACAGCGTGCACTTGTAGTCACGCATCTTCTGTTCACGCTCCAGTGAGGGAATTAAGGACGGCACGTTGTCCTTGTAACGGGGATCCAGCAGGGTGACCACCCAGTAATCAGCACAAGTTAGAATATGGGCAACTCGGCAGTCGTTGGCGCAGGAACTTTGGTGACTCTAGATAACCTCGGCCAGATTGCACGTCCCCGTGATGGTGACGACGCATTCGGATGTCTACCCTATCAACTTTCAATGGTACTTTCTGCGCCTACCATGGTGACCACGGGTAACGGGGAATCAGGGTTCGATTCCGGAGAGGGAGCCTGAGAAACGGCTACCACATCCAAGGAAGGTAGCAGGCGTGCAAATTAACCACTTCCGACGTGGGGAGGTAGTGACGAAAAATAACAATACAGGACTCTTTTGAGGCCCTGTAATTGGAATGAGTACACTTTAGATCCTTTAATGAGGATCTATTGGAGGGCAAGTCTGGTGCAGAGCGACTGACCATTGTGTGCTGCAGCTGAAACACCACTATCTCCTGCTGCTGCTCGCACAGTCTCTCCAGCATGTGCAAGGTGGAGTTCCACCTTGTGGGTACGTCGCATATGAGGCAGTGAGCGGGAAGGCCAAAGTTACGCTGCAGTGCAGACAGGCAAACAGCAGCAGGGTGAGAATGCAGAAAGCCCGCACTTTCTGCAGCAGCTCTGATATATCTGGGTAGTTTTTCAGAAATTTCTGCACCACCAAATTCAGCACATGTGCCAGGCAATGGATGTGCGTAAAACCGGCTAGGCCCAGAGCTGCTACGAGATTTTGCCCATTATCGCACATCACCATGCCGGGCTTGAGGCTCAGTGATAACAACCACTCATCGGTCTGTTGTTCCATGCCTGTCCACAGCTCCTGCGTGGTGTGGGTTTTTTCGCCCAAACATATGAGTTTTAAAACAGACTGCTGTCGTTTCCCTCTGGCTGTGCTGAAGTTGGTGGTGAAGGTGTTATGCTGACCGGATGAAGAGGTGGTAGAGAAGAAGGAAGCGGAGTAGGAGGAGGAGACCACAGGAGGCAAAGAGAAATGCACTGCAATTTGGTGGCGGAAGGACATGTGCCAAACTGCTATCCGCCTCAGGCGTTTCGCAGTGCACACCTGATTTTGTCCCCCAATTGGTTGTCCCCTAGACAATACGCCTGCTACTGCCACATCCTCTGTTTGCGGGGTGGCAGGTGTCACTGTCACTCCAGAGGTGGAGGAAGAGGCAGAGACAGCAGCAGAAGAGGAAGCAGGAGGAGCCTGAGACCTTTCTTGGTTTTTGAGGTGCTTACCCCACTGCAGCTCATGCTTTGCATGTAGATGCCTGGTCATGCAGGTTGTGCTCAGGTTTAGAACGTTTATGCCTCGCTTCAGGCTCTGATTGCACAGCGTGCAAACCACTCGTGTCTTGTCGTCAGCACATTGTCTGAAGAACTGCCATGCCAGGGAAATCCTTGGAGCTGGCTTTGGTGTGCTCTGTCCCTGGGTGCGGTGGGCAGTAGCAGGCATACTCTCTAGGGGACGGCCGCTCTGCTTTTGCACCCTGCTCCCTCTTATGCTGTGTTGGTGCCTCTGTGCAACCACCACCTCTTCCTCCAAACTGCACATGTCACTCGCATGACCTTGATTCCTTGGAGCTGGCTTTGGTGTGCTCTGTCCCTGGGTCGGTGGGCAGTAGCAGGCATACCGTCTAGGGGACGGCCGCTCTGCTTTTGCACCCTGCTCCCTCTTATGCTTTGTTGGTGCCTCTGTGCAACCACCACCTCTTCCTCCAAACTGAAAATGTCACTCGCATGACCTTGATTCCATGTGGGGTCTAGGACCTCATCATCCTTCACCACCCACTCCTCAACCCTGCCCTCCTTGCACACTGCAGAAAGCCACAGCAGTTGGCACCTGTGTTTCGTCATCATCAGAGACATGCTGCGGTGGTCCTCGCATGTCCACATCCTTAAGCATAAGTGTTTGTTCATCAGTGCACTCAATCTCTTCCACTTCTGGGGCAGGGCTAGGTGGATGGCCCACGGAAACCCCGCCAGCAGAGTCATCAGAAAGCATAAGAGACTGCTGCATGACTTGTGGCTCAGACTGCTTGGCTAATTTGCAAGGGGTTGAGGTGAAAGACAGATGGCCATGGGCTGCAGGTGCCAACTCTGAGCTTTCAGCAGGGGACTGGGTGGGCGACAATGTGAAGGAACTAGAGGCATTGTCAGCCACCCAATCTACTATTGCCTGTACTTGTTCTGGCCTCACCATTCGTAGAGCAGCATTCGGGCCTACCAAATAACGCTGAAGGTTCTGTCACCTACTCACACCTGAGGAAGGTGTTTCACTTGTGCGTGTAACTGGCACAGATCGACCACGTCCTCTCCCTGCAACAGGAACTCCACCAACACCAGCAGCACCATGACCAGGGCCACGTCCCTTATTTGACGCTCTGCTCATTCTTTGCGTTCACGCAACAAACAAACAGATGGTTTATGTCAGGCGACAATGTAACCTCCAATAGGCAACAATTAAGTTCACTGACAGTAAGGCAGTGCCGGTGTCCTAAAGAGAAAAAAATTTCTAGAGGTCACACAACAGTACGAAAGGCGTAATTAATACAGTTACTTCACTGTCTCAAAAAGTGTGATTTTTTAAACCAACAATGTAACAGTAGTATTTAAGGGTTTTATTGGACTGCAAGAAATGCACCGCAGGCCGCAAATGTTCTATTTAGCACAAAAAAGTATGATTTTTTTTAAACCAACAATGTAACAGTAGTATTTAAGGATTTTATTGGACTGCAAGAAATGCACTGCAGGCCGTAAATTTACTATTTAGCACCAAATAAATGTGAATTTTTCAAAGTGCGATGTAACCGCAGTATTTGACGGTTCTATTTGACTCTCAGATATGAAGTGCACGCCCCAAATTTACTTTTTAGCACCAAAAAAAATTGTGAATTTGTCAAACTGCAATGTCACAGCAGTAGTTGACTGTTCTATTTGACTCTCAGATATGAAGTGAACACCCCAAATTTACTTTTTAGCACCAAAAAAATTTGAATTTGTCAAACTGCAATGTCACAGCAGTGTTTATAAAGGCCTAGATGTTGCCCACTGAACTAACAGAACAGGATTAAAGTAATGTGCCTGGCACACATGCAGTTGTACATAAAATGTAGTATAGCACCCTCAAAAATAATCGCTATAGTTTGCAGATTCAACACCAGAATTCTTTCCTAATCTGTCCCTCACAGCTGCAGCATCCTCTCCCTACACTAATAAGAGCTCATGTGACGTGCTACGACTCCAGCTTATATAGAGGCTGGGTAACATGCTGCACTGGCCAATCACAGCCATGCCATTAGTAGGCATGGCTGTTATGGCTTCTAAGGGCACTCAAGTCAAACGCTTGTTAATTGGCTGCCCTGCAGCTTTTCAAAACGCGCCATTAAATCATCGAACACCGAACTCGAACCCGAACTGTTACTGAAATGTCCAGGTTCTGGTTCGGGGTCAAAAAATCTTAATGTTCGGTACGAACCTGAACTTTACAGTTAGGGTTCGCTCAACTCTAGTCCTTGGCCTTATCTTAAATCTAGGATAGCATGTGGGGGGAAGCTAAGTTTTGTTTGTGGTTGCTCTCTGAATGTGTGATTTCCCCCCACCCCCCTTCTGCTTACCATTCACTGGTGCTCTACGGGAAAGCCTTTTGTCTGATGGCCCAGTGTGGGATTATTGTGGTCTGCACCAATATTGGGCACAGGTCACTTTAATAGATCCCTCATATTTACAGTGCTATGTCAATGATTCAGAGCACTGGACATGGTTCATTCATGAGTGCTGGGAGATATCGAGAGAAATATTTTCTGTGCCAAAAACTGGTTCAAACAACAATGCTTCCTCATAGAGGTGAGGAGACACAAGGCCGATCAGGGAACTCCAAGCCCACACAAGGGCCCACCATTCCCTGTCTGAGCTCAGTTACAAGAGGCTACTTTGGCTGCCTTATGGGTGATCCAGCTCTCCAGTTAGGTAAACATATTATCTGCTAGGAGGAGTAAGGTACGAAGTCAGAGATTTCTATCAACCAAAGTATTGGTTAATAACTAAAACTATATTTCCATTAAATATTAAAGGGACACTATAGTCACCAGCACTACTACAGCTTAATGTAGTTGTTCTGGCTAGTACAATCAGGCATTTTCATGCAAGCACTGCCTTTTCAGAGAAAAGGCAGTGTTTACATTGCCCCTAGGGACACCTCCAAGTGGCCACTCCTCAGATGGCCACTGAAAGTGCTTCCTGGCTCAGTGCTGCTCAGTAGCATTGATTCAATGCATCTCTATGAGGAGGTGCTGATTAATCAAAACAATGGTTGGCCCCGACCCACGTGGGACTGGAAATAAGGTGAGTTTTAATTGCTTTTAAGGGGGCTAAGGAGGGGCAAACCACCTAAATGGGGGGTTTAGCACTATGGGATAAGGAATACATGTTTGTGTTTCTGGCCCTATAATGTTCCTTTAACCCCTTAAGGACCAAACTTCTGGAATAAAAGTGACATGTCACACATGTCATGCGTCCTTAAGGGGTTAAAGATTATAATGAACAACTACATGCACTGAAAATTGAGTATTCTGAGATAAACTGAGTATCTTCTAAACTGCAATCAATAGCAGAATGATTGCTGGGTGAGCTGGAAATGAACTTTCCTTTTTTTTATTTATTTAATGGTTTGGATAGAAGAACTCTGGACAGGAAAGTCACCAAAGTGTGCTCTAGAGGAAAAAAAAGCTATTTGCGTAATGAAATATGTTTCATTCGTTTTTCAAGTCATTGGTCAATAACAAGTTCAAGGAGAAAGAAAGTATATATTTCCTGGCCATATCCATGGCAGCGCAACAGTAGGAATCTTTGTGCTGCCATGGCCTATGACCAGGAAAAGAAAATTGCGGTGAGTAGGAATAAATTTTCCTCTACATACCCCAGGAATTATGCATAATTACAGGCCTCTTTGTACTATTCTGTTGATTCTGTTTTCCAAATACGTCATTCGATGGATTCCTGGCAGGTTTGTTTTTTTTCCCGGCATCCTTATATGTTTTTGATTGTATTGTTTGTATTGTATTTCGATGCATTGTATTGTCTCAAAAACTTATTCTATCCCCTGCGTGGAAAATCTTTCTCGACTGTGTCATAATTTCTTTCTTGTTCTTCTTTGAATATGTGCTAAATAAAGAATGAAAAAAAAAGAAAAAAAAGAATGCTTCCCACATTAAATTGTAACCAAAATCCAAGTTTAATGAAAAACACTGGGAGGAAACCAGTATAAAAGAGGGTCAGCTGAACTCATCAATAAATGTACAATTCTCAATGAAGACCTACAAATAACCTTCTAATACAAATCTGAATGATCTAAGATCAGGCTATATTTCAGGGAAACAACATGTGCATAATTAATACTAAATATTACTGTTTAGTACAGATGGAGTCTGACAATCAACCATTCTAAAAGAACTGGTTTCAAAGTGATTTATTCCTCACCACAATTTAAATTCTCTTTGAAAAGAATTATGTGACATATTCTACAACATTATCATTTGGGATGAGATGCACTCTACATTATATGAATATAGGAATTATATGACAGTACAAGCCCCCTTCGCGTGACCCCAACGTTTAGCAGGTATATTTTGGAACTATTACCATGGTGACGGTATAGTATAGATCATAACTGTTATACACACAGGTAACAACGAATCTCTGGTAAAATGTGGTGGTTTTAAGAATGTGCTAAGATTCATAACCAATCCATATAGATATATTGTGATCTTATTTAGGTATTAAATAATTAAATTCAATATTGAAATCAATTTAAAAAAATCTTTTTATTGATATAAATGAAAAAAATCAGAAACCAGAGAGGAGGTTAACCAAATCTATTGATTGGAATATAAATTCAAAGATATATCATCTTGTATTATTTAAGATTTTATTTTCCTAACTGTACAATCATGCACTTAGTAAGTACAAATATCTTATCTCAAAATTCAACCTTAACCCATCAATTTCCAACTTAGAAAGACTGTTAGTTATGCTCTGCGCCTCAACCATTATTAGATAACTGCAAAAAGAAATGGGATATATTTTAAAAATGAGCTGCAAACAGCACTTAAAAGTGGATTTTGAGTAATTGCAGATAATTGAATATCTTAAATCTTTGTAACTAGGCAACCATCTTGAGCGCGGTCCAAGAGGAAATCTCCTTTCGGTAGTTATATTTGGAATATTCTGAATGTGTGTTCCCTTGTTTACTTTGGAATAGTTAATAAAGGTTAAAAGCATGATTCATTAAATATGGTGTGATTTATTTCATGATTTTTATATTATTTTCAAAGGTGAAAAAAAGCAATGTTTTATTTTTTAATCTCAGACAGGCAATACAGTACGGATACCCAATTCGTACTTCGTCATTCTTTATTGCGAAAGGTGTACTGTAACCGGAATGATGCATTAAAAAATGGGATCACTTGTCAGACATATGGATTATCTCAGGAATTGCTAGGTTCCTGGGGCTTGAGCCTACCCTAAGAGAGAGGTGGCGATGTCTCATGACACATCCCTGCCTCTCTATGCTATGCCCCCTCCTCTCAGCCCATGAATAGTGTCTTGCTGACACTTCTCAATGATATCAGCTGTTTGATGTCAAATTAAAAATAAAAAGCATTGATATCCTCCTTCTTACTCCAGCACCTGTAGAGAGTCCAGGGATGAAAAGTTCCAAAGCTGGGGCTTCAGCACCCAAAGCCAACTCCAAGTAGTGCCTATAGGGATCAACTATTTGAACCTAGTATCACGTATCACAAAATGGGATAATGTGTTAGAATCTGGGATTACACATCAGTAAAAGGGATCAGCAGCTGAGATCATCTGTCAAAGAAGAGGATGACATGTCAGAATATGGGATTACATTTTAGACAATGTGATCACATGTCAAATATGTTGATCTCATGGAAAATATTTGGATCTTATGTCATATTTCTGAAAAATCATTTTAAACGTTTATCTAGTCTTTAATGTGAAATATATTCAAGACAAAAACAAAAAAATATTTGATAATGAAATCAATAAAAATTGGATCCATCCTACGCTGTGGGTTCTCAGGTCAAACTCTGCTGGACCTTTGGTAAATTTCATTTAAAATAATGTTAATATTTTTTAAATCATGTCAACCTTAATGCATTCAGGCAAACTAGTGAAAGAAAAAGAAAAAAAGAGAGATCTTCTCTTCAAATTGAAACATTGTTCAATTCGGCTATAGTCTCAAATAAGATTTGTTAGAAAAAGATAGAAAACCTGACCTCCAAACGTACTATTATTTGTAATATTTTGTCATACAATTATTCCTACAATTTTAAGTGGGCTTTTTTTTTACAAAATCAGTGTCTCCCAATCCATACAGAGCACACTAATCAGTATTCCAATTGTAAACACCTTCTAACGGTACAAGATACACTTGTACTTATAGTGGAGCGCTCAAGTGCAAGAAAATGGGGAATGACTTACCCCCGTTTAAAACGGGTATATACAGTACGAAGTTCAATACATGAAAAACAAAAGAATACAAATATAGTTCAGATGGTAAAAATAGAAGAGAAAAAGTAATGAACTTGAAGCAAGGGGTTAACCCTAAAGGGACTACATCGGTAGTAAAAAGAAAGAGAAAAAATGAATGCCCTAATGTATTAAAGAATCACTTTTAATAGTATGGTTAAAAAACGGTCAGTGGGTACCCACAAATGCGTTCATGCTTAAAACATAATATACAAGGCTATGAAAATAATAAGGTAAGTAAGTACTATATACAAGAATCAGCCTAATATGTGGATATTCCTAATCCCCCAATACAGAGAAAAAAACCACGAATATGGTGTGGTATGTCAATCAAATCGATAACCAAAATGAGGTAAATATTGAGCTCATCTTATCTAGAGCTAAAGGTCCCGGCTCTAAGGTATAAAGGTATAGTGACACTATAGAGCAGTGATGGCGAACCTTTTTGAGCCCGAGTGCCCAAACCGCAATACATGCCAACTTTTTTTCCCTCAAAGTGCCAACATGGCAATTAAACCTGAATACTGAGGTTTACGTTTAGAAAAAACTACTCGTACAGTTAACAACTTTTGTTTTAAAAGAAGAACACAACAGAGTTAAATTATAAAAAAAATTTAAACAATGATATAAATTAAGCTTATATTAGTATCTCCAACAAATGCAATACATACACACAGACTGCTGAACACATTCACACACCAACTGCTTAATACATACACACACCGAGACACAGACAGACTGCTAAATACACACACAGTCCGCTAAATACACGCACACTCCTGAGTACGCAGTCTGCTGAATACACGCACGCAGTCTGCTGAATACACGCACGCAGTCTGCTGAATACACCCACACATATAAAATACAACATGTGGAGAGACACTTAGTATAATTGCTACCACAATTATGGGTGCTATTCCAAGGAGGTACTCCCTTCAATACCAATATAGCAAATATTCAAAAAGAAAGGAATGCACACCAACTAATACAATAGTGTATATCTACATATATTTTATTACAATACAAGTCCAAGTCTTACATAAAAAATGTAACAGTGACCAATTAGGCAAAAAAGTTTAACAATATATTTACCAAATTCCACAAGCCTATATGGGCAGAAACACGAGTCACAAATAATCCCCCAACGTTTCGGCTCCTCCTGGTAGCCTTTATCAAGGGTAGCTATATCACAACATCGTCCAGGAAACTATTATATACACATAAACAAACTACTTACAGCTGATGGCCATCAGTGATATCACAGAGAGCCATGACCGGAAGTGACATCATCACCTCAGATCATAGCCCTATATGTACAATATAATAGCAATAAATACATTACACATTCCCAACATTGTTGTCAGACAAATTCCATTATTTATATAAAGGTATCCTGCTATCATATAATCCATAACTATCCTCATCAGCCTAAGTATGAACACGCATGCGCAATACACAAGTAAATATAAGCGGTCGCCATACCATCTACTGGCACCTATCTATAGGCGCACTCAATACTCCCCAATGAGGAAACATATCCCTTAATAGGCAACTCAGTAAGCATACTAAGCATCACAATAATATGTGTGCAATAACTCAGCAGAAAAAAGCGAAAACGCACTCGTCTTACCACAACCGGCTGGTCTCACTCCAGCTCCCCTCTAACGGAAGCCTCCGAGGTCCACACCTAATAGAAAATCGCATCGAACAAAGAGCTAAACCGCCCGCGCATGCGCTTCCCCCAAAATAGAACGATACATACAACATGCTAACGCTCCGATCAAATCTTAAAGGGGAATGGCATAAATGTATAAATCACTTATAATATGTCATAATATGTGTATACAAAGTCCCATAGCAAAAATCTATAAAAGAATAAATAAATATTAACAGGGAAAATCACCTCCACCATAAGAACAAAACACCAATAAAATGTGCAATACTATACTAAACTCATGTTTATTCATCTATTATACTATATCATATATACAAGACATACATTCAGCAACCTGCTGAACGATCAAGTCATTCCCAAAAAGGAAACTCAATACAAAAAATCCATATATCATATACAGTAGACAGTCATATGTATTTCTTTACTCAAGTATTATATATGTGATTAAAATATTTCATTTTATACCCTTATATCAATATCAATTCACCCTATCAATTGTACAGCTTTTTAGTAACATTTATATAAAGCTTCTTCAAATGATAACAGGTATTCATTCACAATCATATACATATCAGAATCAAAGATAAGGAGGTATCCAATAAATCAAATCATCGTCGTCCAATCGCAGATCCGATAAATGCGTCCAAATCCAAGTTATATCCATCCACATTGTTGAACGTACCAATGGGACCCAATATCCCCCCCAAAAAAAGGAATACACTCCATCCTTGATCTAGTACACACTATCATCCAGGTACCCATTGTATTAAGTATCCAAGTGGAAATCCATACGCGATCTAGATAAAATAAACACCAATTAAAAACAATATCAATGATAACAACACTACTCAGGCAGGGTGGATAAGCCAGCCTCTCCAAACGAGGCTACAATAAAGGAGAGAGATCACGTTCTTCATTAAGACCCTTAGGGAATAGAACCTGCAATTCATAAATCCAAAATAATTCACGTTGCTTCAGCAACGTTTCCCTAGATCCACCTCTTCTCAGAGGTTTCACTACCTCTAGAATCGAGTATCTTAATTGTGACACCATATGTCGCATCTCCACAAAATGTCTAGCCACTGGATATTGGATCTTTCCAGTCCGAATGCTACTCTTATGTTCCCCTATCCTAATGGTGAATTTCCTCGTGGTCTCCCCAACTTTTTGCCAGATTTGTGTTGAATTGGGTACGCTACATAGATGACATCTTCTTTTTTTGGACAGGTACGGTTGAAGAGTTGCTTTGTTTTAAGGAAAGACTGGATAATAAATTTGATACGATATCTTTCACTATAGAATATAATAGGCATCAAATGCACTTTTTGGATGTATCTATGGAGGTAAGTGAGGGACAATTGAGCTTTGATCTTTATCAGAAGCCTACTGATCGTGTGTCATACTTACATGCTGATAGCTTCCATCCACCACAATTTTTGCAAAAATTACCATATGGACAATTTATTAGAACCCGACGAATTACATCACGGGACACAGATTATGATAGACGTGCAGATGAATTAGTGCAGGCGTTTACTTTAAGGGGATATGAGAAAAAGAACTTGATGGAATGCAAGGATCAGGCTAGATTGTTGGCAAGGGAACAACTTCTAACTAAAAGAGTTAGGGATAGGAACATGAGGATCCCATGTGTTACCACCTATTCTGAACATTCGAAGGAGATTAAACATATTGTGAACCAGCACTGGAATATATTACAATCGGATCCCAAAGTTAGGATTTGTTTTAATGAGAAGCCTTTGTTTTCTTTCAAAAGACACAGAAATCTTCGCGATCATTTAATGCGGAATGTGGAAGTCCAAGGAAAGAAGGGGATTAAGGAATCGTGGCTTAGAATGCCTGTTGGTATGTACAAATGTGGACATTGTGTGAATTGTAATGGGGTAATTCTGGGCGATTCCTTTCTCCATCCTAGATCTGGGAAGAAATATCCTATTCGGGATTTTTGCAATTGTCAATCAGAATTTGTAGTCTACATGTTGAAATGTCCTTGTGGCTTAGCCTATGTTGGGGAGACCACGAGGAAATTCACCATTAGGATAGGGGAACATAAGAGTAGCATTCGGACTGGAAAGATCCAATATCCAGTGGCTAGACATTTTGTGGAGATGCGACATATGGTGTCACAATTAAGATACTCGATTCTAGAGGTAGTGAAACCTCTGAGAAGAGGTGGATCTAGGGAAACGTTGTTGAAGCAACGTGAATTATTTTGGATTTATGAATTGCAGGTTCTATTCCCTAAGGGTCTTAATGAAGAACGTGATCTCTCTCCTTTATTGTAGCCTCGTTTGGAGAGGCTGGCTTATCCACCCTGCCTGAGTAGTGTTGTTATCATTGATATTGTTTTTAATTGGTGTTTATTTTATCTAGATCGCGTATGGATTTCCACTTGGATACTTAATACAATGGGTACCTGGATGATAGTGTGTACTAGATCAAGGATGGAGTGTATTCCTTTTTTTTTGGGGGATATTGGGTCCCATTGGTACGTTCAACAATGTGGATGGATATAACTTGGATTTGGACGCATTTATCGGATCTGCGATTGGACGACGATGATTTGATTTATTGGATACCTCCTTATCTTTGATTCTGATATGTATATGATTGTGAATGAATACCTGTTATCATTTGAAGAAGCTTTATATAAATGTTACTAAAAAGCTGTACAATTGATAGGGTGAATTGATATTGATATAAGGGTATAAAATGAAATATTTTAATCACATATATAATACTTGAGTAAAGAAATACATATGACTGTCTACTGTATATGATATATGGATTTTTTGTATTGAGTTTCCTTTTTGGGAATGACTTGATCGTTCAGCAGGTTGCTGAATGTATGTCTTGTATATATGATATAGTATAATAGATGAATAAACATGAGTTTAGTATAGTATTGCACATTTTATTGGTGTTTTGTTCTTATGGTGGAGGTGATTTTCCCTGTTAATATTTATTTATTCTTTTATAGATTTTTGCTATACTATGGGACTTTGTATACACATATTATGACATATTATAAGTGATTTATACATTTATGCCATTCCCCTTTAAGATTTGATCGGAGCGTTAGCATGTTGTATGTATCGTTCTATTTTGGGGGAAGCGCATGCGCGGGCGGTTTAGCTCTTTGTTCGATGCGATTTTCTATTAGGTGTGGACCTCGGAGGCTTCCGTTAGAGGGGAGCTGGAGTGAGACCAGCCGGTTGTGGTAAGACGAGTGCGTTTTCGCTTTTTTCTGCTGAGTTATTGCACACATATTATTGTGATGCTTAGTATGCTTACTGAGTTGCCTATTAAGGGATATGTTTCCTCATTGGGGAGTATTGAGTGCGCCTATAGATAGGTGCCAGTAGATGGTATGGCGACCGCTTATATTTACTTGTGTATTGCGCATGCGTGTTCATACTTAGGCTGATGAGGATAGTTATGGATTATATGATAGCAGGATACCTTTATATAAATAATGGAATTTGTCTGACAACAATGTTGGGAATGTGTAATGTATTTATTGCTATTATATTGTACATATAGGGCTATGATCTGAGGTGATGATGTCACTTCCGGTCATGGCTCTCTGTGATATCACTGATGGCCATCAGCTGTAAGTAGTTTGTTTATGTGTATATAATAGTTTCCTGGACGATGTTGTGATATAGCTACCCTTGATAAAGGCTACCAGGAGGAGCCGAAACGTTGGGGGATAATTTGTGACTCGTGTTTCTGCCCATATAGGCTTGTGGAATTTGGTAAATATATTGTTAAACTTTTTTGCCTAATTGGTCACTGTTACATTTTTTATGTAAGACTTGGACTTGTATTGTAATAAAATATATGTAGATATACACTATTGTATTAGTTGGTGTGCATTCCTTTCTTTTTGAATACACACACACACACACACTGCTGAATACATAAAGACTGCTGAACACACACACATATACTGCATTGAGGGGTGCAGTGTATGTGTCTGTGTGTAATGTGTGTGGGGGGATGGGGTGCTGTGTGTGGGGGGGTTGGGGTGCTGTGTGTGGGTTGGGGTGTTGTGTGTGTGTGGGGGTTGTTGTGTGTGTGTTTGGGGAAAGGGTGCTGTGTGTGTGTTTGGGGAAAGGGTGCTGTGTGTGTTTGTGGGAAAGGGTGCGGTGTGTGTGGGGGAAGGTGCTGTGTGTGTGGGGTGCTGTGTGTTTGGGGTGTTGTGTGTGTGGGTAGGGGTGCTGTGTGTGTGGGGGGGTAGGGGTGCTGTGGGTAGGGGTGCTGGGGGTAGGGGGAGTAGGGGTGCTGTGGGTAAGGAGGGTAGAGGTGCTATGGGGTGTAGGGGTGCTGGAGGTAGGGGTGTTGTGGGTAAGAGGGGTAGGGGTGCTGTGGGTAGTGGGGGTGCTGGGGGTAAGGGTTCTGTGGGTAGGGGTGCTGGGGGTAGGGGTGCTGTGGGTAAGGGGGATAGATTATTAAATCAGTACCCCCCCCTTCCCTTCTTCTAACCTTTGGTGAAGGGGAGGGGGGGACACAGCCATCCCTGGTGGTGGTATGCAGGACAGGATGACAAGTCCTGCAGCTCTCCTGTCCTCCCGCGCGATGCTGTGTGGAGCGTTGCCATGGTAACGTGCGGCAACGATCCACACAGCTCGCGGGAGGACAGGAGAGCTGTTTCCTCGATCCCTCCTCCCTGCTTCCGGTCCTGCCGACACAGAAGCAGAGTAGGCGCCTGCCGTTTCGGGCAGGCAGGTGCCTACTCTGCAGTGATGGCAAACCCATGGCCGCGTGCCCACAGAGAGGGCCCGGCGTGCCACCTGTGGCACGCGTGCCATAGGTTCGCCATCACTGCTATAGAGGGAATGGCACTTCCCCAAAAATGAACATTCCTGAGGTTGGATAGGATATCTTTAAAATACTAAAACAATTTATTATCAAAAAAAGTTAAAAACAGTAAAATAAACACTGTCCACACTGTATGTGGATATCCAAAGTCAGCCAATACATGTTTCACTCTCCTCTGAGCTTCTTCAGTCACCTAATAAATTGTTTATTGTACTTTGACTAGGTTAGGAATCCCTTTATTAAACTTTGAATAAAGTAAAATCAGAATTGTAAAACTGACCCTAAAAGCTGTTTTGGAAATATTCTTCAATTCAGCTATAGTTCCAACTTTGGCTTTTTTAGCCTCTAGTTTTGTATTTTAGATTTTAATTCTCTGCATTTCAGGGTTTAGTGAAAAGTCATGTGTTTAATGAATAACTGCTAGATTGTAGAATTTTTGAAACACTACATTGATACATATGCAATACACAAGGGTTGTGCTCTTCAATCAAGCCCCCAGTGGAATGCAAAATATAACACATGTGAATGCTTTTAATATCTCAGCGAGCCTCCCAGCTTCATCTTTATTTGCCAGCAAATCTACTAGACTGGGCGTTGGGAAGGAAAGTAGACTATATCTGGATCAGGAGAAATTAAATGTTCCCAGTTTGTTCATATGAATTTAACTTACAAGTCAAATTAGTCCTTCTAATCCTTTTAATTACAAATTCACAGGACTTGAACAGATAAATGAATATTCAATGTATTTATTTTTTTTTTTTTAGAGACAAATACAACACTCTTGAAACCGACCCTGCCTCAAATTCTTATTTTGAAAAAAGATTTCTATAAACTGTCATTTCAAAGGCAAAAATCCTTTAGATGATAAACGGACTAAAGACATTTCAACACTTTGTTTTTCCACCCCTATCCCAATTGTATGTGCTTTGAGAAATGTGATATAAGGGGTCTCTATTGAGATTAAATGGAGTTTCTCTGTACTAGTGCTCGGAGGAAACTTTCGACTTATTGGTGGAGCTCGTCATAACCCAGGATGGTGTGTTTTTGCCTTCATTAATGGGCTATTAAATGTTTCTCTACTTGTAATGAGAATGATCTCATTAACCTTTCAAATTATGTTATTTCGAAGACACTGATAGTTATGGGATTACTTTCCATAGCTTCTAGGAACAAAGTTAATAAGAAAAACTTTATTCATAATATGCTACGCCTAAATTATTTATACACATTTTATAGTTGAGAATATAAAAGAACATGATTGCTTATCTAGACTTACAACAGAAAGTGCGCTTCAAACCTAATATTGTAGTGGTTATGGTGCTTAAAGCTTTAAGAAACGTTGTGTAGACGTATATAAATTAGATACAAAACACAGAGCTTTATTCCTGTTGTATACATCCATATTAAACAAAAATAGTGCACAAGCCAATCAGATAATGCAAATATAACCTGCTTTTGGTGGGTCCTAAACTAAATGAATGCAGTGAATGAGAGCTAACTCGTCTAACTGTTATACTCACATTAGAGCATAGTCCTTATATTCACTGCTAATCGTTACTCTTTGTGGTTATTACACAGAAACATACAGAACCGAATAAACAATACAATGTTTGTATTATTATCATTTGTTATACAAAAAACTTTAATAAAAATTATTTGAAAAGAATCAAATGAACAATCTTCAACAAGCTTATTTTATTTTAAATGACACTAAAGTTGCCCAGGCCATTTCTTTTCAACGGGCCTTTCCTTTTAACCCTGTAATGTAAAACAATGCTGTTTTGTAGAAATGATAGAAATGCTTCCATTAGCTTTCTGAGTAGCTTCATGTCTTAGTTTTAATGAATTGGTCTATTTCTTGCTGCACATACACGTGGTTACTGTACTAGACTCCGTTAGAAACGTAGAATGTCAGCTTGGGGTATGAAGTGATAAGAAATTCTCAAACTAGTCTTGTTTGTAATAAATGTAACAGAATCTCTGCAGACCTTTCTAAAGATATAGAAATCATAATTCATGTAAGATTTCATTATGGGCTAAATAATAGACCTTGTTCTCATATGATATGTGATATCTTATATGGAAAATACTACATCTAATATAAGATTTATTTTTTATTACATGACAGTTATATCCCACTAGAGGATGTGCACTAATTCAATTAAAACCTGTTTATGAAATGCAGACATTGATTAAAGTACTCAACCAAGGCATTCTTTATATGAACGTTTCCGATCTTAAAGAGACAATACACGCACTAAAACAAAAAACGTTAGCTTACTGAACCAGTTTTGGTGCATAGATCACGCCCCTGTAGTCTCACTGCTCAATACTCCACCATTTTGGATGTCAATCACTTTGTTTATGGAGCTCAAACTAAACCTCTCCTGCAAGCAACGTACAATCTCCACACACATTTCCCTTACAAAGATCTAATGTTTAAACATATTTTACTGCACAGTCTGTTTCATTTAGAATGTCTTATCTCCTGCTCTGTTAACTGCCTGCTCCAACCTTAAAGTTCAATCTACAGAGCACAAAATTAAACTTCTAAAGTAAAACTCATATGTTGTAAGACCCGATTAAAAATGAAACCAGTTTTTCATTCATGCAGGCTCTGTCAGTCACAGCCAGGGTAGGTGTGGCTAGGGTTGCATAAACAGAAACAATGTGATTTAACTGCTAAATGACAGAAAAATAGGATTGCAACAACAGGGACATGACCTATACACCAAAACTGCTTCATTAAGCTACAGTTGTTTTGGTGCTTAGAGGGTCCCTTTAACATACTCTCCTTCCCATGAAACATTTACCTCCCTTAATGGGCCACTAGAGTCACCAGAACCACTTCAGCTTAATGTAGTTGTTCTGGTTGCTATAGCCGCCTTTTCAGAGAAAACACCTCTAGTGGCAGTCACTCAGATGGCCACTAGAGGTGCTTCCTGCTTTAGTGTTGCAAATTGTGCCACACAGACCTTCAGCATCTCCAAACTCTTTGTGGAGGCACTGAACGTAACCCAGAGAGATGCATTGATTTGATGCATCTCTATAAGGAGCTGATGATTGGCATAGCGTGACAATTTGCAGTGTATGCACAATAGCCACCCAGTGCTTTCCTAAGGGATTAAATTGGCTGAGATTGTCAAGGCTGTGGTGAGACCAGCACAGTGTGTGAGAAAAGGTGAGTTAAATCACCTTTTCAACGCAAGTTTAAAAAGTCACTTAAACAGTCAGACTGGCACTCTAGTCTCAGAAATATATATTTGTATTGCCGACACGATAGTGTTCCTTTAAGTCCCATGTAAAAATAGAGTGGTTCTGTCTGTAAGCATTTCTCTGAATTCCATTAAACCGTTCTTTTCTGCCTTCTCCTAAAACCTCAGCTTTTGTTCATTACACATAATTGTGGAACTAAACCATAAAATAAGAAGAGTCACTATAACTGCAAAACACTCAGAACAGAATCTTATTTTCCTGTTTTTTTACAGCACACTCTATGATTTCAGAATATCCAGCTGCTCCAAAACCCATTTGTACAATTGACCAAAATTACTGCCTATAAATTCGCAGTGTGCTGTATGTAACACTAAATTATTTTTTATCATAGCATCTAAGCATTCGGTTAATTTCTCTAATTAGAAATCTTTGCAAGAATGAGAAATATATACAAGGAAGAATTAACAGAAAAAAAAACAAATAACACAGGGACATTTAAATCAAAGGATCCGGGGGCCTTATAATGATGACATATTTCAAAAAGAAAGCTTAGATGTTCTTGTCAATGTTACTGCTCGACTGAAAGGTGAATACATTTAGCCTTATGTTCAGCAGTAATGTTTAATGACTAACAAATGATGGCTTCCCAGAAAATCATCTTCTAGTTGAACCAATTACACCGCATGGCTTTGATCATAGACACTTCAGAATGGATTGCAAGTATAATCTCTAATCTCAAAGGGTCTTCAGAATTTATAACATATTTATGTGGGATTTCTCAATTAGAGGTAGTAGTCTTTATGACTTTGCATTTGTTGACATTCAAAAACATAAAACGCACTCTCCACCTCTGCCCTTTCTCTAAAATCTCCTCTGCGTAGCATTATGTTTATGAATTACTGTACTCTTCTGCTGGCATATATGTAAAACAAAGCTAACCAACCCACAAATAGAGATAAAAAATGATATTAAAGAATATTCCGATGGAGGGATATTTTATATTTCCAATAAATGTTATGAAAGGTAGTGGTTATTCCGAAACCTGCAATAGACATTTCTTGTAAGTAACCATAACAATCAAAATGAAATGGAACAAAGGTGTAACAAAACATAACTTGCATTTACAAAAATACTCTATAAAGAGCTTGTTGTCCTGAAACCCTGTGAGTGGAGTTTCCAAAAAACAGTGTGATGCCTTCCTCCTTCCAAACAAACAAACTTACAAAATGAATTCTAACGAGTTTTGAATTTAGTGAAATGGGTTTCCTGACTGCAGGAGTTTAGCAGAATTTTTATTTGAATAGAGCATCAGTTTTAATGTAGAGTCTAGATGATAGTTTATTAATATGAAGTCCAAATGTGAAATCAGAATCTAACCACATTTTAGAATAATGTATTCTAAGGTGCTAAATAGGGCCAACCTATAACTAAATAGTTGTTGTTTTTTTAATTATTTTTGGAAATAGTTTAGTTTAGACAAAAAAATTATTTTGTTCCAAACACCATTTTGATATTTGTGAAAATGATTGCACACATTTAAAAGTATTTTGCAGTATACTACATGCCCTATTTTCATGCCTTTTCATCTGATAACTTTTTCTGATGAGTGGAATAGTACACGCACGAAATTCACCTGTCCCAAAATATATATATATATATTTATTTTCAGACTGGTTTATCAGAACCATTTTTTTTCTTCCAGACACAAGTCTTAGTTCACAAGACTTAATTCTGAGTTTGAGTGAGTGTTCGGTAGTATTGAATTTTCAAAGTATTGTGACATCTTTCCCAGTAGACCTTGAGTATGCGGTCCTTTTACCCAACTTCCAGTACTCTCTCTTAATCTAATGTCATGTCTTAAAGAAAACCGATGTGTGCCATTCAATAAACAGATCAATCACGCATTATTCCCTTGGCTACTGTTGATCATGGTTACAAATGTATAACAATATCATTAAATTGGCAGAGAAGAAATGTATCTAAATGCTCACCATAGTAAACTCTGCTTAGTCTTCTTTCCATAAACACATAGGATATAATAAGACTATAAAATATATTCAATGATAGCACAATTTGTTTTACTCTCGGTCTGGTGCAGTACCTCACAGTGCCACAACCTATCAGTGGTGCTATTCCAGGCTCCTGCACCTAGACTGAGATCTCTCTCTGTTCCCAGCTGGTATTACTTTGTAATTATTATTATTAGTAGTAGTAGTATTTATATAGCGCCAACTAATTCAGCAGCGCTTTACAATATTATGAAAGGGGTGAAACGTACAATAAATGAGACAATTACACAGTGGCACATAGGTAGATAGGGACCATGCTCAAACAAGTTTACAATCTAGAGGAGGTGGGGTACAAATACACATCCCCATATTTAGTTGAGCCTTACCCTTTCTAGTTTGCCAGTTCATTAATGTTAATGTTTTTGGTCTGGTCCTTTTGTCCCAAGATCCTGTACTAGCTGCCTGCCTATCCTGAGTTCCTGTGCTAGCTGCCTGCCTACCCCGAGTTCCTGTGCTAGCTGCCTGCCTATCCCGAGTTCCTGTGCTAGCTTCCTGCCTATCCCGAGTTCCTGTGCTAGCTGCCTGCCTATCCCGAGTTCCTGTGCTAGCTGCCTGCCTATCCTGAGTTCCTGTGCTAGCTTCCTGCCTATCCCGAGTTCCTGTGCTAGCTGCCTGCCTACCCCGAGTTCCTGTGCTAGCTTCCTGCCTATCCCGAGTTCCGGTGCTAGCTGCCTGCCTAGCCCGAGTTCCTGTGCTTGCTGCCTGCCTATCGTGAGTTCCTGAGCTAGCTGCCTGCCTATCCTGAGTTCCTGTGCTTGCTGCCTGCCTATCCCTGAGTTCCTGTGCTAGCTGCCTGCCTATCCCGAGTTCCTGAGCTAGCTGCCTGCCTATCCCGAGTTCCTGTGCTAGCTGCCTGCCTACCCCGAGTTCCTGAGCTAGCTGCCTGCCTATCCTGAGTTCCTGTGCTAGCTTCCTGCCTATCCCGAGTTCCTGAGCTAGCTGCCTGCCTAGCCCGAGTTCCTGTGCTAGCTGCCTGCCTATCCTGAGTTCCTGTGCTAGCTGCCTGCCTGTCCCGAGTTCCTGTCCTAGCTGCCTGCCTATCCCAAGTTCCTGTCCTAGCTGCCTGCCTATGCCGAGTTCCTGAGCTGGCTGCCTGAATATCCCAAGTTCCTGTGCTAGCTGCCTGCCTATGCCGAGTTCTTGAGCTGGCTACCTGCATATCCCAAGTTCCTGAGCTGGCTGCCTGCCTATCCCAAGTTCCTGTGCTAGCTTCTTGCCTATCCCGAGTTCCTGTGCTAGCTGCCTGCCTATCCTGAGTTCCTGAGCTGGCTGCTTCCCTGTATCCAGAGGCATGTCCGGCGTTCCCTGTTTCCAGAGGCCTGTCCTGCATTCCTTGTACCCAGAGGCCATTCTTCTACGTTCAGTTATACGTGTTTGTACTTTATTTAACCATCTCCTTGTAAATGTCAATACACTTATTTTTTTGTCTTTATTTGTGTGTATGTTAGAACCAACAATTGTGCAATTTTCAGCATAAAGATGTTATGTTCTTGTCAGTAGAGATTATTATTAGTAAATAAAATATGTTCTGGATCCTTTGTTTGTTTTTTTTTAAACTGATGGGGATCCCAAGACAATGGCATAGGGAATTTACACATCAGTTTTCTTTAAAAGCAATATTATGATACTACCTTTCTGCTACTCCTATTGGTTAAAAAGTATATTTAGTTCATAAGACCATAGGATTCCAAGTTAAATGCATTGGTCCTTGGCTACATGTGTAGAAATTTTGATAGAAAGAAATCTGCCATACAATTACAATGTGTATATAGTGCCAACATACTAGACAGCGGTGTACAATGAATAAACCAAGACAAACAGTTTATTCTGACAAAACACGTTAGACATACAGGAAAAGTAGGTCAAGAGGTCCAAGCCCAAAAGAGGTTGCATTCTAAAAGCCATAATTCATTTAGATATAATAGAAGGAAACCATGTGGACTCATATTATATTTTTGTTCCTACAGTATTTATTTACAATGTATCCATGAGCTACACATCTACTTTAAGATTTTTTTTTTTACTTAAAAATGTAGGGCAGAAGCTAATTACTGCAGTGTGTCACTTTAATGCTAGTGACATTTTGATAAGAATACTGGTGCTGATTCATTCAATTATATGTCTATCGTAGGCTGATATATTGTTTGATGAGACGAGTGGGATGTGGGTGGAATGTGTCATCGTTTTTAGCTACATTATTCCCACTATTACCTTTACTATTCTCTTACCTACATCTACTGATGTGAGCAGCATAGTGTAAATCTAATTCCGGAATAACCATATATATAATGTTAACACATGCAATCTACATCTACTATTCTATTAAATTATTTTCTGCTATGACAGTAAACTTTTTCAAAGTTTGTCTAAGCTTATTTTTCTGGAATGTTTTAATTCCATTGTGATACACCTTTATTGTTTTATATTACTTATACATATAAAAAGAAGCAGATTGCAAATGTGTGGTTCCTAAATTTAACACACTTGCTTTACTAAGCTCTTTAAGTTTCAGAGAATGGATGTTTAGGTTGGACCAGATATACAGTTGTTATTAAAAACTATTCAACCTCCATTGATAATTTAACAGATCAAAAAAATCAAACAAAAGCAATTGAAGTAGCTCAGCACAATGAATGTTTCAAGTGGTTTTCCCAAATTCAACTGAAAATGCAACTTATAATGGCTTCTCCAGTCTCAAAATTTTCAACCCCCTGAATAGAATTCCTCACAACAGCTAAATTATGCAAAATATGTGTTGTCTGAAGCACACCTGATTCAACTAATCAAGGCATTCATGTGTTCTTGGGCTGGAACAGTTGATATACCTGAACAGGCTAGGGCTTTGTTGAGTGTCACATTTGGCTGCATATTAGAAATATGTCCAAAGAATGGTCTACAAAGTTAAGAGAAGAGTTCATTCCCCTGCACAAACAAGGAACATGATACAAAAAGATATCAAAGGTACTGAATGTTCCTAGAGACACAGTTGGAAGCATAGTTTGCTAGCTCAAAGTTGAAGGAACAGTGGTTACACTGCATGGACGTGGCAGAAAAAGGAAGCTATCAATGGCTGCAACCCGATTTCTGAGGAGGCAGTTTGTGAAAAACCCTTGAATAACAAAAATTGGTGGGAACAGGCAGAAGGTTTCTATGGCAGAACTCCAAGACATACACCACTACTGACCCAAAAGCACAAGAAAGGTTGTCTACAATATGCTTCAAATCATATAAATAAGCCACATAAGTTTAGGGATTCTGTTCTGTGGAGAAATGACACAAAACTTGAACTTTTCATCCCAATGAATCAATGTTGTGTCTGTAGGAAGAAGAATGACTCATACGCTGAAAAGAACACTCTGCCTACAGTTAAGTTTGGTGGTGGCCTGTTGATGGTCTGGGGCTGCTTTGATACTCTGGCACTGGAAATCTGCAGCGTGTAGAAGGTCAGATGGATTTCTTGAAGTATCAGCAAATCCGAGGAAAAAACATCATGCCATCTTTGAGGAAGCTGAAACATGGGTGCCCTTGGACCTTCCAATAAGACAAGGATTCCAAGCATATCTCAAATTTCTCCAAGGCTGGGTTGTTGAAGAAGTTCAAGAAAATTATGTTAGCCATCATAGTCACCTGACTGGAAGCCCATAGAAAATCTCTGGTGGGATTTGAAGAAGGCAGTTGCAGCACGCAAACCCAAGAATATTACTGAACTGGAGGCCATTGCCCATGAGCAATAGGCTAATATTCCTCAGGAACAATGCCAGAAACTGGCATCTCATTTGCAGCAGGTAATAACAGCAAAAGGGTGCTCTACTAAGTACTAAAGGAGCGTGCCATGAAAGGGATTAATACATTTGAGGCTGGAGTAGTTATTATAAGTTACATTTTCAGTTGAATTAGGGGAAACCAGTTAAAGTATTTTTTCTGAGTTAAGCCATTTCATTTGCTTTTGTTTGATTTGTTCATTGCAAACAGCTGGAAGTCTGTACATTTTGACAATAAACCTGATTTTTAATGGGGGTTGAATAATTTTGATTACAGCTGCATTAACATATAAGCAGAAATAACACAATTGGTGTAAATAATTTTTTTTTTTTAAAGTTGACAAACTCCAGTGAAGCATTCATTAAAAATGTACTAATTTGAAGTCCCCCTGCTATTATTGGGATCTAATGGCATTGAGTTAGTTCTATCGGCCAGAAACAGTGGATGGATTCTCCATGGGTGAAGATTAATCCATCTTTACCCATGGAGGTTCTGCACAGAATGAACTTTTGAGATAGGAAAAGGCGCTATATTGCTTACCCAAGCTATGCAAGTTCAGTTAGAGGGCTCTGAATGGTCAGTTTGTAAACCAACATATCAGAGCGCTCGTACATGCCAATCTCACTTCTCTCAAGACTTGAGTGGGGAAATTAATTGAAATAGTGGGCATGCCCCAACCTGTAGCATGGTAGTAAACTTCCCTTATGTTAATACGGTAGATCATCTTGATCTTCATATGCTTTTAAAACTATTTTATGCTAGTTAGGCCAGTGGGCAAATAGTACAAACATTTTAAATATTATCAACAACCTTTAGTTGTCAAATCCAATGAATTAAAGGACCACTATAGTCACCCAGACCACTTCAGCTCAATTTAGTGTTCTGGGTGCCAGGTCCCCCAGGTTTTAACCCTACGGCTGTAAACATAGCAATTTCAGAGAAACTGCTATGTTTACATTGCAGGGTTAATCAAGCCTCTAGTGGCTGTCTTCCTGACAGCCATTAGAGGCGCTTCTGCGAAGCATTGAGCATGCAGAATGTCCATAGGAAAGCATTGAGTAATGCTTTCCTATGGGCTGTTTGAATGCGTGCGCGGCTCCACTAGGGAGCTGACGTTGGAGGGGGAAGAGAGGTCACCAGTGCCGAGGGAGCCTGGTACTGGATTAAGGTAAGTGGCTGAAGGGGTTTTAACCCCTCCAGCCCAGCAGGAGGGGGGCCCTGAGAGTGGACAATATAGTGTTTGTTTTCCTGGCACTATAGTAGTCCTTTAAATCAAGACCACTGTTAGGCAGAGAAGGGTTTTAATCCCAGATGTCTCTAGGCAGTTTACCAGTTTGTGTCCACCCCCCACTCTTCATTTTTTACATAGGGACAGTTAACAGGATCAAGCAAATTCATGGATCCGGGGTTTCTGTCTAAACCCGTTCCATAGGCAGCTGCTTTGGGTCGCTTTATGGTTAATTCTGCTCTGTGGTTAGGAAACAGTTTTTGTATGTTTCAATGCTGCAGCAGAAAAGATATATTTGCTCTCTTTCAGGTGTGCTGTAGTGGTTACAATACTTGAAGTGTTGCTTTGATTTTCAGTAAAAAAAAATCTAATTAACAACTATCTTATCTTTTAAAAGAATTGGAAAAATGTATAATCTCAATCTGACACAAAATGCAGCATTTCTTTCAGATTGCTAATTTTACAATTCTGTTCTTCTAGAAAGGTTCTTAAGAACAGGGAAATCTTTAACTAGATATTCAGCTCCAGAAAGCAGATTTTATCAAACAGCCTGGCTCTAATTTAGTGTGTGCCACAAATGTGGGTGAATTTCTGGTTTATAATGCTGAGAAATTAGCCGATGAATTTCCATAAATTTAAATCAGTAAATTATAGTCAGAGGTGCATGCATTCTGGCAATATATTGCAATATAATTTAACTAACTCTAACAATGTTACCTAGTGGTGTAAATCCATGCCCACTCACAGAAACACATGCCCACTCCTAAATGCCCACTCTCGACTGACAATAAACCTTTCCCACTCACATTACAGACAGACATTTTGACACTTGTAACTGTGGGAAGAGGAGCAGTAAAATGATTCACATCGAATTCACAGGATTCTTTAATGACTCTATATTTACTGTTAATTGTCCTGAAGACCATGTTACATTTTATACAGAGACCCATTCTTTGTCATTTCAATATTTTCTGCACTGTCTCTCTAGATTTAAAAGATTAGTGATTTGACAGTGGTGTGCTTTATTTAGAATGCAATCAACACTTCATAGCATACTGATGAGTCCAGAAGAATGAGCGCCGACGATTATAAAGGGCATTAAAGCATATAATATAGGCTTCACTGAGTAACGTGCAAATTGCACTGGAGCCGTCATTGTCCAGGTTTATTCACTACAATGTCAAGGAAATGCTGAAAGCATGTCATTACATGATAAGTACGAATAGTCACAGGGTGAGCCGCAATTATGGAAACCTTAACTCTATTTTATATTGCAGCTTTTGAAAAAATGTAAACTGAACTAATGAAACATGTAGAACATTTACTGACATGCAAGAAGAGTATCCTGAGTGATTGATTGGTTTCATGTTTCTCGCATGGTACCCTTACCAAGTATTAGTTTATAAGACAGTAACTATATCATTTTACCGTCCATGTGAACATTGCAATCAGTAGGAATGAGTCTAGAATAAAATGTACATGTCAGCCCATGATTGGGAAGCTCTACAAATCATATCATTGTGTTTCTTCGTGGATAACTTTTCTGTGATAAGCATTGTTGGTGCAGACTGAAGTGGTTAAAGTCCGATGTGGTGAAAAGTTTGATAAACCATTCTTTGGATTTTGAAGGATGCAAACCTGACAGCAGATTTTGTTTCATATTCTGCAGGCTTTCTGTGTAATCCATATGAATGAGATCTGATATCTAGTAGATTTGTGTATGGCCTGAGTGTATTCTCACATAGATATACATACTATTGGGTTTAATAGTGGACTTCCCTGCAGTTCTCATTTTCTTCCTATTCTATGTACTCTACTGAGCATCATCTCCAAAAGGACTGTCCACATCCACATATCCAGAGGAGGTATTATATTACTTGAGCTAATTACAGAGGTTAAAATAAGCTCCTAAACGTGTGAGTGCATCCATTGTTCCTTAATAACATATATTTGAGCTAAAATATACCTCACCAGTGGGACCTCACTTGGTTATCTTATGTCGTGGATGCAGGCTTATCTACAAGCCAAATTGTGGACATTGAATTATTGGTGCAGCTCCCTTTGTTTGTTTATATCTGCACTTCTTGAGTTGGCAAGAGAAGATGTTTTCAGATGTTTTCTGCTGTTTATTTGATCATAAACAGGTTTTAGTTAAGCACCTGATGTTTCTCCTTTCCTTGTTAGTGTCATCAAGCTTAATGTAAAATCTTAAAAGAAATGAACTGAAAATTGGCAAAGTCAAAGTCTAGAAACTACAGTTCAGAACAGTACCAAGAATCATTGACTGTCAGGGTTATTGTTGGGAATTCAAAGTGAATTAAAAGAGAATTTCAAATTTAAAGGCGAAGTTGCCAAGCTAGTGGCATAGCTAATGGTTTAAATTTTAAATGCACTTTTTGAAACACACTTTTTAGTCACTGGAATCACAATAGGTCAAAGAGCTGTCAAAGAGCTGTATTCATAATTATATGAGTCCAATGATGGCATAGAATCATGCAAAACATGTTTTATTGGGCTGACAGAACTTTAGAACTGTCAGATTTCTGGAGATTTTGTTTATGAATGCCATTTTATGTAGACTTGCTCAGTTAAATCAGTCCCTCTGTGTTTATTTTCTCTCCAATTTATGATAGAAGTGTGTAATGGACACGGGTTTATTATGGTCTTATTCATTAGAAATCACTTAATACAGTTTATTATGTTGAGTGCCATTTTAGAATTGTACCATTAGGGGGAGTAGTGAGCACCTTTTTGGAGACTTTCTTTGTCTGAGCCATGCGGCCAAGATGGATGCCTGACTCCTCCCCATTCAATGGCACACAGGGATTGGGTAAGGAAAGTCACATGCTCAGTCCCTTTATAAGATGAAGCCACGTGCTGGAAGGGAACCATTCTTTTTTCAGGCCGAGCATTGAACATCTTGCAGCTGGCAACTGATAAGTATTTGTATCGCTGTTTTTTATTTTTAAGTTTAGTTTTATTTTAGTTAGTTTAGTTTTATTTTATTTTAGTCTCATTTTAGTTTAATTTCATTTTAGTTTAATCAATTATTATTTGGTGGTTTGATTAAATTGATTTCAACTACACACCTCATACCACTAACATGAATCCTAATATAACCATACTGTTATTCTTAATAACCCTTTTCTCAATCCAATTTTGTTCACACCACTACCAGCATAAGCACGCACCTCAAACTGGAACACAAATTATAATACACCATGGCCTGCTCTGTTCCTTTAACTTATCTGCTGAGTGCTGGTGGAGAGTTATAAAAAATAGCCCTCCTACCCCCAACTCACAAAATTATAAATTATCCCATTCACTATATGGCCAAACAAAGATGATGTCCAAATTCCTACTCCTTATGTTACTTGCCCTTGCAAATG
This sequence comes from Pelobates cultripes, assembly GCA_933207985.1. Classification (NCBI taxonomy): domain Eukaryota; kingdom Metazoa; phylum Chordata; class Amphibia; order Anura; family Pelobatidae; genus Pelobates; species Pelobates cultripes. Next base: position 325,601,239 of record OW240915.1, on the reverse strand, counting down.
ATGTGGAGTCTAACCCTGGTCCCCCAGCTAATTCTAGTCCTAATCTCCCCACTAAAAAAGGCCTCTCTTTTGTGCACTGCAACATCCGTAGTTTACTCCCTAAACTGGATGCACTGCAAGCCTGGTGTTCCCATTACAAACCAAAAATCATTGTGCTCTCAGAATGAGCGCCGCAATTGTGGAACGACCTCCCGCACAATTTAAAATCTTCCCTAAGCCTAAAGTCTTTTAAGAGATCCCTCTCTACATACCTCAAAACAGAATGCACGTGTCATGGTTGATTATATATTTCCTGCCTGTTCTATGTTAAATTTTGTATATATTGTGTATTAATATTGTTTTTGTATTTTGTTGTACCTAATGTAACAATGCAATGATTTGTGGACCCAGGACATACTTGAAAACGAGAGAAATCTCAATGTATCTTTCCTGGTAAAATATTTTATAAATAAATAAATAATAAAATCATATTTTTTGGATAACATTTTGGTAGGGCAAAATCATTTTTATTATACAATGGTTGATGTGTATTTAGCATTGTGAGATTATTGCAGTTAAGATTGTTGTAGTATTGCATTGTTAGTTAAAGTATATAATATTTGATAACTGTTTTATATATGTGTATATATATTGTTTCTTTATGCATGTATATTAAACATTATATATCTTTTACACAACTACCAAGGTGTGTGTCAGTTTGGATATTAATTGTTAAATCATATCTCTTCGAGTGTACATTCTTTTTTTTTGGGTAATACTTTCAGGAGAGTGTTATTTGACTCCCATTGTGATGCATGCCACATGTGACTAACTCCATTTTGGAATAGCCCACATGGTGAGTAGACTCCATTTTGGATTCATCCTATTTCATTTGTACTTTGGGAGCAACATCTAAATTATTAAGATATACCAGTTAATACCATATCTGGTATTAATTTAGATATTTGGAACAATTAATAAAATTCTCAGTATATTAGCAGTAATTTTCCGTTTCAAAGTGACATAAGCCCCACGAGTTTCAGTTCCCAGAACTAGACATTTGCATACTTTTCTTAAATTTCTTTTTCCAATTTAAAAAATATTCTGAACATCTGTAGTACCTATAACAGAGTCTGGAAATGGCTTACTCAGCATGGAGCTAGCAGACACTAGTCAAAGCAAGTATGAGCTAACTTTCTACACAGTGTTCTCACGAGACCTGGCTTTTCATTCTCTCTTAGGGTATTCTGTAGCTGATAAAAGGGAAACATTTTAAAGGGTGTATTATTCATTATTGGAACAGAAATATGTGTATTACCATTTCTCCTAAACTCTGACAAGAAACTAAAAGCCTGCATTGTCGATGGTCTAAAGGTTTGCCACCTCAATTTCTTCTGAAAACAGATTGTTTCTTACAGATTATGTTTCTAACATTTGATGTTCATTAATTAGCCATCTAAGGCACAGAGGAGGGGTTATTATGGATACTACATTATATATATTGAGAATAAATCTTTGTTTAATATCCAATGAAGAATGTATTGCAATTACATACATTTCAAACTCACCAGTGGAAGCTCATCCATTTGGGCCATCTATACATTAGTTTTTATGTGCAAAAAAATGTTTTGCAATACATTTAGAAACAATAACATTCTTTTTCTGGGGTGTAAGGTAAAAAAATAAGGGAAAAGGTAGCAATCTAGGTATGTAAAAAGATCTGTCCGGTGTCAGTAGTTTCCTTTAACAACGGATTTCAGGGACCTCTCATTGAGTTGCCATTTTGGCAGTAGACGAAGCTGCCCATGAGTGGATGCATGCTATTTGCCTCTGTGGGGGATTCAGGGATTCAAGGGCTATTGCTGGCTCATAGAAAGAATCAACATGCCATCAGCAGCAGCTCCTGGCCCTTGCCAAATGTAAGTTGATAATACATACATATATATAAAGCCAGGGAAGCCCAGAGAAGACAAGGGAAGGGAGGAAACATGGTAGACATTTATAACGGCACCATGCTGCCTGTCATTGATAGTTTTACAAATTCCTACTGCACATTGCAAAGTGTAAGCTCAGTTACCCAGTGCCCACCATCTTGTTTAAAGTGCTTAGTCACTCTTAGGCCTGAGACACTCATGTTGTGACTAGTTTAAAAATTGTGAAGCTTCACACTGCAGTACTGAGCTGATAATAACATAGTTTTGGCTACATATTACCACTGCAGATGATATTGCCAGCTGCAAAGGTAATGAGTTTTTCAATATCCTGGTGCTTGAACCCTGTGTACAAGGTGTGCTGAGTTTGAATAGTGAGTCAGGAGCAGGACCGTCATCAGAAATGTTGGGGCCTCTAACACAGCTCAGGGTCTGGGCCCCTGTGGACCCGCCACCAAGCCCACCCCATGACCTGCCTCCAAATCCTGCCCACAGGAATACACACACAGACACAAACACACTCACTGATACAAAAGGACACAGATACACACAAAGATGCACGCATACTGACACACATACATACTAACAGACACACATACTGAAACAGACATACACACATATACAGGCATACATACTGACATGGATGGGTATTCCAGCATGAGAATGACCCAAAACACACAGCCAAGGCAACAAAGGAGTGGCTCGAGAAGAAGCAATTAAGGCCGTGGAGTGGCCTAGCCAGTATCCAGACCTTAATCCCATAGAAAATCTGTGGAGGGAGCTGAAGGTTCGAGTTGCCAAACGTCAGCCTCGAAACCTTAATGACTTGGAGAGGATCTGCAAAGAGGAGTGGGACAAAATCCCTCCTGAGATGTGTGCAAACCTGGTGGCCAACTACAAGAAACGTCTGCCAACAAGGGTTTTGCTACCAAGTACTAAGTCGAAAGGGGTCAAATACTTATTTCACTCATTGACATGCAAGTCAATTTATTACTTTTTGACGTGCGTTTTCCTGGATTTTTTGTTTTTTGTTATTCTGTCTCTCATTGTTAAAATACATACAAATTCATACTGACATACACACTGACATACATACAAATATACATACATGCAGACATGCATACTGACATACATACAGACAGACATACATAGTGACATACATACAGACATACATACTGGCATTCATACTGACATACATACAGCTCATTTTTCTGCACCTACCTGCATGAAAAGGTAAGAAGCAGGAGGGTGGCTGGGGCTGATGGGAGTCGACTGGCTCTCCCTCTTCCTGGTCTGGCTATCTCTCTTACCTCCCACGCAGAGTTTGCTGGGAGGAAGTGACCGGCTGTCACTTCCTCCCAGCAGTACTTGAGGCTGCAATTTTTTTGAAGGGGCCCGGTCGCGCTATTATACAGCCGCATCGCTGACCGGCCCCCTGAAGATATAGGACCCATCAGCGCGTGGGCCCCAGTGCAGCTTCACTGGCGGCAGTTTCACTTTAGGTGGGGCCCGGTCATCATGGTTATTACCCCCTGATGGTGGCCCTGGTCAGGAGTAGCTGACATGTTTTGCATCAGCAGCAACATTTACTAGGAAGCTAAAGTTGTCATAGTAAGAGCACCACTGAGGATGAGATAAAAAAAGAGAGAGTTAGAGACTCTAGAGTTAGACAGAGAGCCCTGGCACATTATACAAACACATCCTGCAGTGTGAGTATATCTGTATTGCTGCTCTGTGTAATCCATCATAGTGATCATGGCTGTATGGGATAGTTATGGTATCTTCTTATTGTTCCAGCTCCGTGTGTTATATCTCTTTATTTTATTTAGCTTTGCATATTGTATCTCTATAGTCTATCTAACTTTTTGTATCTACTGCAGGGCCGGCGCTTCCTATAAGGCGAACTAGGCAGCCGCCTAGGGCGCCATATAGGAGGGGGCGCCCTGCGCCCCCATCGCCGGCCCTTTAAATTCTGCAGCCGCCTGAGCGCTCTATAGAGAGCGCTCAGGCGGCTGCCACAGTGTCTCACCTCCCCGGCACTGTAGCGTGGCCGAGCTCCTTTCCGGTCCGCGACCCGGCGGGACTGACAGGAAGTGCACACTGAGTGTGCACTTCCTGTCCGGAAAGGAGCTCGGCCACGCTACAGGGCAGGGGAGGTGAGGTGAGGAGATGCTGATGGGAGGGAGGGGGAGGGAGATGATTGAGGGGGGGAGATGATTTGATGGGAGGGAGGGGGGAGATGATTGGGGGGAAAGAGAAGATTACGGGGAGAAGAAGTGATTACAGGGAGGGAAGGGGGGAGAAGATTACAGGGAGGGGGGAGAAGAAGAGAAGATTACAGGGGGGAGAAGAAGAGGAGAACACAGGGAGGCGGGGGAAGGAAGAGGAGAACACGAGGGGTGGGAGATGAGAACGTAGGGGAGGGAGAGACCACTAAAGGAGGGAGGGGGCGGTGGAGAGACCACTAGGGGAGGGGTGTGAGGAGAGACCGCTAAGGGAGGGGGGTGGAGGATAGACCACTAGGGGAGGGTGGGGGGAGAGGAGAGACCACTAATGGAAAGTCAGGGAGAAAAGGAGACCACTAAGGGAGGTGGGGGGGAGAGGAGAGACCACTAAGGGGTAGGGGAGATCTCTAAGGAATGGAAGGGAGAGCTCTATAGGACAGGGGGACAGGGAGCTCTTTCACACCACGCGCGCACACACACACACACACACAATGCATCCCTATACACACAGAAACACAACATGCTTCCCTTACACACAGAGAAACACACAATGCAACCCTTACACATAAAGACAATGCATCCTTTGCACATATACACAGAAACACACAATGCATCCCTTACACACACATGCAAACACACACTGCTTCTCTTACACACACACACAGAAACACAATGCATCTCTTACACACACTCAACGCACCCCTTACAGACACACACACTGCATCCCTTACATACACAGAAACACACTTTGCATCCCTTATGCATACAAACACAGATTCACACAATGCATCCCTTACACACAACAAGAAACACACAATACATCCCTTATACACACACACACACTGCTTCCACTACACACAAACACACTGCATCACCTACACAAACTGGTATCCCTATACACTACATTCCGTAAGCACACACATTAGATCCTCTACAGTAACACATAACAAATCCCCTACACACTCTACTCCCTGTGAGTTCATGGGTGGAACATGTAGGTGGACTTATGGGTGGGCTTTATGGGCATACTCACCATCAGGCCCTGGTGCCCAGACCTTGAGCTGTGTAAGAGGCCCCAAAAAATGGAGCTGCTTCCCGTTCTACCAGAACATTGAATTTTGTGACCACAGTTGCAAACAGCCTCCAGAGATCCTGTTCTACACCAGACCAGTGGAGCCAGACTGCAGCCAGAGCCCATCACCATCCTCATCTGGTTGTAAGTAGGCAATCTAGTATATTATTAGTGACACTAATCTCTAATTTACCTCACATTAAATGGACACTATAGTCCCCAGAACCACTGCAGCTTAATAAAGTTGTTCTGGTGTCTATAGTTTGTCCCTGCAGGCTTTTTAATGTAAACACACACTGTGTGCAGCACTGGCATTAGTTCATATGGGTGGGGCATTGCGATGTTCCGGGGGGGGGGCCGGCAAATCCTTCTTTTGCCTAGGGCGGCAAAAATCCTTGCACCGGCCCTGATCTACTGTAATGTGTATCTTTGTGTTGTTCTCAGCTCTGTGTATTTTATTGGATATCTCAGTATTCTACCTGGGTCTGTGTATTTTATTGGATATCTCAGTATTGTACCTGGGTCTGTGTATTTTATTTGATAACTCTTTATTGAATGGGGACTACGTTTAGGTATTGTAGGAGAAAACAAATAATCGGTCATGGCATTTCCTGAGAACCCCTACAATCTGGACGCATTCAAACACTACATAAGGCAGGGTAACACTTTCCTAAATTAGTATAAATCCATGGTAAGCGAAGAAAAAAACCCAATAAATCTAGCAAACCTGGCTTTATGAAAAGCCATTGCAGTGAACTGATCTAGAAATGGAACAACCAGCTGAAACTACTGGTTTCCATGGTAATTTGACACTTTTCAAAATGTGCATCAAATTGCTCTTTATTCATAACTCCTAGTGCGTTCCAAAATACCCATTAATAAAGCGCTAGAGACATCTAAATCGCATTATTTTTTTTTATTTTTATTTTTTACTAGAATGGATTGACTGATCCAACACCGGAAAGGTTACAAAAATAAAAAACAAAATTAAATAATTCCTGTGTTCAAATGCGCCTTTAATGTCCCCAGGGAATATAGATTTTTGTTGTAAAATAAATTAAGTTTAAAGCCTTGGGTAGTCTAATACAGTTGTAGAAAACGTTGATCAATATAAAATTATCCAGACTAAAGGATCAAGTTAAATTAAATGACAATACTTTTTATTTTGAATTTATGCGGTTTGGAGAAACAAAATTCCTATATATGAATTAAGAGCTGGCAAGATTGATAAAGGCCGCCGAATGATGACTTAAAATAGATTTTCCTACTTGGAATGCATAAGTTACATTTTCCTTATGCAGTCTTTAAATTATTCATTAGACACTAAGACAGTTTTATTAAGTCTGTGAATATTGCCTTAGAATTCCAAGTACAGGGAACTTGTCTGAGGTTTATGGAGGCAAGCATTAGGAATACTAAAACATGTTTAAATTGAATTGCCCAGGAGTTGCAATCTATCAACAGAGAGTGATAGAGGATGCTATCATAATTATTTTCTGTTGTGTCAGAATTGGAAGCCAGAGTCACAACAGAAGTACGAGATGTTATTAATATTGTATAGTAACAACAGGTAAAAATGTAATGATGAATGATATTAGACACATTGTTTTATGTTATTATTAATACAAATTATTTAAGCTGCACATTTAGTTAGTTTTAACGTAATATTATCTCTGACTATGAGACACTGGAATGACAACTGTTAAATAATCCACCCAATTCTAGTGCACAAACAATAGCTAGCTTTTTGCCCAACAGATACTTGGGTACCATATTTTCTATAACACTCAACCAGATTAAGGACTATCTGAACATCATGGCTTGCGATATGCAAACATGTATTTCAATAGCGCCTAGGGATGTGTACTCTAAAAACCATACCAAACCTTGCCACTGTGTATATTTGTGGACCACATTTTTTATAACATTTAGCCAAACCACAGCTATTCACTAAAATTTGAAAATGTCAGATATTAATGAAGTAAATAGAGAATTTAGCAAACACCACGTTTGTTTTTCCAATATGATTATTGCGATCTCCCCAATTTTCCCACAATTTACCACAACCTTTGTAGGTCAAACTTTATGGTTGCATACTAGCATCCAGGGAAGATGCATTCTAAATACACTGAATGTACTACGATGATTTGTACAGGCAGCACTTCTACAAATGCTTGCTGTAATTGTGCCACTGTCTGCTGTCATTATGCCTCTATACAGACGTTATTATTACAATTGTATAGCAACCCTTCGTTTCTGTAAGTTTTCTGGTAATTGTCCTATTTATAGTCAACCCTCCCCCAATAATATTGTAAAGCGCTATGGACTCTGCCGGCGCTATATAAATCGCAATAATAATAAATATTAGAGAGCTACATTTCCAAAAAGGCCAGCAGATTTTTAGTTATCTGTTTGTTTGTTTGTTTGTTTTTTGTCATGCCCAACGTATGTAAAAAATAACTATCTATTTTTTGGCATGATTATTATAGGTGACCTAGTTGGATGATTGGGAAGGTCCCTGGGCAGATTAATGTAATAGTGCAAGTAGGAGTTTTTAAGAGAGTGTATGTGGCATTATGTGGATGACTGGGTAGGTGACTGTGTGGCATAATGTGAAGCATGATGCCGGGACAAGACAGCTGACTTAGTATGGCACTAAGTGGCACTGGATTTATGTTTTAACCACTTCATCCCAGAGGAAGGAGGGAGGGGGAGCGCGAGGGAGGGGTGAACCTATTAACCCTATAGTGCCAGGAAAACAGATTTGTTTTTCTGGCACTGTAGGATCCCTTTAAGGTGATACACTTTAAACCACCTATTCCCACCTTTGCCATTCCATTTGTTGTAAGGTTTCCCAGAGCCCTTTGCAAGAAAATAGCTGTAATTCTCCCATCCAAAGGGGAAAATAAAGAAGGGCATTTATTGCAGAGGTCATTGGATTATATGGAATTAATTATTAAACATAGCCACATACACTTTTTTTCTGTCATTTTATTAAATTACATTTTGTGTCAGAAGTAAATTGAATTTAAAACAGTGCGGATGTATTCTAATTTTATTTATTTATTTTTTTCCAGAGAGCTTGCAGATTGCATTATACAGACTGTTATGAATTCCTGAAATCGTTAATGTCTGGCTCTTAAGAAATGTATGTACATTAAATGTGATAAACCATTTTACTTTCTAAGTAGTATGAGAGGTTAGTGAAGGAAAAGAAATGTTCATACATATTACACACCCAAAAACTGCCATAGAATGCTAAAAGCAAAGGAATAAATATGGATTTTAAAAAATCTATTTAGTTTGCTAGGATACATCATATCCAAGAATCCAGTAGTGCATTAAACATTAAATAATACTTCTTCTTAGATGTATATTTTTTCTGTATATGCATTCTATCTGTATATTAAAATGCAATTTTTTTTTTTTTTCTTTAGAACACGTCATTGGTTATGTGCAACTTTTAGAATGTTTATCTTAGAAGGCATTCCACTAAATCATTTACTCACAAAGAAGCCCCGAATAGCTGTGGATATAGCTCTGCAATATCAATAAGCATTTAAAGAAAAAAGAAAAAGAACATCTCATCCTCCTCCTATAATGTAAGACAACATTTTGAGACACGCGTGGGTCTTTTTTTGCTATTATGAAAATCGCAAAAACATAATTAAAATAAACACTCAAAATACCATAAAGTGTAACGCAGTGTATGTTAAATAGGTTTGATGAAAAAACATTGGATGTATATGAATGCATTGTATTAAACTTTACTGAATTGAAGAAAACAGAACAAACCTCTGGCTTTAATTTAATATTTTTGGATACATTTTTAAGAAGATTTTTTTTCAAAATATATTCTACATAGAAAAATGATCTAAAACATATCACAATATTAAGATATTAAACATTTTAAAAAATTTTGCAAAAATATTCAATAATTTGGAAAGTTTATCCAAAAATCTTAAAACGAGACGAAAGTCCGACTCAGAATGATGGGGAGAATAAGAGGGTCAACGAAATACAGATATACAATGTGTATACAGCAGTATAACCCCAGCACCATAACAAATTAATTTCAATGAATTTGTTATGGTGTCCAAACAAATCCTTTAGCAGAGAGAAAAGGTCACACATGTAGCCCCCATGACAGGCATAACATGCAATATTACAAGGTATTGTAGGTGCTCTACATGTGTGATTTATTTCCTGAATGATGATCTTGTGGCAATGACTCTCACGAAAGGTGAGGTTATGCTTTCAAAGCACATTCATACTGTAAGAAATAAATAAACTTGATCTTTGTGTATCGCACTTTCCATGAAGATAGACATGGGTTGTTGAGGTTGTCACCTGAAAGTGATTTATATTTGGAACAGTGCCCATTGCTTGCCACTAGACTTGGAAGCTTATTGAGGGCCAAACTGCAATTGTAAGGTAGAGTCCGAAGTGGAGCTTTGGTAAAGGTCAGGCAAGCAGAGACAGCAACAGTCTGGCAGACAGGAACAAAATCAAGATCCAGGAGAATAGTCAAATTCAGACAGATGTCATACAAAATCTGGCAGTGACATACACAATCGGCAATGACATACACAATCAGCAATGACATACACAATCTAGTGGTGACATACACAATCAGCAATGACATATGCAATCTGGCAGTGACATACGCAATCTGGCAGTGACATATACAATCAGCAATGACATATACAATAAGCAGTGACATACACAATCTGGCAGTGACATACACAATCTAGTGGTGACATACACAATCAGCAATGACATATGCAATCTGGCAGTGACATACAAAATCTGGCTGTGACATTTACAATCAGCAGTGGAATACACAATCAGCAGTGACATATGCAATCTGGCAGTGACATATACATTCAGCAGTGACATACACAATCAGCAGTGACGTACACAATCTGGCAGTGACATTTGCAATCAGCAATGACATATACAATCAGCAGTGACATACGCAATCTGGCAGTGACATACAATCTGCAATAACATACACAATCAGCAATGACATACACAATCTGGCAGTGACATACGCAATCAGCAGTGACATACGCAATCTGGCAGTGACATATACAATCAGCAATGACATATACAATCAGCAGTGACATATGCAATCTGGCAGTGACATATACAATCAGCAGTGACATACACAATCAGCAGTGACATACACAATCTGGCAGTGACATGCACAGTCAGTAATGACATATACAATCAGCAGTGACATACACAATCTGGCAGTGACATACACAATCAGCAATGACATACACAGTCTGGCAGTGACATACAAAATCTTGCTGTGACATATACAATCAGTAGTGACATACACAATCTGGCAGTGACATATACAATCAGCAGTGACACACAATCTGGCAGTGACATACGCAATCAGCAATGACATACACAATCTGGCAGTGACATATACAATCAGCAGTGACACACAATCTGGCAGTGACATACGCAATCAGCAATGACATACACAATCTGGCAGTGACATATACAATCAGCAGTGACACACAATCTGGAAATGACATACGCAATCTGCAATGACATACGCAATCTGGCAGTGACATACACAATCTGGCAGTGACATATACAATCAGCAGTGACATACATGTATGTACGTAGTGGGCATTGGATGGGATGACCTTTTACCAGACCATAACTTCCCCCCAAATAAACACAGACACCGAATCTTGGAAAAAACAGGCCATATCATTTATTAAAACACAAATACTGCATGACTCCTTTAACGTATAACTTTACATAATATTCTCATAAATAAATAAATAACATGTAAATACCTGCATGATGTCATCCAGTACTTGTCCAACACATCCTTGCCAATCTCATTCCTTCTTCCCAAAGGCTCTTACCTCCCCCTCGGCATAATAAACTCCTCTTGCCTTTTTGGCACCCCACCAGCAGGCTTTTAGCTTGATGGGGCCCGACCATAATGCTCCCCACCAGCTGGCTTTAGCTCGGTGGGGACACGTCCAGCTTGGTACCCCTTAAGGTTCACCAAAGAGACAGGGGAGGATGAGACCCGGCCATTACCCCCCACCTTCATCTAACCTGAAAAAACCATCACCGCTTACTTAGCAAGGACACCCCCCCCCCGCTGTGACAACGCCCCAGGCCCAAAACACAAAAGGGAGGGTGGGTGGGAAATTTGTTGCTGGCCTGGCTCCTAAGTGGCACTGAGGTCAGTCCCAATTGTCACTACCCACTTCCTCTCATGCAACACTCCCCCAACATAAACACAGCCCATCCTGTTTCATCCATTCCCACACTCATACATGTGCCCTTGTCCGCTAAGCTGCGCACGCTCCCTGGGGCCTCAATCTGCAGTGACATACTGAAACATCAGGCAGAAGAGTAATCAGGAACCAGGCACTTAAAACAATAATCAAAAATCCAGTAGCGATCAAAGGAAAAGCACACCCAGTAAATAACTCCAATAAATGGGTCCAGAGTACAGAAAGTGCTGGTATTTATTTGGCTGAGGTGACTGCAAATGTGCTGCAGCAGACCATGGAGTACTAAAAGCAAATGTACTGTATAGAAAGTATGACAGGCATTGCTAAGTCTTCCTTGTGGCTGAATGGTAGAACCTCAACACCAACAGACCAAGGTTCAAATCCCACACAGTCACCTCCATAAAGGAGGTTTGGGGCAAAAGGGTACATGACAGCAGCACAGGGGAGTCCAACTGTAACTGAATCAATGGCAATGCCAAGCATGCTCCTTTTGGGGTGGTGAATCTGAATTCATGCAAGGCATCAAAAAGAGATGATTGATGGGAAAAATATCAGTTATCAATAAAGGTAAAGAATTGAACCAAACAAAAATATATAATTAATAAATATATAAAACTGGAAGCGTAAAATCTTGCACCCATCCTGAGTCACCATACTTAGGTGGAGTTCCTCTGCATGAAAGCAGTTTAAAGAAGACACAGGATATCCCTAGATGGGTGTTGTACCACCCAAGGGCATTCAGATAGAGCTATCGTTTGCTCTACAAACTGTAAGTGCAATTCTATTTATTATATACTTATTTTATGCAAGATATACTACACCAGGGGTAGGCAACCTATGGCACTAGTGCCATGCACGGCACTCAAGGTGTCTTTGCACGGCACTCAAGGCTGCTAGAGCCAAACAGGCTCTGGCCTATCAGGAGTCCCAGTGAATCTTTAGATATCTGCTAATACGAAAAGGTGGTGAAGGGCAATCCTCAATTTATGCATTGCAGCACATAGAGTAAGTGATCTCAGATCACTTCCTCCCAGCACTTGTGAATGGGAATCCACACTATAGTAGACCAGCCTGCAGCTGCTGTTGCAGCTCCTGTCCTTGACCTGTACCTGGCCAGCCTGGTCCCCACTGGAACCCAGGGAAGCCTGTGCTAGATTTACACAGAAATTCACAAAAACCCTCCCCTCATACAAATAATATGAACAGCCCACAAACAAACATACATACAATCCGCACAAATGTAACCCGCTAACAATCCACATACATGCACACAACCCCACGTGCAGCCTCTCACATGCAATACCCCAAACAGCCCCCACACACTACCAAACACACAATGTGACATATCCATCCACACACACAATTCCACAAGCAGCCCCCATACACAGCCCACATTCATATGTATCATACACGATACCACAAACTACTCATGAACATATGCAATATAATAGCTCATACGCACAAATACAATGATACAAAGCAATTACAGTATAAATAACACAAGCAGAATACGGCACCATACACACCTCAATTTAAAAAAATTGGACCGGCACGCTGCGGGACATCACAATCCTATATCGGCACAGTGCTGCTAAAAGGTTGCCTACCCCTGTACTACACTGTATTCTGCCGTATTCTTCTGTTTCTACATATCCCATTACCTACCTCAAGGTTTACATCAAGGCACTACACGCTCTACTTATTCTATGTACCTTCTACTGGACCGGATTTGAGAGACTCTGGTTTGGGTGTTTTTGCTGCCTTTCTACCCCAAGCATACGTGCTGGAAACCAAGTTTCTATATATTTGTCTGGTAGATGTAAGTTTCACCCTTTGGGGGTATTATAAGGGGGATTTTATACATACAGTAAACACTATGTTTGGTACTTGGGTATACATATTTGGAATTGTATATAATATTAATTATTTAATTATTTTATTTTCAGGAGTGTTTGTAATGGATTTAATAAATACTAACACCAATAATTATGCACTATAATTATTTATAAGTGCAACAGTATTTGTGTTTTTTTTCTTGATTACTGTGGTTTAGACTTTTATTGTAACGTTTTTGACATTAGCTGCTATTACACAGGCTCTGGGATTTGCTGCGCATGTGCAAGAGCAGGAAAGGGTAAGTAAGTCTTCGTAAAGTATCTTTATTAATGTCAACCTGAGTGGGCGAGTTCATTTACTCCTAATGTTATTTTCTCTTATTTCTTTATATTCTGCCTGCCTTCATGAAATGGAGAAGTTCAAATATTTACTGGAACACGTAGGCAGCTCTTTCGTTTCATTTCCAAGTGATGAGCTTCTTGCTGTTAGTCATGCTAAATAATTAGATTTGACCTTAGCATGCTTCTTGCAATATCATTGTTTTACATATCAAATCCTATTCTCTTGTAAATGAAGTATTCATGTCTCAGTTTGAAAGATGACTTGTTACTCACTAAGGTGAATATATTTTTGCACTAACCAGTGTTTCAGCCCAAAAAACAAAAAAGCACAGTGAGTTACCATAGCAGCAACAACAATTCATTTTATAAAAAATCCTTCCTTAGTTTGAGGACTCATTCTCTATCGGTTCATTGGTTACCATAGAGCTGTGATGCTAACAATGGCACAACAAATGATAGACTACATTACCCATAAGGCTCAGATTATGCAGAAGTGACAATATTAAACATCATTACCAGAAATCTTTGTAAGGAAAAAACAGAACGAACAGTGCACAGATATCACAGGGTTAATATTTTCAAATGAAAGCATGTAGGGTTCATTTACTAAAGTGAGAATTCAAAGTGAATTTCACATTGAAGTTTACAAAAGCCGGAGAAATTCTCAAAGCCAGTTATGCTGTCGGTACGACTACGTTGGCCTTAAATTCCAAATTCACTTTGAATTCTCACTTAGTGAATAACCCTGTTTGACTTTGTAACACTGAGTCACTGAACACCATATTGTAGTGAATTGCAAACCGAGCTGTGCAATCTAGGTTAAAATAACGGATTTTGAAAAATGCTATAACGCATTAATGGTCACAGGCTATTTTAAAACTCAGTTTTTCTATTCATTACAATCCAGTGTTTAGTGATTACAACTCAATGTTACCAATCTGCAAGGAGGGCCCTGGCACAGACATGGCTCAAATCAGAAATGCCAAATTTAGATAATTTACTATTCCAAATCAAAGACAACTATCTAATGGACAAGTTGACTGCTCAAGTACAAAACAAAGAGGCAAAGTTTGCTTAAGTGTGGCAACCCTGGGAGGTCTGCGTGGTGTGGTGATCGACCGCTGGAGTGTTGGGGTGGTTGTACCAGTCCCCCCCCCCCTTTTAGGGAGTTGCCTTCCTTCAATGTATGTTCGCACACCCTTCTTCCCACCCCCTTTTTTTTCTTTTCCTTTCTTTTCTCTTCTTTTTTATATTTCTACATATTGTTAAAATAACTAAAAATAGTTTGGTGACGGAACCCATAGAGACGAGATATACCAGACAGTCTTTATATGATTGGTCACTTATACTATTATTATAATAGCTATTGATATGCTGTTTAAATCTCTTGTCTTGTCTAAACTTAAACGTACAGCCTGATATATGCCTTGTCTTACCAAACTACATGCATTTCTGTCTGATTAAACTCATAAATAAACAATTGATAAACAAACGTGTAAAAAACTAAATTCTCCGGATGTACATGGTCACAGTCAAATCTTCATATCCTTTAAGAGATTTTGGGTAACATAGCTCAATACAGAATGCACCTGTCATGGTTGATTATATTTATTATCTATTATGTGTGAAATGTATATATGTGTGTATGAATGTATATATATATATATACAGGTGATTCTCAAAAAATAAGAATATCGTGCAAAAGTTCAATTATTTCAGTAATGCAATGTAAAAGGGGAAACTAATATATGAGATAGACGCATTACATGCAAAGCAAGATAGTTCAAGCCGTGATTTGTCATAAGTGCGATGATTATGGCTTACAGCTCACCACTGAAGAGACATTCCTACTTCTTCTGTGATCCAGATCTTTTGTTTCTATTCTTGATTGAACTGCTCTAAGAAAATGTTTGGTTTTATTCTCAGGTTCCAGTGTGCCCACCTCACTAAAACGATAGTTGGGGACATTGTTCCCTGTGATGGTTGCAGTTGATACTTGTTGAAGTTCATAAAACAGTCGAACTCTTGTAAGTCCTGAATGACTGTCTCTGTATCTCTTATCAGCCTTCCTTTTGCTTTGTTCTCAAACAGTATATCTTCCAGATAATGGAATATTCTGATTCCTTATTCACAAAGGAGAGCATTGAGGCTGATCAGGATCTTTGTGAATGTACTCGGTGCAAAGCTTATACCAAACGGCATACCTATGAATTGGAAATGACTGTCGAAAATCTTGAACCTTAGATACAGTTTGTACGCAAGTGCAACAGGGATGTGATAGTATGCATGTAACGGACCGTTTTTGCACACCAGGGGTTAAAACCGTTAATGCGATATTCCCCCTTTCAGATGCACAGGCACAGCTACTGCAGAACACCAAACTCCCAAACTGAATACAAGGGAATGCTTCAAACTCCCTAACTGCATACAAGGTAATGCTCCAACTCCCGAACTGCATACAAGGGAATGCTCCAAACTCCCGAACTGGAACCTCACGAATAGCTGCTAGCAGACGAACAGGAAAAGAACCCAAGCGGCTTACACTCCTGGCAATCAGTCTCTAACAGCATACAGTAAATCCCCCCAAAGACGAGACAAGGCTCCGTGTTGAGGGTCAAGCAGTGGTCAGTCAGAGCTGTGGGTTTATTGTGCTTATGTACACATTCTTACACATTAGTACCACCCACAGGGTTTTGGAACACAACCAATAAACACATACAATACACTCAGACACTCCCACACAAAATCCTCCCCTCTGCCTGTGATTCAATTACCTTACACAATGGGTAATGTAATTATAACAAGCAGAGAAATACAATTTTTCCACATTATTCATAACTTGAAAAGTATGCATCACATTCACATTCAGAATCAGCATACTCCAAATACAAACATATGTCAAAATCATACAAATTGGTCCAGTGGTTCAAAAGATAGATCGTAGTCCTTTGTGATCAAAGGAAGCATGGCTTTTCTGCCCAAAACCAGTTCCACAGAGTCTTCTATCCTGGAGATAATTGGGAAGTAATCCAATTATCTCCAAAGACAGAGGCAAAACTCCATTGAACACATGGCAGCAAAAGACAATAAAACACATAAAAACATATAACTGTGCAGCCATTGCACAAAACAGGTACATTCAACATATCCCCAGATAGCTCAGATATGAGCGCACATTATTACTGAATGGTGCTCAGAGCACACACATACCGTTCAATTGCCATGGAGCCAAAGTCTTTCCCATAGTCTTTCATTATACGAATGGGCTCCATGGCATAGCAATCTGGGGTATCACCGCTCAAACAGGGCAAGCACCAAATGACCCGGCTTTCATGTCTTTGCAGGGGAAAATCAAGCCTTTTAACATGGGGCCATAATCCAAAGGCAACAGACGAGCAACCAGGCTTCTCCAATGCAATGTGGTGAGATTGGTCTCGTCACATCGCGTTTTGAAGATCTTTGGAGGTTAGCCATTCTGTAGGATATATATTTGAGAAATCATAGTCTGAAGACTCTCCATCTTGAAAATGATCTTTCTTTCTTTAATAGCAAGTTTACCTTTTTCAGGTACAAAATAATTCTACATTTCTCTGATGGCTATGGGACAAGAAAAACAGAAGAATAAATTCCTTGGAAGGAATATAACAAATCACTTCCTGTTGAATGAGATTTCCTTGGCATTCTTGCATAGGTTTTTCATTTTCTCTATAACTTACAGAACTGAAAGATCTGTGATGTTCAAGAAACAGATTCGATTAAATTTTGCAAGGCTGGCTCCTACATTGAATATCTGTTTCCTACCACCTGCCGAACAAACTATTTCACTCTTCCAGGTTTTGGAAGATTGACTCTGTTGTTCCTTACAGTAGGTTACATAGCTACATAATAATAAATTATGTAACCAGGAACAGTACATTCCGATTACTCTGGTTTCCAAGTACATCCAGGGGTCGCTACTAATACCCAAGGTAATGGTGCTCATTTCATCTACCTCAGAGGGATGAAGAGCCAAGCCAACACTGCCAGGATCTGAACCTACTTCCCCCAAGAGGGGGGAATAGAGTCTTCTGATGATGTATTATCATGCTGAGCTATCTCACTGACCTCTAACTGCCAAGAGACTTGCGTCCACCAAGTTCAGTCTCTTTCATATATGTTTTTTCTGTTGATTCAAAGAGAGGCAAAATAACCCATCTGGAGCGCTTCTAATTTTGCAACAAATTAGGAACTAATTAATTCTTGACCCCAAAATGGCAGTAAGATATCTCCTTGGATCATGGCACTCTAGAATATTCTCTCCCAGGCTATAAGATCTGTAGCCTCAAACGAAATTTTGTTCTTTGTATCCTCTTCTCCAACCGCTAGGATATTGCTTTATTCTTCTGTCTTGGGTTTTCTAAATAGAAGATTTCCCTGAAAAGGAAGTAGGTATAGGTTAGTTTTGATTAATTATTTGCATCCAATGTTCTCAACCAAAAGGCTTTCTTGGCTGAAACTGATGGGCCCGTAGCTTTGGGTATAAGCTTGCTGCACTATCTATTCTTAAAACAGTTATTTTTGCCACTTTGGTAATGGCCGTATCCACTTATAGTTTTGTGTTTTTAAAATAGTTGAATTAATGGCACCCAAGTAAAGGATTTCAAGGTAACTAAGAATTCATAATTTTTTTTTTTATGGGGAGCATCAAGATTTGAACTTGCAACTTCTTGATCTGTATTCACATGTTCTACCACTGTACCATACTCTCAATTTTCCGGAATTGCATGTCTGATGATTGGAATGGGAATACTATATTGACTTTCCCTTGGGTTAAAAAACATGTTTCCTCTTCATTCTGATTCTATCAGATCTTTAATGATGGAGTATATAGGGAAAGCAATTCTCCTGTGGCGGTCCTCAAAGTATATATCCGAGTCCTTAGCTTCTCCACAATACTCTGGGATCCTTACAGTGTCTCTAATTAGATAAATTATTGAATCAACCACTTAACCATCTAGGTTAGAAGGGTAATCCATGCTCTCTTTATCCTCTGATGAATTAGAGCCATCTGGGATCTGAACCTCTGACATAGAGCTAGAGGAATCTTCCCATGCTTTTTAAGGTTTTTTAGAGAAATGTCTCTGCCTCTGTCCATGCGTTTCACAGTACTGGCTTCATCAGGACCTGGAGTTTTTGCTATTTATTTCTTTATTTGAATCTTTTTATGTGCATTATAACTTTAAAAAAGCATCCAGGCTAGGTTTTCCCATATTTACCAAAAATAAACAATTTATTTATATCATGCTTTTCTCCAAATGACATTTCAGGCTTAAGAACACTCTTTTTTAGATATAATTTGAATTTGCTTTTTTTAGTCTCAGAACAGAATGTTACGTTGACCTGCTAAAGGAAGAACATATAACACATTACCCAACTTAGCAAGATCACCATCTTCTGTTGTGTTACCTGATTTATTACATTTCTATCTACTTCAAACTGGCCATAGGTTACATTTGTGCTACTGCAATATTGTATCGAGAAAACATTGGGTTTTATCTAAAAAAAAATATTATTTTTCAGAAAAATTTGTTCGGATGATAAAAAAAGATACAAAACAAAAAGTGTTTTGAAAAATCGAGTTTATATTTCGTTTTTTTCAACCTTGACAAATGCACGATTGAATCTGTTTTTGATGGCTAGCACAGATTAATTGAATTATTATTTCCTTGTAAAGACACATTAGAGATAATTTAGTCAGTGCTATATTTTTAAATAAATAATAAATGTTAAAAGACATAGTAAAAAGAAGACATTCATTTTGATTTCCCAGAATGGGTGAATGGGTACTTTTTGCACTGTTATTTTTATATTACCATCTGTGGTTGTTATTTGCTATTATACTAAATATTTTACTTTAATCGTTTTAGTGTTTGGAAACAACTATTAACATTAAAAAACAGTGTGTGTTGGAGACTGATAATTTTACTTAACTGTTCATTGTTTGCAATTATTATTCATTGTATCAAACAAAATCTGGGAATAATATGTTTTTCAGAACATTATTGATAGTTCTCATAGCATTTACTTTGAAATGAGTGGATACTTATAATATAAAGAATTGTGTTAGAATTTTATTACCATATATTGAATGCCAAAATAAATTGAAAATGAAACTGATTGCATGTTTTTCTGAGTTTCTGAAGCTCAATTCTAATCTCAGGCAAGTTGAGACGAAATGGTTCACCAGAAAATGAAGAATGTAAAAATCCATATTTTAACTGGAATAGGGAATGGAGTGTAAAAGCACACAATTTTAGGATGATTGGAAACACCACACCATTTCTTATTTTTTTGCTGATAAATGAGATTTTTGGTTTGGATGGATTCTCTGTACATTGCAGAATCAGTGATAAATAACAGGCACTTTTTCAGAAAAAAAGGCACAGGCATTGCAGTTAAGGAAAACTAAGTTGTATACCTAACACTATAATGCCCTCTTGTTCCTCCTCCTCCCTTCGGCACATAAAAGGTTAAAAAACCCTTTGTTCATTTAACCGATTCTAGTTCCAATGTCCTTCATGTAAGGTTGCCTTTTCCCTCCTCTGACATCATCCAATGGAGGAGTCATGAAACTCCAGGAAGCACCTCTAATGGCTGTCTGGTAGATAGCCACTAGGGGCAATCTTAGTACTGCAATGTAAACATTGCAGTTTCTCAAAAATGGGGGGACAGTGACAAAAAGGGGGAGACAGTGACACTGCACCCAGACCATTTAAGGCACCGGCATTGCTGGCAGAGTGGCCTGATGAAGAAAATGAATTACAATTCTGTGTGTTTTACATGAGAAATTTACCTGCAAAGCTAAGTAACAAGCAATACCCATCCGGGTGCCTTGCTGAATTAAAAGACACACAAACATTGCATAAAAATTGCTCACAGACCTAAATGTTTTTTTTGTTTAGTTTTTTTTAAACTCACATTAAAAGAAAATCTATTGAGAAGCAACAGGTAATGCTTCCTGATATTATTTTTAAACCTTTGTCCCTCTAATTTAAGACTATGTCCTCTTGTTGTGGTAGTTTTTCTTCTTTTAAATATAGTCTCCTCCTTTACTGTGTTGATTCCCTTTATATATTTAAATGTTTCTATCATATCCCCCCTGTCTCGTCTTTCCTCCAAGCTATACATGTTAAGATCCTTTAACCTTTCCTAGTAAAAGAAGAAAAACTACCCCAACAAGAGGACATGGTCTTAAATTAGAGGGACAAAGGTTTAAAAATAATATCAGGAGGTATTACTTTACTGAGAGGGTAGTGGATGCATGGAATAGCCTTCCAGCTGAAGTGGTAGAGGTTAACACAGTAAAGGAGTTTAAGCATGCGTGGGATAGGCATAAGGCTATCCTAACTATAAGATAAGGCCAGGGACTAATGAAAGTATTTAGAAAACTGGGCAGACTAGATTGGCCGAATGGTTCTTATCTGCCGTCACATTCTATGTTTCTATGCAATAGTATTTAAATATTTTGCATTGCACTGATAGGAGCATTTTCCCACCATTCACTTCACAGGTCAAGTGAGAAACAATAACTAACAGAGGAGCAGTAAAATAAATGTAAATTACATATATATTATACTGTGATGGAAAAAAGTATTTGATCCCCTGCTGATTTTGAATGTTTCCCCACTGACAAAGAAATGATCAGTCTATAATTTTAATGGTAGGTGTATTTTAACAGTGAGAGATATAATAACAAAAAAAATAATCCAGAAAAATGCATGTCAATGAGTGAAATAAGTATTTGACCGCTTCGAGTAGGGGCATTACTACTGTAATGTAACCTGTAAAGTGCTGAGTACACCTGTTAGCACTGTGTAAATAAAATATACATACACTGTATACCTACTGCACTTACTGTACCTCCCTCTACTGTAATGTAACCTGTAAAGTGCTGAGTACACCTGTTAGCGCTATATAAATAAAATATACATACACTGTATGCCTACTGCACTTACTGTACCTCCCTCTACTGTAATGTAACCTGTAAAGTACTGAGTACACCTGTTAGCGCTATATAAATAAAATATACATACACTGTATACCTACTGCACTTACTGTACCTCCCTCTACTCTAATGTAACCTGTAAAGTGCTGAGTATACCTGTTAGTGCTATATAAATATAATATACATACACTGTATACCTACTGCAATTGCTGTACCTCCCTCTACTGTAATGTAACCTGTAAAGTGCTGAGTACACCTGTTAGCGCTATATAAATAAAATATACATACACTGTATACCTACTGCACTTACTGTACCTCCCTCTACTGTAATGTAACCTGTAAAGTGCTGAGTACACCTGTTAGAGCTATATAAATAAAATATACATACACTGTATACCTACTGCACTTACTGTACCCCCCTCTACTGTAATGTAATCTGTAAAGTGCTGAGTACACCTGTTAGTGCTATATAAATAAAATATACACACACTGTATACCTACTGCACTTACTGTACCCCCCTCTACTGTAATGTAACCTGTAAAGTGCTGAGTACACCTGTTAGAGCTATATAAATAAAATATACATACACTGTATACCTACTGCACTTACTGTACCTCCCTCTACTGTAATGTAACCTGTAAAGTGCTGAGTACACCTGTTAGCACTATATAAATAGAATATACATACACTGTATACCTACTGCACTTACTGTACCCCCCTCTACTATAATGTAACCTGTAAAGTGCTGTGTACATATGTTAGTGCTATATAAATAAAATATACATACAATGTATGTGGCAAACCTAGCCACTTGGACTAAAACAGAGACAATATGGTTTTAAGGGTTGCCTGTATATTTATTATGATTGTATATGTCCCTGGTTGTAATCTTCTGGATCCTGTATGTGGTATTGACTGTGTTAGCTATCTGCCAAAAGCAGAAAGCCATGTTCTATTCCGTTTCACGAACAACGCCTTTGCGGACCGTTCGTGAACCGAATGAACACTCTAGTAATAGCCCACACACTAAGAGACGTGTGGCGCTTGTTAACCGATTGCAACAATGTTGCAATCGGCAATTAGAGACTCTCCAAGGTGGCCGTCGTTCGACTACCGACCACGCGGCGGTCGTCCATCTTGGATCCTTTGTCTCTCCAGCGGTGTTCGGTCGTCGAGCGCGTGGTACTGAAAATGGCTACTCGACGGCACGAACACCGCTGGGCTTCCAGGCCGTTCGGGAGCTCCGGGCTTTTCGGTATTTTACTTCCCGTATAGCAAT
Source organism: Pelobates cultripes (assembly GCA_933207985.1). Classification (NCBI taxonomy): domain Eukaryota; kingdom Metazoa; phylum Chordata; class Amphibia; order Anura; family Pelobatidae; genus Pelobates; species Pelobates cultripes. The sequence continues at coordinate 325,578,313 of OW240915.1, read as the reverse complement.
CGGTCTTTTACGCGCGTGTTACAATTAATATGTTTTTTGTGCGACGTTTGGCTGTTTTAGCTGGGATCTGAGCGGTAATCTCACGAACTGTGCACTCAGACCCCAGCAATCTGCCGAACGTCCAATTGTATAAATTCACCGAATACAATGCCAGTTATGTATTTTAATGTGAATTGCCGGTTCTGCTGCACGGAGGGATAATCCACTTAACGGTATATTCCAGTGGGAGTATCCCTCTCGTGCAGCAGTGCCTGATGGGAGAAATGCCCAGAATGTTAAGTCCCCCATGTAGTCCCCTACTGTATTACCCCTGCAATGTTAGTAGGGAAACCCCTTGCATGGGGACTTGCATAAATACTGGAGCTGCAAATAAAGACCTCAGTTGACTCCCAGAACTGTGTTTCGGCTGGTTACTGGGGGATTTGGGATATTGCCTTGCTTTTCAGTGCTTGACTGTGGATTACTGTATGTACCAGCGGAATTCGTGGGATTTAATATTGCCAATCCACTACACTGTATACCTACTGCACTTACTGCACCTCTCTCTACTGTAATGTAACCTGTAAAGTGCTGAGTACACCTCTTAGCGCTATATAAATAAAATATACATACACTGTATACCTACTGCACTTACTGTACCTCCCTCTACTGTAATGTAACCTGTAAAGTGTTGTGTACATATGTTAGTGCTATATAAATAAAATATACATACACGGTATAGCTACGGCACTTACTGCACCTCTCTCTACTGTAATGTAACCTGTAAAGTGCTGAGTACACCTGTTAGCGCTATATAAATAAAACATACATACACTGTATACCTATTGCACTTACTGTACCTCCCTCTACTGTAATGTAACCTGTAAAGTTCTGAGTACACCTGTTAGCACTGTGTAAATAAAATATACATACACTGTGTAAGGAAACAAGTATATTTAAACCTCATTCGGTAGTTTCCTCCCGAACCGTCAGAGCCTTAGTGATTATAGCCCTCCGTTCAGTAATTAGGGTAGATGAATCCTATAGCAATTCCAATAGTCTCACCACATAATTCCCTCAGTGAAACACACGAATCCCCAAACATCAGCCGAAGTCAAGAAGAAGGGTTCAAAATGAACTGTCCTTTAATGGGTGCACACAGCTTTTATGCAAGTCCCCATGCAAGGAGACAGCCCTCAGGGAGGGACAAACAATAACCAAACAGTAAAATGTTAACACACACCTACAATTCCCTCCCCTAGCCCAGGAGATAATTTAGTCTGATAAAATAGTAACTTAATTATCTACGTGTGTCACCTGATAGCCCTGATCTGGGTGACCAACATATTAGAATTTCACCCAGATCGGTTCAGGGGTTCGCAAATTTTATGGAAGTCTTGTGTGACTGGCTCACCCTGGGCTGCATGCCCAAAACAGTTCCATGAATTTAGTTGGGTTTTGCCGGTCACTTTCGAAAAACATAAAAACGAATAAAAGTACCAAATGGATCCCTCTGGCTCCTAGCAGCATTCGTGCCCCTCTGTCGAATGCACCAAAGTACCGAATAGCGCTCTTCTAGCTATTCGGTAAATAGAGTTCCAGTGTTCGTCTGTTTGGGACTGGTGTTCGGGAAGTCGAGTGTCCGTAAAACAGTTCCATGCACTTGACGACCAGGTTCCGCTGCCTTTGTTCACATGAACAAAGATGGCCGCGGTTTTCTTTGCCACGTGGCGTTCGACTAACGAACGCTGGCCGCACAGACAGAGGTAGCAATTTCACCCAAACCTTTGATGTTTAATGAGCCAGAGGGTGGTCCCGGTTCGGTAGTTTCATCTACCGAATTCAATAGGCAGCAAATAGAGGATAAAAAGGGAATGCAAACTGTAAATCACATAGGGAATAGGGGGGTTTCTTCACACACTGTATACCTACTGCACTTACTGTACCTCCCTCTACTGTAATGTAACCTGTAAGGTGCTGAGTACACCTGTTAGCGCTATATAAATATAATATACATACACTGTATACCTACTGCACTTACTGTACCTCCCTCTACTGTAATGTAACCTGTAAAGTGCTGAGTACACCTGTTAGCACTGTGTAAATAAAATATACATACACTGTATACCTACTGCACTTACTGTACCTCCCTCTACTGTAATGTAACCTGTAAGGTGCTGAGTACACCTGTTAGCGCTATATTAATAAAATATACATACACTATACCGACTGTACTTACTGTGCCTCTCTCTACAGTAATGTAACCTGTAAAATGCTGAGTGCACCTGTTAGCGCTATATAAATAAAATATACATACACTGTATACCTACTGCACTCACTGTACCTCCTTCTACTGTAATGTAACCTGTAAAGTGCTGAGTACACCTGTTAGAGCTATATAAATATAATATACATATACTGTATACCTACTGCACTTACTGTACCTCCCTCTACTGTAATGTAACTTGTAAAGTGCTGAGTACACTTGTTAGCGCTATATAAATAAAATAAATATATAAATAAAATATGTGTTCATACTTCAATGTATAGTTGTATTTTAAGAAAAGAAAATAGGAAAAGTGCAGATAATTAAATTTCATTGCACCATTCATGGCTAATCTTTACAAAGTTAACAGGTTTCATTTTTAATAAACTCTATATGTCTACCTATATTAATTTTCAGTTATATTAAAGTTTCACTGAGTTTTCAATGTATAATATGTTATACTGCAAATCCTCTATATTATATCTACATCTGCAGATTTCATAAAATCTCCCATGTAATTGTTCCCAAAGAGCAAAAATAGACGTATAAACAACAACCAATTTCTATTGGACCCATCCCATTATAAATACAGTGTTGAAGTACCTGCCTTGTGTTCCTAAAAACCTCCCTAAAGGCTATAACACTCACCCTGGCTTTCCCTACCTTTCCTCCTTGAACTACACTGAGAGCGCTCTTTCCGATCATACCTGCCAGCAGTTCCAGGGAGCCGGAGTTAACCATCAGGACTTCAGCGCGACCTAGCTGGTATCGTCTGGAACTCCGGGTCAGCCACAAGGAGTATCACTTTCTGGTCATATTGTATCTATGTTTTGATCCACTTCCCCTCAATCTGCGAGAGCCGATTTGAAGGGAAGGTACAACAAACATTGTTGAACAATCAATCCCTGCTCCAGAGCTCCCGTAAAATGATCGACTGAAAGCACTGAACTTGTGGAACTAAATCCGGCCATGACCCAGCTAACAGCAAGTCAAAACTTTATCTTGGTGGCGATTTTCCAATTCCTCGTGGATCTGAGCTCGGACTAGACCTTTTAAACAATTTATTTTATGTGGGGTTCGGGATTGTCATTTTTGCTATTTGTGTTTTTGGCTTTTCTGTGTCCAGAATATAGTTAGACACAGAGAAGCCAGGGGGGTGGGGGGGAAGGGCTGCCTATGTTCACATTGGAGCCCCCTGCTGAGGGTTTGTGTATAAAAGGTTGCATTTTCCCAATAAAGTTTGTTATTGTCCCAACATCAAGTTTTGTCTGATGTGTGGGGGAATGAGTGCTAAATCACTAAGAAGCGCTTTCCTCAAGCTCGATGGAAAATCCAGCAGAGATACCCAGCCAGGGTATAGGAGCTCCGCTACATATACTAAGAAGGATGGTTGAAGGAAGATGGATGTGAGATATTGCTTAAACCAAACTCACGACAGTTGCAATGTCTTTGCCATGAGCATGTCTCCCCAATAGTTCTGCGGAGCTTTGTTGAGTGTTGGGTCATTACACCGTATTCATTAAAACTCATGAGAATACAAATCAACATTTGTAGAAAATATTGCACAGCAGCTATATTCTAAATCTTTCACACAACATACTACACCTGTACAGAGTATATACAGTGTATTGTCAATCATCCAAGATTGACAGCTGTTAATAGGACAACTTTGATTTTCTTCACTTTTTGCATAGTGATACTATGGAAAAATATTTTTGCAAATTAAATTTGAAAGGCAAAACTGAGCAAAACTAGTCAAGTTATAAGTAGTCAATTATCTTTGCCTTTGTTTTCCATTTAGAATTAATTTGCAAAAATTCAGAGTTTAGGGAATAAAATTTAAGCTCAGAAAATTGATCTATTTTTCCAGATGATTAGGTTCACTTTAAAATTTAGATTTGTATCTTTTTGCGTTGTTTGCCTTAGAAGTGATTTTTTACTATAAAAATAATACAAAACTTCAATATGAATATATAGATTTATGAAAGCAAACGAATAAGGGAATTGCAATTTATGTAAATCAATATGTTTATCGTACCATTTCAATATGATATTTTGCCAAAACGTGGGATTTCAGTGTAATTTGGATTATTTCAGGGAAAAAAACAGGAAACATGTGCATTAAACATTCTCAACTTCACATTTCTCCATTTATTCATTTTTTAAAAAATTTTTTGTATCCCTTTTTTTTCCAAATATTGCAAAACAGAAAACCCAAAAGGCATATGTACTCGTTTTGATGTAACAAGCTCTGGGAATTTCAGTAATAAGTAGAGTTGTGCATTCAGTTTCAAACGAATTGCCGTTGATCAGCAAGTCACCCGGATTCAGTAACTCCAAACCACCAAATGACAGAATTACAAAACAAATGAAACAAGGAGCGAACAAGACATTTCATTTACTTCATGATTCCAAGTCCCACAAATGATTGATGGAGAAGAGATTGCTGATGGTTAGGGGACAGCCACTAAATATTGATTTTATTCACAGAACAAGTAAGGGAAAATAATAGGAGCAGTAAGAAAACAATCTATGCTTATGGGACAAACGTCAGAGTAGGATTCGACAGGTAAATAACTTACTTGTTCGTATGTTTTTGTTGCAGGTATATATTACAACTAAGGCTTGGGAGATTCATCATGGGTAATTTCATGAAGGAACAACAATTAAAAATAATGGAATTTTATTTTCGAAATGACAACTGTTTGGCAAGCAGATCCTTTCAAGAATTGACCTCCATGTTCATCTAATCTTTCAGCTTCCGATTATTTCCTGCTGAAATATCTGAAGGAGTGGGTTATGTGAATAAACCGAGTACACTTGAGCAGTTCAGGTAAAATATCGATGCAGAAATGTAAGCACTAGAACCTCAAATGTTAACTGTTACGAACAAAGACAAACAAATCTCTGTACGTTAAACATTCATTGTATGTAATATCATTGATATTGGTTCATTAATAAAAGTGTTTTTCCCTCTAAGGGTTACTTCCTCTCACTTGATCAAATGGTAAGAAAAAGGCACCTATCAGAAAACTGCAAAATATATACATAATATTTGTTTTATGTGTATATTTAGAAGTACACTAATATGTGTGTATGTGCATGCCATTTTGGTTAATCCAAATCGTTTTTCTGGAAATGATCATATAGGTGAAAATCATCTGAACCAAAATGCCACATGATTCGCCAAAACTATTTTATTTTTCCCAACTACTCAATTTGGACAAATCCAATTTTTTTAGCCATGTAGAAATCGACTAATAAGCAGGTCAAAAGGTTATTTCACATAGAGAGATCCTTTATATAACTTGAAATACTGGTGGTCCTACCTGTGGTGGTCCTACCAT
>OW240915.1:325537259-325570542 GCA_933207985.1 Pelobates cultripes | reverse complement strand
TCCTAATACCTATACAGACAGATACACACACACATACATACACATAAACAGTGACACACATAATTACACACACACAAATACACACAAACACTTACCTACATATATACACACACAAGTCACAATTTAGATATTTCTAACAACCCCCTGCTTCCATACCTTTTGAATGCAGATGGATGACTCCCTGGGCTGGCTGATGCTGATGGGAGGCTGAGGCTGAGTGCATGGATCCCCCTCCTCCCATCTCTGCGTCTCTTCCTCTTCCAAGCAAGTGCGGTCTTTAAGCTGGGAGGAAGTGAGTCACTTTCTTCCAGCACTGTCCGGAGATATAAAATTTCCCCGGTCACTCTGCCAATGCGCTGCACCACCCAACCATGCCCCTGATCAGACCTACCTGCTATCTGGTTTGCCCCAAGTGTAAGGCAACTGATTGGATTTCACCACAAAATAAATAAATAAATGAAGCAAGAGTGGCCTTGCAACTGCCCTCTCCTTTTCTCCACTTCATGGACTTGGGACAGAGAATAATACAGTAAATATGGCCCAGGAAATAGGAAGTTTCCTGTGCCCTATGTTATAAATATATGTGCCTACCCTTCAGGGCCCAGGAGATGTAATCCATCTAAAAGATGCCCCGACCCTCCTTAGTTACAGTAAAAATAGAGGGGGGCCAAAACATTATAGAATAACAAAAAAAAAAAAAAGATTGTTAACATTTGAAGTCTTTTTTTTCAATCTTTTTTCTTTGGCTCCAAAAGAGGGCAATACAAAGCATTACAACTTAAAAGATGTATTCCTAACACTATGGTGCTGGAGTAAGTATTTAGGTAACTCAGAATGGAATGGTAAAGTGTTTAAACTTACCTTTTCTCCATCCACTGGTCTCGCATCCTTGGCTGAGATCATCAGTCTTGATGATTTCAGCCAATCCAATGCTTAGCCATAGGAAAGCACTGGGAGGTTATTGCACATCTGTGTCAAAACGCCACACTGTGCCAATCTGCATCTCTTCATAGAGACACATTGAATCAATGCATCTCTATGGGGAGCATTCAAGTGTAGCAATGAACTAGGAAGCACCTCTAGTGACTGTCTAGGTGATTGCCACAAGAGGTGTTATAAGGCAGCAATTTAAACACTGCCCTTTGTCCAAAAAGGCAGTGTTTAAACTGAAAAGTCTGCAGGGGCATGCTATAGACACTATAACCACTATATTATAATATAGTGGTTCTGGTGACTATAGTGTCCCTTTAAAAAACAAACGCACTAATCCTGAAAAAAAATAAAGAAGCCATATCACAAGCAAACAGATACAGTATGACTATTAAGCCTCATGCATCTTTGTGCTTGGGCATCTAGTGGAAACATTCCACATGCACGCATTCACATACCCAGATATTTCCCTGCATGCACTATGCATATGGCATGGCAAATGTTGACTGATTTACATACCTTGCCCGGCATCGGCCAGCAGATCAACAGCACAACCAGTAGCTAACTTTAATTTGTGTTTAAATCATTTTAGTAACAGTTCATCTTTAACGGGCCTGGAGGGGGAACCAAGCGTGAGTCGGCCACATACTGCAGCACTGCCTGTTCTGTCCTGATGGCAGCTCTGGCTGCATTGCTAAAACATATGGGTTTGCAAAATGTATTTTATATGAGCACTTAAAAAACTAATGCGCCCTGTAACTGTATAATATTTTGTTTTCTGTGCTACGTCTATTTAATATGTGTTTTAACATTTATAAACATTCTGTATGACCCAGAATGCGTGGCCTTGAATAAAGGACTTCCTCTTAATGCGCTCAAACCATAAAATTACCGTCCGCAAATGTGATATATATTGTGCGTACGTAAAAGGCGCTAGGCATTCAGGAAAATAAAAAAATGCTTTTAAAACGTAGTGAATACATTTGCATCCTAAAGTTGGTGCCAGAGGCATTTCTATGGTTCTGCAGATACAATTCTTTATTAATCAGAAAATAATTATATGAGAGCACGGATTCCATTAGATAGAAAATTGATTGCATCTGCTAATTTGTCACAGTAAACCCTAGCCTGCAAAAAAGACATCAGCATTTAAACCTCCATACATATTTTATCCGTGCGTACATTTCCTGCAGTTTAATGCAGAACAAATACTCATTTTTACGCATGGTATACAAATTCAACAACTTAACATAATTGTACATCCAGCATTTCTAATGGAATTAGAGATGGAATTCAGTGGAAATGTTTTCTGGTAAAAGCTTGTGCGTTCTTTAACCCACAGAGTGCGGGAACCGGTTAAATGGCAAAATACAATGTTTCATGAAAAGTTTTCTAAAGCCTTAAATTTAATTCTTCCTCGAGTCAACATTTCAATAACTAATAAGCTTAGAAACGTGTTTTAGTGTTGTGCTCAAAATCTCTCTACTTTGTTTGCATTATCTTCAATGTAAATCTGCAACATATAAAGAAAGCTGTAGGCATCCCAACCATTCCATTTTCGGAGGGACGTCCTAACTAGTCTCTGGTGTCTCACTTTTGGGACACTTTGGACATGCTAGCTCTATGCCCAGGGCATTTGGATCCTGCATGAAGCATTGAAACAGTGATGCAGAAAAAACACTGCAGAAAAAAAAAATACAGAACAAATGCGTTAATTGTTTGCATTGGTTTTAAAAAAAATGCATCGGTTTAAAAACAAACAAACATACAAACAAAAAAAAATCATATATATATATAGGGGTGAGGACACTTTGTCATCAATAAATCTTAGTTCCCGTGGTCAGATAGTCGTCCATGTGATGGTTTTCCTCGACCAAATATTATCCCATTATCCAGGTATAATTCGGGAAAACGATTCAGACAAACCGCATTTTCTTGCCATTTGATTCACCAATTGTAGAAAAAAGTGGAGAAAGCGGTAAAAAAGAAATCTATATTTATACATGATATATTTATCATTTTTTTAAATTTATAAATATAGAATTTTTTTTTACCGCTTATCCTTTCTTCACTCTTATGGTCACTTCTCACTTGATGTGAGAATAGAATCTAACCATCAATCATCTGTTTTGCCATCAGTCATCTCTCTTTTTTGGTGTCAAGGACAGAACGCCAAATCACAAATTAAACAAACATGCTCATACATTGTGCGAGCTGTTTGTACAGCTATATGGAATTTCGAAGTTACAGGATTTGGGCGTCCTGCACTTCAGCCTAAATTTGGACAAATTCAAGCACATTTTAAATTGAATGCACAAATCTAATCAGTACTGTGAATATATACTAGTTATTTATATTTAGTCATATTCTTTACCTTATAACTGTAGGTACCTTGAATTCAGAGAATAAAGATAACTCTCTGTATATGTTAGTACATTCTAGCAATACAAGCAACATTATATCAGAGAAATATAAAACTCGGCAACAAAACAAACAATATGAGAACTCTTACCCTTCAGTAAATCCCTGCTCAGGTCTCAAAATAGTTTTTTTCTCACTTATGCCATTACAGAGAGAACATATTCCAAAGCATATTAGACTGATCCCACCCGTAAGAGCAGTCCAGAACCGAAAGTTCTCTCTGCACAAGAGATATAGGAACCCCGGATGATCGGTTCGGCCTTCTGTGGGTCTCGTCAGTGAGGTATACCTGATACCCCTCTAGGTACAGTGAGCTCTGGGTCCACGACTGGATTACCCTTTTTTTTTAGATGCTTTCTTTTATTGAGACAATGGTAAGTACGTTACAGAAAGGAAACGATAAACGGAAATAAAATGTACAATGATATGGCAGTGATCAAGACAATTTGCGAATTTCCAACAGTAAGGTAGATATCAAGGTAGAATGAAATACCACTCCGACTGAGTTGCCCTTAACCAACGTAGTAATGGGCGGGGCGGAAGGGGATCATTATCTCATATCTATCGTTAAGGGTCTGGGTGAATACCCCATTACCTCACAGTTAGTGATGTCCTGAACGGTTCGCCGAACGGTTCGCCACGGATTCATCATTGAGTAAACTTTGACCCTGTACCTCACAGTCAGCAGACACATTCCAGTCAATCAGCAGCAGATCCTCCCTCCCAGACCCTCCCACCTCCTGGACAGCTCACTAAGAATGCAGCTTCAAAAGGATGCTGTCCAGGAGATGGGTGGGTCTGGGAGGGAGGGTCTGCTGCTGATTGGCTGGAATGTGTCTGCTGACTGTGAGGTACAGGGTCAAAGTTTACTCAATGATGAGTCCGCGGTGAACCGTTCGGGCATCACTACTCACAGTGTACAGTATATCTAGTATAAAAAAGAAAAGTGCAATCCTGAATAAGTGGCATACAATCTAGCCTAAAAGACAGAACCACCTCTCACGGTTCTACATGTAAAACGTGCAAAGAATGTCTATATGATATATACTGTGTCTTAGGCACAATACCAAGTAGTATTAAATTGTTCAACCACACAACACAACCTCAATGTGGAAAGATATATATTAACTGTTACCTGGAGTAAATATAAAACTGTTGCAGGTTCCTCCTTTTTTGTTTAATGTACTAATAACTTTTTACTATTGATTTACTTAATTTGCTATCAAGGTCACAAGGGGAATGCCCAGAAAGAGGCAGGGCAGAATCAATTAGTTATTTCCGTCTGAATCTCCCTGGAATCAACCAGCAATTAATTAAACAATAGCTCTTTTTAATCTGCACTAAAACGGACCTGTGAGAAAACGGTAACATTTTTATTGTATCTGCAGAGTCTCCAATTCTAGCTAATCTTTGATATTTTTTATGTTATTGTTTGTGTATTGTGTGAATTGCTATTTTCCTTGTTATAACTGTATAAACAGTAAAAGCTGATGTGAATCTTTTAAAATACATTGAAAATGCAGAGCACAGAGACCATCTGTAAAGATATATCATATATTTTACAAGCAATATCACAATCTATGCCGTACGCTTCATCACTGCGTATGACAGCTGTATCTCTGTGTTGTGGGTACCACTCCTGACTATAGTGAATACAAACTTCTAACAATCAGCCAGTTCCTAAATGTTTCATAAATGTCTGAGGAATAAAGAATATATACGTGCAGGTATTTGTTGAGTTAAAATCATGAAAAACTGTCTTCATTTTCTGTTTATTTTATTTTCATTATAATTATTATTTTTTACCAAGAACATGAAGAGACAGAGAGTTTGAAGTGAGACCCAAGGCGAGACTTTTTATGACAGAATTTGGAGAAAAGATTCAGTGAAAGGATTACAACCAATAATAATGTGCTTTTTTTGCGTTACCGGATATAAGTAATAGTTGGACTTACAAAAGGCCAAAGGCAGAATTGATAATCTCTATTACCCACCACAGTGATGTTGTCCGGTTTATAAATGATGCAATACTATTCACGTCTACAAGCTTAATGCAAGCCATTGCTCAGGGATGAGAATCTGGAATTGCAAGTTGTACAGAATTTCATGGGCAGTTGCTTGTCTAGCTCAGCATATAAATACAGTGTATCAGACACTTGTCTGGATCTGAAAGGGTAAAGCTAGTGATAACTTTACTACAACAATAACCATAATGAATCCAACGGCATGCCAGGTTGTTTGTTTGTAAAAGATACGTTGGGGTCCACTCACTAAAAGTTGAATTACAATAACCTTGCAGCTGACTTAGGCAAAGTGGTCATCAAAAAAATTGTTAAAACGCAGTCTTATAGTGATACAAGGCAAATCAGTAAGGGGGACCAACTGAGACAGCTCACATGTCCAGACTGGTTTTTAGATGAATGTGGACTGAAGAATAGCACTGATCTATACTCGTTTAATGAGCCGGGTCCCTTGGCAAAGTTTGTGTTAAATGCTCCTGTTGTTAATGTAGGCATACAAATAGATATGAATAAATATAGTCTCTAAGATACCTGCTTAACTGAGAGGCTGTATCCCCCGTATGTCTCTGCATGCATAATAATACAAAATATGTGAATTTGGAAATCTCTGATAAACCCGGAGGGAACCTTGTGTCCAGTACTCTCCCATTACTAATGGAGGAAGGGTGTTTCTTGTCGGCATTGAGATACTCACTTCTATCTCTCTGTTGGATACTGGGTAAAAGTCCTTGTAACTAATTACCCTTACTCTGTAAAATGAAGTGTTCGTGGATCACAAATATCATGATAAGAAAAGAACGGGGCAATATAACACCACCATGGTTTATGAACCTTGAGCATGCCCCATCCTCCTGCCCCTCTTTTTTTCTCTCCTCCTCTCTATGTTCGTCTCCCTCTATCCTTTACACATCGATACGCCTCTTCTCAATAAGTTGATCAATAATACTCTGCTGCCTTTGACACCATTGATCATGCTTTCCTTTTTCAAACATTTCAATCACTCGGTCTCTGTGACTCTGTCCTCTTGTGGTTTTCCTCTTATCTCTCCCAATGCTCATTCAGTGTCTTCTTTTCTAATGATATCTCCTCTCCTCATCCTGTCTCGGTTGGAGTACCCCAACCTCTCCTTGGTCTTTGTACTGCCTCTCTTGGCAAAATTATTACCTCATGTGGATCTGTACGCTGATGACACCCAGATATTTCTCTCCTCCCTGGACCTCTTCCCTGCCGTCCTGCTTGCATTTCTTCCATCTCTGACTGGATGTCCTTTTTTTTTCCGAAACTCAATCTCTCTAAAACTGAGCTTCTTGTCTTTCGTCCTAATACTGATCCTCCTCTTTCACTTTCCCTTCAAGTTAGTGGAAGAGGACAAGCACATTGCAAGCACATTGCAAGCACATTGTCTTGGCGTCATACTTTATTCTGGCCTCATCTTTGAGCCTCACATCCAGTATGTTGCCAAATCCTGTAGATTCCATCTTAAAAAACATAGCCCACATCTGCCCCTTTCTTACACAAGATGTTACCAAGGAGCTTGTCCATGCTCTAGTAATTTTCCCGCATGGATTATTGTAACCTTCTCCTAATTGGTCTTCCCAAAAGCCGTATTGCCCTGCTACAGTCTGTAATGCTGCCGCCAGACTAATCTTCCTCTCTAGTCGGTCCTCTCACACCTCACCCCTCTGTCAGTCCTTACATAGGCTTCCTGTATCCTGTAGGAGTCAATTTAAAGTGCTAAACCATACCTATAAAGCCCCTCTTATTTCTCTTCACAAGTATTCCCCTTCAAGGTCTCTCCGCTCTGCCCATGACCTTCTCCTGTCCGCTGCTGGCACGCTGCTGGCACGCGTATGGCCAACTTACACTGGCATGAAATCTCGCAGACAGCTCTCTTCCGATGGAATAGCCTGCCTACCGACTCTATCAGACTCTATCAGACTCTTCCCTAGTCTTCAATCGTTGAAGGAGTGCCTTAAAACCTACCTCCTCAGGAAAGTTTATGGCCTCCCAGACTAACCTTTACCTCACATATCTGGCAATAATAATAATAATAATAACCATGGTGTTACATTAGAAAACCTTGCACAAGTACAAGTCAGAATCGATACCGCGAGGTAGGCCACACTGCATGTTCGTGGCCGCAGCTTCCATTTTGTTTGGAGCCTAGATTTCAGAACCATGTGGGCCCTAGGCCTCGGCCCAGGATAAGCTGCTTGACATTAGTGGTCCGCTAATGCAGATTTTCCTAATGGCAGATGATGCCCTAAATGCCCTCCTCCGAGAATGGGCCCAAAGAGATATCTATCTCCTGGGCAATACAAATGTGGCCCTATGCTCGGAACGCCACAAAGCGTTCCTGTACAAGCTAGATGACAAACTGGCAGACTTGGCCTCTAAGGAATTGGGGCCAGATGCCAATGGCCTCCTCTTTGGTGATGCCTTCATGAAGGAGCTGAACCACCACGTGTCCATTTACACGTCCCTAAACAGGGCTCAACTCTCTCTGAATAGGGTCCATTTTTCCTCCAGGGCTGGTCGGCAGAGGGGTCGCACCACCAGCAGAGCTGCCTTCAAGAGGCAAAAGACTTTGCATCTCGAAGTCCTTCTTATCATCCTCCTCCCAATATGACTATCACCTGCTATTTCCTCGAGGGTCCTCCAGAGGCCTTGGGGCTACCTCCACTTGAGGAAGATACGCATCAGGTAAGAGTCATCCCTTATGTACCAAATTTACCCATTGCAGGCAGGCTGTCTCACTTTTTTCCTCAGTGGAAAGCCATCATGGGAGATCCGTGGGTCCGACAGATTATGGCTGGCTTTCGTATCGACTTTGTCGAACAGCCAATGCAAGCCTCCACCCCGTGGCCAATAAGTATGGACATGTAGGTTTCTGACATGGTCCACTCGGAAATACTATACCTGCTGGACAAGAGTGCTGTGGAGAGGGCAACAGGCCCCCCTCACTTCCTGAGCAACCTGCGATCAACCTGCATGCCCTCCACCCATATGTTGTCTATTGTCACTTCAAGATGGAGGGCATCCATCTACTAAGAGACCTGCTCTGCGAGTGAGACTGGTTCTCCCAACTTGATCTGAAGGATGCCTATCTCACAGTGTTTCTTTCAGTTCCCCTGGCAAGGTAATGTCAGGGTCCCTTCTGTGATGACCTCATGGTACTCACCTCTTACATGATGATGTAGGTCCCCTTCAGCTTTCCTCTTCCTTCTCCAGCCATTTTCACGCCGGTCATGATAGCCCCGCCCATTTTTATGATGCGGCAAAGGAGCGTCGACGTCATTATGCTAATGATGTCACGTTCCGCGGAAACATTCGGGTTATGACATTTTGGGGGCGTGGCTACCATCCTAACAGGCCACAGTATAAAAAGGACTCAAAGGGCTAGGTTCTTTGCACTGTTGTGGTTAATTTTTGTTCCCTATAGTGTTTGTTTCGTATTCTGTATTCCAGCTTTTGATCTTGGCTCCATTTGTGACGATTCTTCATTCTATACTCCTTTGACGCGGCTTTTGCTTACTCGCTTATCCTGATTTCTGTTCTACTTGACCTCGGCTTGAATTTGACTACCCCTTGTTCTTATTAGTTAATCCGGCCATTCTAAGGCCTGCTATACGTTACCCTTTATCTACATTCTGCGTGTTGGATCCCATTCCATTCCTGTCAGGTAACATCTGGCAATTTAAATACCTTCCGTTCAGTCTCAGTTCAGCTCCTTGGTGCTTCACCAAGCTGTTGAAGCCGGTCATGGCGATTCTGAGGGCCAGAAGGATCAGATCCATAGTCTATCTGGACGATATCTTGTTGATGGCGCAGGATCCGGACATCCTGCACCGACAGACGTCGCTCACAATCCACCTGCTTCAGGACCTGGGGTTTGTCATCAACGTGGAGAAATTGGAATTGACTCCTTCTTGGTCACTCCAGTTCCTGGGATTCGTGGTGGATTGGTTCAGGCAGTGCATCGCCTTCCGATGTCCAAGGTATCCGCTATCAGGAAGAATATAAGCGTCTGCTACGCAACTCACAGGCCACGTTGAGGGGTCTGGCATGCACGAGAGGACTGCTGTCATCTTCCATTCAGGCCATATTCCCTGGACCCCTACACTACCGGGCTCTCCAATGCCTGAATGCACAATATCTCAGGTCATCAGTCTCCTATGACCGCGTTGTATGTCTTTTGGAATGATGCCCACCTGGAACTCCACTGGTGGCTCCGACACATGGAGGCCTGGAAGGGCAAGGCGATATTCAGATCCAGACCAGACTTCATCCTGGAATCGGACGCCAGCTGTCTGGGCTGGGATGCTGCTTGTGATGGCATGACAACAGGAGGACTCTGGACACCAGAGGAGAAGGCCCTTCACATCAACTGGCTATGATACGACTAAAATAAACAAAGTCTAGAGAATAAGTAGTGCCAAAGCAAAGTGTTAAATTGGGTCTGATGGGGCACCGATGGCTTTTGTGGAGGAATATTCTTTCTATGGGTCAAATGAAGACAGTTTTCAGGATCCGTATGTAAAGAGAGGAAGAGATAATAGTGCAGATACATCTGATACAAAGTGTTCAATTGCAGGAAGAAGAGATCTATAGTAATCCTACTCACGTTTAGTAGAGCTAAAATAGCTCTAGTGTGGATGGCATACAGCGGTACAATCCCCGCTTGTAGAATATGTAGGGAGGTATTGGTCTTTAAATCCATATGTGGGGAAAAAAAAGACAGATGATAGGGCAATACGTATGGTAAATGTGGTATATACGACAACAGAGTCTACTATAGTTCTACTCACGTGAAGTAGAGCTCAAACCAGCTCTAGTGTGAATGGCATACAGCGGTATAATCCCCACTTGTAGGATACGTTTAGAGGGTTGAGTCTTGTTTCGATATGTAGATCATAAAAGAGAAGAGACAACTAATAGTGCTCGCTGTTTAAAAGTGGTATATAAGGAGTGTTAATAAAATGTGTACTCACATAGGATTGAGCAGGCAGACTGCTCGATGACTGAGGCGTGAGTGGTATAATCCCCACCTCGGATGTCTTTGGAGTAATACTCAGTGGGAGGAATAAAATCAGGATACCAAGCAAAAATAAAAATAATTAATAAAAAGAGTAAAATGGCACAATCAAAGTGAGTTAAAAGTAGCCAAAATACCTTTATTTGGAATACAGAATAAAATATTAAAATATGCCATCGGGGACTTATCTCTACACAGCTATCGGCTAATGCCTGTTATGCCTTGTGTCTTTTAGACGAGTTTCAGATGTTCGTGCTTTTGATGTAGAATTCTTCTCCTTTTCACCAGAGGTGTTTCTATTTCCTGCAGAACGAAATCTAATTCATCGTCTGTCGTATCCCTACTTTCCAGATAGAACTTGTTTCTGTATGGCACATTGTCTACAAACGTGACTTAGTCCTTTCGACCGTTTAGGGCTATTTCTGCCTAAGGGATTTTATACTCATGTTGTTTTGTTCTGATTGGTTATTTTGAAAAGTTATGTTAACTATATCTTTGCTGCTGGAGGTTTTCAGTAAAGAAGGTGAAGCAAATATTCACCTCCTGTCTTTAATAAAATTTAGATTATTCCCTCACTGAGGCTAGAATAATCCCTAATTTACACTTTTATAAATTGACCTGGTTACACCCACTTGGCTTTCAAACTGACAACAGGTCCTGCTACTTCCTGGTTTGGTTAGCTCAGTGGAGATAAACTCAAGAGCCAGCAATTACCCAGAGCAGCTGCCTTGCAAAGACTTCTCATTGAGCTGCACTGGAAAGTTTGTGATTGGACAACCACAGAAAGTCTGGGCGGGATTAGAAGGGGAGGGCTTGCAAAGGCAGCAGACTATTGAAATGCAGGTTTTGCAAGCTATTTTTAGATATACCCTTAATGGAAAAAAATGCATAATTAAATGTATGCAAGTTTTCATTTAGAGTATATCTACTAAACATGTATTCTTATTTATTTTGTATTTGGGGCAGTGGAGTGTCCCTTTAATATGATAGCGGACTGTAAATGGCTCTTTATCATTAATTCCATCATTATGCTCCATCTTGTATTAAAACACACTGGATTTGGTATTCACTTACTTGGAGATGCTTTAAATATTACCTTAATATTACCTTTAACCTTCAGATTTTTTAGAATTACCTATGTTAATGATCTTATAGAACACTCATATATGTATTGAAATAAAAACATAAAACATTTCTTTCAATAATACGAAGAACCACATATAAAAAAAGAACATATATAACTTTATTTGTGTTTTTTCATTTTGTTATTTATTTTTTATTTTTTAAGAAATGGTGTTATAGTCTATCTGTAATCCAAATGTCTAAGGGTCAAAGAAAGCCAATTCTTAAATTGTCATTTTTTTGTTTCACCAATGAAAGATTTTCTTGCGTGTGAATTCATACACGCTATCCTGCCAGAACATTGTGTACCGAATAACAGATTCTGATTGGTGCAAATTGGATTAAGTGGACCGCACTATAATTCTTCACACTGTTTTTACAGTTTCGGCTGTACAGTTTCCATCCTAACTGCTATCCTGCTGGCTGACAAGGAGAATTTCTTTAGCAAAAACAGTTTTACCCATCAATATATACAAGAAAAAAGGTCTCTTGCTGCCAGTACTTTAGATGCACCTGAAAATGGCATTTAAGCTTTTTTGCACAGTATGTAACAAAACATGTTTTCAAGTTTAACCCCTTAAAGACGGGGGCTTTTTGGCACTTATTCCATGTGTTCATTCTACCCCAATTTCTCCCTTTCTGTTTAAGTGCACCCACATATATTGTATATCAGGGGGAATTGTTTCCTTTTAGATACACTATCTGTATACATAACACATTTAAAAAGAGATGGAAATGTTTTTTGATTTTTTTTTAAATCAGTTTACACTTAATAATTTCTGCACAAAAAGTGCAAACAAAGAAAACCAACTCAAAACAGATTCACTAATTAGTCCTTTTTGTTAAAATGTCCACTATGTCTAGTATTTGTATTTGTTTCTATTTCATTTTTAGAAGTTTTCTAAAAGGAGTGAGTTAGGGTTTTAAAGCTAACACTTTGCAAGTTTTGGCATGCTAAGATTACTATAGTACATAACCCAAAACTGCTAGTCCATAGTCTACATTTGCCACTTTTCATGTAACCATTTTATCAGTAAGCTTTATCAAAATATTATTTTTTTGTGTATTTTTTCACACATTTGTTTTATTCTGGGGAAATTATAAGACCACATGTGTTCCTATACTCAAAACACCCCACGTTTGTATTCTGCTATTTTACTCCAGTACAGTGATACCCCACATGCACACCTTTACCTCCAAAAAATATCCTTAATCTTGTCCGTAATAGAACCTGTAATCCAAACCTTAATCCAACTCTGAATCCAACCACTAAGTACATTCATAATCATACATATAATCCAACCCTTAATCCTACCTCTGAGGGATTCCCTCTGCTGACATTAGTACTGGGATTTCCCAGCTCCACAGTCCAAGAGCACTGTGTACTGTGTGACTACAGAATGAGAGGGAGATCTCCCTATTATGCTGCAGCTCCTGAAACTGTGATCGGTGATGGGCAGCTAGCAAAACTCAGCACTGGACACTGAGCACAGAGACATGCAGGAAGACCTGATCTCATATTAGGGGAAGACTCAAACTAACCACGGCTGAGTGCAATCACTTAGCTGGTGAATTTAATTAAATTTAAAGGGCCATGTGTAGTGCTCACATTAAGGCCCTCAGGTATTCAAATAGTTCCTGGGGCTCCTTGCTACCAGCAGATACCATGGCATTGACCATTAAGCAGTTGTCAAGGATTAAAAAAATACAGGGTTTCTTTAATTCAATTGCACTCTAGTTCACATAAATTAAAGGGACACTCAACTGACCACATAAAAATAAATCAATAAAAAGAAAAAAACTAAATAAATAAATTAAAATCACTGCTTAGTAGATATACCCCAATAAAAAAACATGCATACATTTAATTATGCACGTTTTCATTAAGGATATATGTAAAAAGTAGAGATCTCTTTGCACATCTTCACTTATAACCCAGCCCAGACTTCCTTTGGCTGTCCAATTACAGACTTCCCAATGCTGCTCTGGTGCTCTGAGCAATTGCTGCCTCTTGAGTTTAGCTCCACTTAGCTAACCAAACCAGGAAGTAACAGAACACATTGATTGAAGAGGAACAAGGTTAATTTGTGATTGAAATCTGCACTTTTTGTAAATTAAAAAGAGACATACTCTTCATACATAAAGCATTTCAGCAAGCTAAAGTCCATCAGGCTTCTGGAGCAGTGGTGGAACTACCGCCATGCAACCGGTGCGGCTGTGCCTGGGTCCGCACGTCTTGGGGGACCCATCGGGTGGCCTATGCACAAAGGACCACCCAATGGATATTATTTCTAAACAGGGGCCTGGGCGGGACTCTTTAAGAGCCTGAACGGGCCTCTGCAGTATTGGTGATGACAAAAGGAATTCCGCAGACAGATTTTAATGTTTGCAAACTGCGTGGATTGGGAAGAGACACCAGGAGGAGGGAGAGTACTGAAGGCAGTCTGCTTCAGACTTCCATCAGTGGCAGCCAGTCCAGATAATCACAACCCTGTATTTAAAAGGTATGTAAATTGCGATTTGTGTGTAGGTGTCACAGTGTTTGCTTCTGGGTGTATCTTTGAGTGTCAGTGTGTAGGCATGCGTTTTTGCAAGTGTCAGTATGTATCTATGTATGTGTGCCAGTGTATGTGTGTGTATATGTGTGCCAGTGTTTGTATGCCAGTGTGTTGATGTAGGTACGTGTGTGTCTATGTTTGTGTGTATATGTATATATGTTTGTATGTGTGTCAGTGTGTATATGTGTGTGTGTGTCCCAGTGTATGTATGACAGTGTGTATATATGTGTGCACCAGTGTGTATGTGCAGATATGTGTGTCGGTGTTTATCTGTGTGTCAGTGTGTATATCTGTGTGTGCCAGTGTGTATTTGTAGGTGTGTATGCCTCATTGTGTATGTGCCAGTGTTTGTATGTGTGTGTGTGTATGTGTGTATCTGTGAGTGCCAGTGTGTATGTGTAGTTGTGTGTATGTGCCTCTGCAGGTATGTTTGTATCTTTGTGTGTGCTAGGGGGCCCAAAATAATTTCTTGCACCGGGGCTCTGTCAGAATTTGTTCCGCCACTGGTCTGGAATGTCCCTTTAAGCCTTTAAATATTACAAGTTTACACTTTTACACTTGAAAAAGCCTTTATTGGTGAAACGTGTTGTTTAATATTGTAATTTTATTTCTTTTAAGCATTAAAGTATATTTAGTTTTAATTCACTTTGTTGTGATAGACCATTTATTACTTTGTATGCAAGTTTATTATTTGTCATATTGTGTCTCCTTACATTTATTTACAAGCACCTTAACCAAGAATTGGGGGAGGGGGGGACATTCCCCAATAACCCCGAAACAACTGGGTTTACGTTATTTGGATTGTGAATATTTTTAAGTTTTTTCTGTTATTCTATCAGTTCACACCTTTTGTAGTGTGGTTCTGAAAAAAAATCTAAATTACCTTTGATTTGCTCGTGACATTCTTTAACCCTTTCAAAACCAATTTATCAAAACGTGTAAGAAAATACAAACCAGCACAGAAATGGTGTACAAATTGATGTCCAAAGTTAACTGAAATTATGTATATTATTTTTCTGTCCAGAATTTTAATTCTTCATTTATTGTTTCATCTATTTACTCAATAAAATGTGATATTATAGCACTGCACAGATTGTGTAATTATTCTTGTGATTGGGCCATTATGCACAGATAACCTTTCTGTGCAGTCTGGGGGCAAGTATTCTGGGCAGATTAATTATCAACGCCTACATTTTCTTAATGTACTATACTACTTATTAAACCCTACATTACCATATAGTACCCTAACAGTAACCATTAAGACCTTCACTACATTTCAAGGTTCAGTACTTGGTCCCCTATTGTTCTCAATCTATACTGCCTCCCTTGGTAAACTCATTAGCTCCTTTGGCTTCCAATATCATTTCAATGTGGATGACACACAAATCTATCTGTCCTCTCCTGATCTCTTCCTGTCCCTCTTGACTAGCGTCTCTGACTGCTTCTCTGCTATTTCTAACTGGATGGCTACCCACTTCCTTAAACTCAACTTGACCAAAACTGAAATTCTGGTCTTTCCTCCCTCAAGTGTTGCTACTCCTGTATCTGTCTCCCTCTAAGTCAACGGTGCTACCATCAGCTCCACCACACACCTAGGTGTTCTCTTTGACTCTGACCTCTCCTTCAAGCCTCATGTTCAGTCTATCACCAAATCCTGCCGCTTCCATCTCAAAAACATTGCGCGCATCCTACCCTACTTAACGCCAGATACCACTAAGGTGCTGGTCCATTCCACTGTCCTTTCTTGCCTTGACTACTGTAATCTGCTTCTCAGTGGTCTTACCTGCTCCCAACTTACGCTGTTACAGTCCATAATGAATGCAGTGGTCAGGCTCATCTTCCTATCCGCCCATGCCTCACCCTTCTGTCAGCCCCTAGATTGGCTTCCTGTAAGATATAGGGCGCAATTTAAAATTCTGGTTCTTGATTTTAAATCTCTACATAATGCTACTGCCACTTATCTATCCTCCCTAATACACAAGTATGTCCCGTCTAGGCCCTTACGTTCTGCTGAAGACATACGTCTATCTTCTGACCGTTCTCCCACCTCTGATGCTCGTCTTCAAGACTTCTCGAGGGCTGCACCGTTCCTGTGGAACTCACTTCCCTCCTCCGTTAGATGCTCACCCAGTCTACACTCCATCAGAAAATCATTAAAAACCCACTTCATCATAAAATGTGATAGCTGTTAATAGCTCCCAACTGATTCCTCTCTTGTCATTAATAGCTCCCAACTAATTCCTTTTTTGTCACTTTACCCCACTCCCTCTAGCATGTAAGCTCATTGAGCAGGTTCCTCAACCCCTCCGTTCCTGTGTGTCCAACTTGTCTGGTTACAACTACATGTCTGTTCGTCCACCCACTGTAAAGTGCTGCGGAATTTGTTGGTGCTATATAAATAATAACATAATAATAATAATAGTAATAAGAATAACAACAATAAATACCAAACAGTTTGAAAATACATTATAGAAAACAAACTAAAGAAACAAAAAAGGAAAACAGAATACGTGAAAAATCATAAAAATATATCTTCAACCTGTATACAAAATATAAGGAACCAGTAAATCAAATAATATCTAGGAAAAAAGAATAAATATAGTGCAGTATAATCAGCACAGGAAGAGAGGTGGGCGTGTTGTTTGCACTAAAAATACATTATGCCATCTCAGGATTCTGTAGACCATTTAATCTTCAGTTTTGTGATTTAAAATGATTTCTCTAATACCACTCATGCCTTTATTTTCCCATGATACATTGTTTCCTATTATTTTTGCATGCCACTCAAGTGTCCCTATTTACGAGGGATAGCCCCTATTTCTGGTCAAAATTACTATTTTCTATCCTATGGTCCCTTTTTTTTAGTAGCTCCATATGGTTGGTGTGTCTCAGTGAATCACAGAGCTCCACAGGGGCTCTACAGAGGTTTAAACTACAATAAATGTGTTTAGAAATCAGTCTGTGTAAATAAGATACAGGCACTCCTCCATTACCATCCTGTTTCCGTTCCTACGTCCCGGTCATAAAACCAATTGGTCGGTAAGTGAGGAGTTAAGGGATTCCCTGCTCTTGTTCGTTTAGTTGAATAAATTGTTATTAGTAAGCCACCTGAAATTTCTATATTTATTGAATGCAACTTGCACAGATGATCACCGGTGAAGTACACATGCGTTGAGAGAACCTTTTGGTGAAGTTGGTGGAATTACTATGGGACAAAACTAGAAAATGCTCTTTTTCTTGATGTACAGAAATTTGCAAAATGGTAAACACCAACAAGCTTACTCAATGAAGTCAGAATAGTCAGGAATTCAAAAGGAATTTTAAATTCAAAAGTTAAAATTGCCAAACTGGAAACATTCTCCAAGACAGTGGCTTTTTTTGGCCTTAAATTAGAAATTTGCTTGGAGTTTCCAAACATTCTCTCATTAGTGAATAACCCTGCATGAGGTAGTCCATATCAGTGAAGGCAGACATGAGATGATGCAAACATTAAATGCAAGTCTGGACAGTCGAAAGTTCTTTGTTTTTTTAGCTGCAAACATCTTAAAGGCTGCCTTTTACTGACGAGCATTATAAGTAGCCCACTCTTGGTAGTGAGTAGATTAATATGACACAACACAATATATAAAAGTATTAGAAATAAACTTATCAAGGCGTCTACCAAACACTCATATAGTTTGGAAACACTCATATATTATTTGTAAACAGCCTTTTGCAGCCTTTACAATGTGATTTGGTAAACATTTCTAATCAAACTCAACTCAGCTTTTTAATATCAATATGGGGACGTGTACGTTCCAAAACTACATCCCCATGTTTCTGTGGGATCCTTGTTTAATGCAACATCTTTGTGAAAGAGGTTTATTCATAGCTTGCACATAAAGTTCTGTTTAAAAATTGTAGATCAAAGATAGCTAAAAAAATGAAATGATGTAATTGTATAGTTTTGTATAGTAAATGTATTTTATCCTTTGTAAAACATTTTTAGTGGGGGGAAGTATCTCTAAAAGACCTTGACATCCACATAGTAGAAGCTGCTACAGTCTAGTTATGACATCATTACACATTACAGTTTAGATATGACACCATTACACATTACAGTCTAGATATGACACCATTGCACAGTGTAATCATGATATTGTTGCACATTGCTTAGAATCTGTTACAGACCAGTTATGACATCACTGCACATTGCTTAGACTCTGTTATAGACTATTTATGACATAATAACATAATACATTTTTTTGAATTGGTTACAGTCTAGATATGACATCATTACACATTAGTTGCTGTTACAGTCTAGTTATGCCATCACTACACATTGCTTAGAAGCTGTTACAGTCTAGTTATGACATCACTACACATTGCTTGGAAGCTGTTACAGTCTAGTTATGGCATCAGTACACATTGCTCTTAATCTGTCACAGACTAGTTATGACAGCATTACACACCGATTAGAAGCAGTTACACATTGCTTAGAAGCTGAACAGTCTTGTTATGACATCATTACTTATTATTTAGTTGCTATTACAGTCTTGTTATGACATCATTGCATATTATTTAGTTGCTGTTACAGTCTTGTTATGACATCATTACATATTATTTAGTTGCTGTCACAGTCTTGTTATGACATCATTACATATTATTTAGTTGCTGTTAGTCTTGTTATGACATCATTACATATTATTTAGTTGCTGTTACAGTCTTGTTAAGACATCATTACTTATTATTTAGTTGCTATTACAGTCTTGTTATGACATCATTGCATATTATTTAGTTGCTATTAGTCTTGTTATGACATCATTACTTATTATTTAGATGCTGTTAAAGTCTTATGACATCATTACATATTATTTAGTTGCTGTTAGTCTTGTTATGACATCATTACATATTATTTAGTTGCTGTTACAGTCTTGTTATGACATCATTACATATTATTTAGTTGCTATTACAGTCTTTTATATGACATAATTGTAACGGACCGTTTCAGCACACAAGGGGTTAAAACCGTTTAGGCGATCGTCCCCTTCCAGAGATGCAGGCATAGCTACTGCAGAACACCAATCCGCCAAACAGGAAACCATACGAATGCTGTAAACAGCCGAATAGAAAAAACCATACGAATAGGTTTACACTCCTAGCAGTCGAACTGGAACAGCATACAATAAATCCCTCCAAGAACGAGACAAAGCTCCGTGTTAAGGGGCAAGCAGTGAACAGACAGAGCTGTGGGTTTATTATGCTTATGTACACATTCTTACACATTAGTACCACCCACAGGGTTTTGGAACCCAACCAATAAACACATACAATACACTCAGACACTCCCACACAAATTCCTCCCCTCTGCATGTGATTCAATTACCTTACACAATGGGTAATGTAATTTAGCACAAGCAGAGAAATACAATTTTTCCACATTATTCATAACTTGAAAAGTATGCATCACATTCACATAAATTACATTTGCAGAATCAGCATACTCCAAATACAAACATACCTCAAAATCATACAAATTGGTCCAGTGGTTCAAAAGATAGATCGTAGTCCTTTGTGACCACAGGAAGCATGGCTTTTCTGCCCAAAACCAGTTCCACAGAGTCTTCTATTCTGGAGATAATTAGAAGTAATCCAATTATCTCCAAAGACAGAGGCAAAACTCCATTGAACACATGGCAGCAAAAAGACAGTAAAATACAACTAGAAAAGCTACAATTTCTGGGGAAATTGTGTGAAGTGTTCTTGCCTCCACCAGTAGTCTACAACTGGAGTGGGCGGAGTAACTGTTATCATTTACATAGCACATTTAATTGCAACATTGTTGCACAGTTATATTAAACCATACATTTATAAAAACATTAGCAGGTGTTCAAAAGGCCCTGTCTATGACATCACTTGCTGCTGCAGCCTTGCACAGGTCAGAGTATTTTGGCAGTTGCCATCTTCAAATGGTCGTATTTTAAAAACTATAAATACTACAGCGAAGAGCTTTATATTGTGAGCAACACAAGACCCAGACCTACATTTTGATGCATAGTATGTCTCTGAAGTATTAAAAATGAAGGCACAGTCGCAGTTTAGAAATTGCACTTCAAATTTGAGCTTTGTAGAGTGATGTTTCAATGAATGTCAATGGGCGGCGTTAGTTGCAAACAAATGATTATATTGTGAAAACTATCAGGACTACGGCTTAGCCGTTGACATGTTTAGTGGCAGCAGGGATAGCTGAACGTTTTGATATAAGATTTGTGTAGGTGGGCCTGAAAATAAGGGAGTGGTGGCAGTTTAGAAATCATGTCCTGATTTTTCAGCTTTTGCCAGCTCCCACTCTAGCTTTGCCATTCATTCCTATGGGACAAATTTCGCCACAAGAACGACGATATTCCGTGAACCATTCGGCGAAACGTTCCACAAAGTAATAGCAATCCGATCGGGAACAATCTGCACGTTTTGGTAAATTTTTGTCTATGTAGTGTAAAAATTGTGGGAGGAGTTAGGGTGGCAAATTTGGCTATAATAAGAATAATAATATATATGTGAGATAATAAGTGGTCTTGCTATGCAAGAACACTTAATAATAATATATATGTGAGATAACATTAAGTGGTCTTGCAATACAGAAGGTTACATTTATGACATAAAATACAGACATGCAACATATGCCCAGATAGCTTAGGTCTGAGCGCATATTATTACTGAATGGCGCTCAGAGCACACACATACCGTTCAATTGCCATGGAGCCAAAGTCTTTCCCATAGTCTTTCATTATACGAATGGGCTCCATGGCATAGCTATCTGGGGTATCACTGCTCAAACAGGGCAAGCACCAAATGACCCGGCTTTCTTGTCTTTGCAGGGGAAAATCAAGCCTTTTAACATGGGGCCATAATCCAAAGGCAACAGGCGAGCAACCAGGCTTCTCCAATGCAATGTGGCGAGATTACTCTCGTCACAATAATTACACATTATTTAGTTGCTGTTACAGTCTTGTTATGACATCATTACTTATTATTTAGTTGCTGTTACAGTCTTGTTATGACATCATTACTTATTATTTAGTTGCTGTTACAATCTTGTTATGACATTATTGCACATTGCTTACAAGTTGTTACAGTCTATTTCTGAAATTTGTGCTCATCGCTTAGAGGCTGTCTCAATTACAGTCATTACTGTCAAGTTCTAAATTTGCTTTGAATTCTATTATAGTCTTGCTGTGACATCATTGGTCATATTAATATTATGATCTAGTCCTCAAATCACTACATATTGATTACAATGTAATACAATCTGGCTCTGACATTACAACTTATTGACTGTTAGATTTTACATTTTCGTAACTCAATGATCATTGGTTATGACATATTAGTGCCTATTTCTGACATCACTGCTCTTTGATCATAAGTTCCAATCCAGTTCCGTCTATACTGGTAGTTATTCATACATACTTGTAGCTTGGTATCACTATGCATTTATAGTAAGCTATTGCAGCTGAGCTGTTACATCATATTTTATTGATTAAAACCTATTACAGTACAGTCTATTTCTGACATCACTACTCTTTGATTATTATTCATAATCATTATTCACTACTGCAGAGTGGTTATGTCATCACTAATAATCAGTTTTAACTCACAATGTAATTCTGGCATCACTACTTATTGATTATAATCATTTCTAGTGTAGTTAAGTGTTCTTGCATAGCAAGACCACTTAATGTTATCTCACATATATATTATTATTATTATTATTATTATAGCCAAATTTACCACCCTAACTCCTCCCACAGTTTTTACACTACATAGACAGTAATATACCGAAACGTGTGGATTGTTCCCGATTGGATTGCTATTACTTTGTGGAACGTTTTGCCGAATGGTTCACGGAATATCGTCGTTCTTGTGGTGAAATTGGTCCCATAGGAATGAATGGCAAAATGTTCAAAACTAGAGTGGGAGCTGGCAAAAGCTGAAAAATCAGGACATGATTTCTAAACTGCCACCACTCCCTCATTTTCAAGCCCACCTACACAAATCTTATATCAAAACGTTCAGCTATCCCTGATGCCACTAAAAATGTCCACGGCTAAGCCATAGTCCTGATAGTTTTTACGATATGACCAATTCTTTGCAACTCACGCCGTCCATTGACATTCATTGAAACTCCACTCTAGCCAACTCAAACTTGAAGGGCAATTTCTAAACTGCCTTCATTTTATATAATATCATTAACACAATAAAATTCTCTCTTTCTGATATTGCAAGTCCTTGCCTTTAAGCAACTTCAGTAAATTTCTGTCACAACTATTGTAATTAGATATTTACGTGTATTGCAGGTTACCATTTGTTATAAAAGAACATTAAATATACTGCTTTGCATGACATATCAGAATATGTAAAAGCTTCTTTTTTTTTAAGTCTAAGGGAGATTGATAATTGTGATAAAACACTTTCATTTTCTACTGAAATGTTTCTAGTCTGCTTCACATGCAGATACATTATTTCTACAATGAGTGGATTTAAACTTCAGGAAACTAACACATTGAACATTTCTTTTTACTGTGCTAGGAGTCTTAGTCATTAATTAACTTTCTGCTCTTAGCTGATACTACATATGTCAGTAAAGCATCTTGCTCCTTACAAATTATGCAAATGATATTCCCAGAAGAATTGGGCTGAATTTTCACTTCAGATCTGGCATGACCTCTGAAACACCTTCCAGAATTCAATTTCCATAAAGTCTTGATAACAAGATTTACACAAGATAGTTGTAAATACATTTGCTTATAAACCCAATTTATACACAGCTGGTAAAGAGCAATTTTGAACCATCTCATGAATTCTTTGACGCATTTCAAGTTGTAGAAGTGTCCTTTAATTTGTTTTTGTTGTATTTTCACAACTTGACTGGGGAATTAGTCTAAATAAGGAATAGCTATTTATGTCCACGGTGATTCATAGACAGAGATAGTTTCCATTCTATTGATTTTACAGAACATTAGCTGTTTATTCCAATATGTACCAGTTCCAGAAAGCATTCACTAATGAACTGGACTTTTCTGTCAACTGTTCTTTCTCTTCCCATGGCCAATATCGGAATGGATTTAATTTGTTTGGATCAGAAATGTAGAGAGAATGTAGAGACGGATGTGTCTATGCAAATTTTAGTAGCTGCGCACAGTAGGTGGTAAGTCAATTGAAGCACAATGGAAGGACGAGCTGAGCTATGCAGGATGACCATCCATTCCAGTAGAATTATTTGTCATTATATGTGAGAAGAATAAA
Organism: Pelobates cultripes; assembly: GCA_933207985.1. Taxonomy (NCBI): domain Eukaryota; kingdom Metazoa; phylum Chordata; class Amphibia; order Anura; family Pelobatidae; genus Pelobates; species Pelobates cultripes. The sequence goes on along the minus strand of OW240915.1, from coordinate 325,547,173 downwards.
AAAACTAGAAGTATAGCATATCTGGAGAGTTTCCATTTCAGCTATTTTGGATTTAAATTTGCAATTCACTTTGAATTTACTTTGAATTCCTGGCAAGGCTCATTTTAGTGATTAACCCAGCAAAAGTCAAATTAATACATAGTGACTCAGAACATTGAAACAGGAGTGAGACCACCGTACTAGAACATTTTGCTTCCATATTTACTACTTGAACATATTTAGCTCCTAGTACAAAGTATTGTAAATATGTAACAATCTCACAGGATGGAGCTAGTGCTTAGAATCTACTTTATTTAATTAGTCAGCAAGTTGTCTTTATTTTGTCAGATATTTTCATGCAAAAATAAATATTTAAGGTTTGAATAGTCGTGGTAACATTTCATTATATCCCAACATGATTTCATAATTTAACATCCATTGAACTATATCATGTAATCTCATAACTCGGGAACACATAAATGATTCAATATTTCCAGGACAACATACCTCTAGCATTAGCAAATCAGATTTAGCAAATTAGATGTAAGGTATAGTATAAAAATGATTGTGTTATGGATTTATGGATTATTTTCTCGTGTTAACTTCATAACTACATTTAATGAACAGTTTCATGCATAATTCACATGCAAGATGTTTTAAGATAATCACCGCAAGGCTATATATTTAAAGCAGAATATTGCTTTGTTAAGTTATTTTGTAGCATGCATTATTGTTTCAGAGGACGAATAATTGGAGTCTCTGCTTTACCTCGAAGATATACTTGCTAAGCCTCACTCTATAAATGACTGCTACTAGAATGACCAGTGGAGGCTGGTACATAGGGACAGGTGGGACGGATGGGACAGGTGGGACAAGTGGGGCAGTTCCCTTCCCTCCCCTCAGCATTTGCAAAAAAATGGTTAGCAGTGATTTGACTTGGCCAAATTCCACTTACCTGTGGAAATATTTTAGACATGTTATGAGAGAAGCTTTGTGTTGTGGGAATCGTCTAGGTCAGGGGTATGAAACCTTTGGCACTGTAGATGTTGTTGATACATCTCCCATAATGATCTTACATCCCAAATGCAGGTAAAGCATCAGGGGAGATGTAGTCCAGTGGCGTCTCTAGAATTCATTTTTAGGGGGGGCACATGGAGGGCCAGGGACAAAAGTAGGGGGGCACATTTAACCCCGCCCTCGCCACAGTTTGACCCCACCCCTTCCGCATTTTAAGCCACGCCCCCGACACAATGTGTTTTGTTTTTTTAATAATCCCTGGTGGAGGATTCATTATTTTCCACCAGGGATTATTAAAAAACAAACACATTACCCTTGATACAGTGCCATAGTTGCCAACATTTGAAAAAAAAATTCCAAGGACATTTTGCAGCCCAGCTATCAATTACTGTCTGTGTATAATATCCCTGGACAGTCAGTGCTCTCTGTATAATACAGGGTTGTGTGTATAATAAATTGGGACACTCAGTGCTCCCTGTATAGTGCTGCTCTCTGTATAATACAGGTATGTTTGTGTATAATATCCCAAGACAGAGAGCAGCACTATACAGGGAGCACTGACTGTCCTGGGATATTATACAGGCACAGGCCTGTATTATACAGAGAGCAGCACTATACAGGAAGCAGTGACTATCCCGGGATATTATATACACACAGATCTGTATTACACAGATAGCTAAGCATATGCCCCATGTCACAATCTCTAGACTACTAGTACCTGTCAACAGCAGCTCCCAGACGCGTGTAACAGGGCTAAAGTGTGCGGCAGCTCACACAGATGATTCAGCTGTAAAATGCACTCCCTGGCAGAGCCAAACTGGGAATCCCTGGGAATCCAAAGCAGCCCTGCAAAAAAATGTATGCCATTCCTACAAGTCAAAATATATATATAAAGTACAGTAAGCACACAAGCTCACTGACATGCGCAAACAGGCTTACTGACAGACAAAACTCTCTGACTCACACACAAGCTTACTACAGACAAACTCACTTGTATAAACAGAAGGCTCACTACAAAGAAGTTCAGGTACACACACAAGCTCACTAAAGACAAGCTCACTGACACACATGCTCACTAAATAGAAGCTCACTGACACACACAAGCAGTACCATTTTAACAGTGTTAAGGGCCCCTGGGCAAAGCAATGGACTGGGGCCCTTCCTACACAACAACTCACAGGAATTTTAATTATTGATAGACTGCTGAGTCCATACACACACAGACTGCTGAGTCCATACACACACACACACACACACACAGACTGCTGAGCCCATACACACACACACACACACACACACACAGACTGCTGAGTCCATACACACACATAGACACACACACAGACTGCTGAGTCCATACACACACACAGACTGCTGAGTCCATACACACACACAAACACAGACTGCTGAGTCCATACACACACACACAGAGACTGCTGAGTCCATACACACACATACTGCTGAGTCCATACACACACAGACACAGACTGCTGAGTCCATACAGACACAGACTGCTGAGTCCATACACACAGAGACTGCTGAGTCCACACACACACACAGACTGCTGAGTCCATACACACACACATACTGCTGAGTTCATACACGCACACACACTGCTGAGTCCACACACACACACACACACACACACTGCTACGTCCATACACACACTGCTGAGTCCATACACACACACACACAAAGACTGCTGAGTCCATACACACACACATACTGCTGAGTCCATACACACACACACACACACTGCTGAGTCCATATACACACACACACACAGACTGCTGAGTCCATACACACACACACACACATACTGCTGAGTCCATACACACACATAGACTGCTGAGTCCATACACACACACACACACACACACACACACACACAGACTGCTGAGTCCATACACACACACACACACACACACACAGACTGCTAAGTCCATACACACACAAGCTTCCTCACTAGCAGACAGACAGACACACACACACACACACACACACAAGCATATGAAGCCTACCTGTCACTGGAGGCTGTTGCTGGGGGTCAGACAGCCATCTTCCATCCTTTCCAGCAGCAGCATGGTCTGCTGCTTAACGGCTGGGGCGGGGCTTATGTGCGGGAGGCGGGGCTTGGTTTGGGGGCAGGGCCTGTGCCGGGGAGCCTGTCAGTCAGTCTCCGGCCCCAGCATCTCTGCACAAACAACACCCAGCACCCATTTCCTCTGGCCAGACTGCTCTGCATTCCCTGGGGCTATAACAGACTGTTACAGTCCGAGGGAATAGAACTGAAGAACATGGCCAGCAAGTTACTGGCATTTAAGGGGGCCCAGCATGATGTAGGGGGGGCCATGGCCCCCTCTAGCCCCCCCCCCCAGCGATGCCACTGATGTAGTCCACAACATCTGGAGTATCCAGATACCCTTGTTCTAGATTTTGTCAATCCATCTTAAAATAGTTCAATTAAAAGCATAGGGTTTGGCACCATATCTACAACAGTAAACTTTAGAAGAATAGCGCTTGTGGTATCACTCGAGTACAGTTTGCTCAGTTTCCTTCTTAATTAAGAAAACCCAAAGTATAAAAACCAACACTTGTTCTATATTTAATAGCTGATTTCATACAAAACAAATTTAATAAAAACAGTCAATGATTTTATTAAACTCAAAGGGCAGAGCAAGTCTGGAGGTAAAGACGATTGTGAGTGAGACACAAGCTATGAAATGTTTCATTCAATGACTGAAAATAAAGTCTGCCTAATGAATACAATAATTGTGCAGGGGCACAATAAACCTGCGTGTGTATTCCTAAATGTTCTTGTCCCCATACTGCAATGGTACAATAAATAATGCACTTAAAAATAAAGTTTTAGAACCACAATTACAATATACAATTAGTGGAAGAAGGCTTCTTAAAATTTTACAGAGATAAATGCATTTAGCATTTTCTAGTTAACTCTTTAAAGGCTGAAAAGGGCAGAAGCCATTGAAGCAAACATATTTTTCCGACCCTGTTTCAAAATGAAATCCCCTGCTCATGTAACGGATGAAACTCACATACACCAGTATAGATTGATCAGTATATTTATCATTGACAAGGTAATGATAATATACTGATCAATCTGTGCTGGTATAGGTGACCAAATTGTGACGTCTGTAACAAATACCATCGGTTCTTAAAAGGGTAAAACAGATTGTCTCACTAAAATAAGTAGATAAACAGAACCTGAAAGATGTGGCTGTACATAGTCTTACAACTCTATTGAGATTTTATTTAACATCACAGTTTGCCCATTTCACCACATGCCACTTGGACAAGTAGCTCACTGTTTGGGGAATTGATCTCCAAGGAAGTAGATGGTGATCTTTACAGAAAACGAGTATTGGGATAGGGGGTTCCTGCCTCAGTGATCAAGCAGGGACCGGTATCTAAAGGATAATACCTAACCTGCCAGTGCCCTTTCAGCTGGCAGGGGAAATTAATGGTGGTTTATTGAAATGTATACAAAAGCTGTGGCCAAGCCCTTCCCCTTTATACCAGTGTTCGGGATTTTATTTCAAGGGTGGGAAAAAGGTATAAGTGGAGTTTTGGTTTGTCAGGCATGCTTTAGAAGTTATTGTCTGTGACATGGGCCATGACTGCATTGCATGCTTGTCCAAGCTTAGTTATACAAGGTTTGTTAAGATTGGTTAATTTAAGTTTAAAGAAAGTATACAATGTTGCTCCTTTTTGTCTCTGAGCAGCAGAAAGGGTCAGTGGTCATGTTTTTATTGCAAGGGTGGCGAGAGAGTTTGAGTGGGGATTTTGGATTGCCAGGCATGTATTAAAATGCAAGGTTAAGAGAACAGGGCTACTGCACTCAGACCACTTTAATTATATGTATATATACACCTCCTGAGTGTCCCTATTTTATCCAATTTCCCTCTTTCTCTCGTCTCTATCCTAACATCCTTTAGTTCTACAAGCTCCATACTGTTGGTGTGTCTGAGTGTTTAACAAAGCTCCACAGCGGTAATTATCCCAGTAATTTGTCTTTAAACTACAATAAATCTGTTTAAAAATCAGTCTGTGGAAATAAGAGACATTGTTCTTGTTATAAATTTCATTTTAGTTCCATAAATTGTTATACACCCAGACCACTTCAGCTCATTGAAGTGGTTTGGGTGCTGTGTCCCTTTTGCACTTAGTGCTGCAATGTAAAACATTGCAGTTCCAGAGAACTGCAATGTTTACATTGCAGTACTAAGCCTGGCTCCAGAGACTGTCTACCAGAGAGCCTCTAGAGGGTTCCGGAATCAAAATGGACCTTTGGTCTATTATCTGACGCTGGACGTCCTCGCACTCTGCATGAGGACCTCCAGCGTCAGATTATATCCCATAGGAAAGCATTTATTAATGCTTTTGTATGGGGAAATCCTTATTTGAGTGAAGCCATTGCTTTGTTTTCACCCCTTCAGTGCAGCGGGAGTGATGCAAAGGATGCGGGCACCTTAGAAATCTATAGTGCCAGGAAAACGGCTTTGCTCCCTTTAAGTCACCTAAAAGTTCTCAGAACAGCCCCGTTCCTGTCCATTCCCCCACTCACACGCTTAACATAAACTTTCCCTCTTTGTATATATAGTGTCCCTATAAGAAGTGTCATTGTTTAGGTTAATCTATAATTATATATATATATGTTCATTTCACTGCAATATAGATAGTTTATTATATGTTTAGAATGTTTTAACCAAACGGGAATGCTATGAAAGGCTGTAAATAAATATAACAATAGCTCTGCGTGAAATTATTAATAGATACACACATGAATCATTTTAACCTGCTCAGTATTAGATTTTTACTATCTGTGTCCCAGTTCCTGTAGTATTGTATCACCAGACAGACGGATTGTTATCTAAAGGGCTAGAATAGATTTTTTTATGTTACAAATGTTTGAGTTACAAATATGCTACTTATCTAAGGCTGTAATCAAGAGCTTTCTAAAATCTGTTGTTATGGCAACCATAATAACGTCCAGTTTTGCATTTTGCACATGAATCATACAATCCTACCTGTCTGCGTGAAACAGATGTAAAATGATTATATATCAGGTGTGTTCTAAATTGAATTTTTCCTAACCCCTTTAACTTCACCTGTTCTCTTTCCTGTTGTTTCATTTTCAGGTGTCAACGGGCAAGATATCCTATATTTCAAATTTCCAAATGACAAATTTCATCAACTCTCCGTTGTCATTACAATAATCTCGTGCAGTGAATTATCCAGCCTTAATATCCATATTCAGGAAACAAAGTATTTCATTTTCTATGGAACGATAGTGATTTTGCCTGTGTAGGTACGATGGCAAAAAAGCACTGTGATGTTGTGAAGTTAATTTATACAATTAATTTCATTGTAGAGTGAATAGCTCTTCCCTACTAGCTCTGTGTATAATTTTATTACAATTCTCTCTATACTGTTCTCCGATAGCAGCACAGATAATAAAACAAACTATCAACCAATCAAAAACAAGCATTGGAAGGTAATTCAAGCTCTGTATGAACTAGGCTCCTCCTCTTTCATTGCTGCTCTTTGACAGTTGCACACGGCAGAGTATTGCTCAGATTGCAATCTTTGTAGTACATTCTTTACTATTATACCTATTTACATTTGTACTTTTATTGTGTCATTCTGCTTAATCGTCTTTTAGTGCCCCTGGATAGATATTTGTCTCTGTCTCTCCTCCCTCACACCTATACCTCTGCGAGCCTATTTCCTTTGCTTTACTTGGGTGCCACAGCTTTCCTGCCACAATGATGGCATCTACCTGTTTTGGGGTCTGTTCAGAGGTCTGGGGTGCTGAGGCTAACTCACAGCTGTTTTCTTCGCAGGGGAAAGGAGACCAAGAACCTTTTATGGGAATCATGTGCTTTCAGTACAAGACATTGCTACCTACCAACCTAGAATTTAGGGGGTAGCTAGTGTTTGGAGAGGGACTACAATCCCTGTATAGCACATTTTCCAGTCATCCTTAATTTCTTGTCTCATATGATGTCCTTGGGCAGTCTTACCGATCCATTAATGTCATGCACTCAGCCATCTCCTCAGCCCACGTCCCATCCAATGGAATTCCAGTTGTCTAAGATCTTATATTTGTTGACTGCATCAGGGAGTCAGTTGGCTTCACCACCAACACCAAAGTATGCTCACCTTTGGGACATGGAATTGATTTTACGAATCATATGAGACTGGCTGGATAACAACTGATTATCCCTTTGACAACCATCTGCAAACGTAACCTTTAATTATGTCTTGTCTCGTTCCATCGGGTATCAGATATTGACCATTTTTCCTTTAGACCGGATAGAGGATGGCATATCTTTCACTGTTTCTTGTTGTGTGAAAGTGGATTCTTTGTAGATTATTTTTATCGCTTTTTTCTTGACTTACCTCAACATCAAAGTAACTGCTCCGCAACGGCAGTCTCGCTCGGCTCAAGCTCTTGACTCATACAAAGACATTTCTTGGCACTTATTTTACATACTGTTATTGTTTCACATTTATTTAGGCAGTTAGTCTGTAAATGTATTTAGTGATAGCATGCTTGTAGACTTAAAGGGACACTCCACTGCCCAAATAAAAGAAAATCACTGTTTAGTAGATATTCACCAAATGAAAACTTTCATGCATTTAATTATTAAGTTATATCTAAAAGCAGCTTGTAAAAACTGCAGATCTCTTTTCTGCTGCATTTGCAAGCCCTCCTTTTCTAACCCCGCCCAGACTTTCTGTGGCTGTCCAATCACAGATTTCCCAATGCAGCTCAATGAGAAGACTTTGCAAGGCAGGTGCTCTGGGCAATTGCTGCCTTTTGAGATTATCTTCACTGACCAGGAAGTAACAGGATCTGTCGTCAGCTTGAAAAGCCAGGGGGGATGTAACCAGTATAATCTATTTCTATTGAAATCTGTACTTTTTCATAAATAAAAAAATAAAAAATAGTACACACATAAAGCTTTTCAGCAAATAAAGTGCATTAGGGGACTGGAATGTCCTTTAACATCTGTTGCTTTTATGATTTTTTTAACCCCTTAACCCCTTAAGGACCAAACGTCTGGAATAAAAGGAAATCATGACATGTCACACATGTCATGTGTCCTTAAGAGGTAAATTGTTCACATTTGATTCCTTTCACATTTCTATTTCTTTCAGACTAATTTTCTTTGGCTGGGTTAGTTTTTAGGAACGCTTGGGGAATTGTTTGCTCTGGTGTCTCCTGCAAGTTCTCATCTCTGATAGGATTATAGTCCACGTTTGCTTTTTCGATTGTATGTTTATTATTATCATTCACATCAAAGAAATTATGCCCTGTTTGTAGTACCTCCCGATACTTGTTTTTGATTGGTTAATAGTTAATGTTCTTGTCTGTGCTGCTATTGGAGTACAGTACAGAGAGAATTGCAAACTTTAAAGTCTTCTGCCATTATTAAAATTAAGATTATAGTACACTAAAGCTACCATAATCTACAATTCTGTCATCTGTCTCCAGCCTTGTGTTTCCTGGATTCTAGTACTGAACAAAATATCCTATTTAACAACCAGCATTCTATTTACCTTAGGTAGATAGACTTCATGTGAGTTCCACTCCATCATATAGCAGACTACAATCTTACAATGTACAGAAAAACAAACTAAATGGGAGAGAGTCTTTACAGAAAAACAAGCACATGTGAAAGGCATCTTTAGAGCCACATTCTGTACATAATGCTGGTAGTTTGGGAATCTGCATTCTTAAAGGGACACTATAGTCACTAGAACAACTACAGCTTATTGTATTTGTTCTCATGAGTATAGACGGTCCCTGCAGGCTTTTTGCTGTAAACACTGCATTTTCAGAGAAAAGGCAGTGTTTACATTACAGCCTAAGGATACCTCAGTTGGTGACTCCTAATGATGTCAGCCAATGATCAAAGACAAGGCCAGTGTAGCACTGGAAATAAGGTAAGCTTTCTCACTTTTTAAAGGTAGCAAGGAAGGGCAAGCCAATTAAATTGAGGTTTTACTACTGTAGGTTCAGGAATACACATTTGTGTTCTTCACCCTATAGTGTGTCTTGAAACATAGCTGCACATGCCTTACAAATAGATTATAGTAAATTATCATGGTTTAAAATAATCATCTACTTTTTTAAATTTAATTGTATGACAAATAGATTGTAATTTCGACCTATATTTTCATTCCATTGTCATAACTAATGTATATTTTTGATATAATATTAAGTCAAGCGGCTACCCACCAGTAGTGATGTCGCGAACCCGAACCGCCCGAAACGCCATTGACTTCAATGGGGAGGCGAATTTTAAAACACACAGGGACTCTTTCTGGCCACAATAGGGATGGAAAAGTTGTTTCAAGGGGACTAACACCTGGACTGTGGCATGCCGGAGGGGGATCCATGACAAAACTCCCATGGAAAATTACACAGTTGATACAGAGTCTGGTTTTAATCCATAAAGGGCAGAAATCACCTAACATTTCTAAATCACAATCAATATGGATTGACACCTGACATATGACATATTGACACCTTGACATATGGATTGACACCTGTCCTCAGTAGTGATGTCGCGAACCCGAAATTTTCGGTTCGCGAACGGCGAACGCGAACTTCCGCAAATGTTCGCGAACCGGCGAACCGCCCGAAACGCCATTGACTTCAATGGGAGGCGAATTTTAAAACACACAGGGACTCTTTCTGGCCACAATAGGGATGGAAAAGTTGTTTCAAGGGGACTAACACCTGGACTGTGGCATGCCGGAGGGGGATCCATGGCAAAACTCCCATGGAAAATTACACAGTTGATGCAGAGTCTGGTTTTAATCCATAAAGGGCAGAAATCACCTAACATTCCTAAATCACAATGAATATGAATTGACACCTGACATAT
>OW240915.1:325470908-325521565 GCA_933207985.1 Pelobates cultripes | reverse complement strand
ACATTTTCTGTGGAATAATAAGAAAATACTAAAGTTCAAATATGTAATTAGTACAAAAATAGCAAATAATTTGCATTTTTACAGAACATATTCTAAGGATCACAAAGAATTCAAGGCTTAAGTAGGGATTTCAGAGAACAGTTGTGTCTATTAGTGATTGGGGGTGTAAATAATTAAGTGTTGTTCTCTGTTTTATAATTAGTCACAAGAAAAATTGACTTTATTGGCAGTGTGAGATACCGAGTAATGCCAAGACAAGATTATTTACTCAACAGTCGTGAGAGGCACAGAGAAATTTATCTTGTTGTTTTTGTATGTGCAGAATTTAATTGGTTACAAGATACATTACTGAAAAGCCTGTGTCTTAAACTAAGTGGATTCAATAAAAGAAATATAAAAATGCAGAAGGAGGCTGTAATTCCTCTGTTTGTATCTAATCTAGATACAAGGAAGCAGTCTTGAAAAAAATGTAATCTTCACCCTCCATAACCACTCTCTGAAAAACTACAAATTGCAATAAAAAGAAAGCGTGTCCAATCACATCTCTTCAGTTTGTCAGTTACATTATTCTGTCCTCTGTTCACATCAACAGCTCCAACACTCAACCTTTAAGAGTTTTCTAGGGATAACTCATTCTTGTGGACTTCTGTTCTCCAGACTCAACAGTTTAAACTAGGTTCAAATCCTTTAACCCCTTAAGGACCAAACTTCTGGAATAAAAGGGAATCATGACATGTCACACATGTCATGTGTCCTTAAGGGGTTAAAGGGACACTATAGGCATCAAAACAACTTTATCTTAATGAAGCAGGTTTTGTGTATAGATAATGCCTTTACAGTCTCACTGCTCAATTCTCTGATATTTAGGAGTTAAATTACTTTTGTTTCTGTTTATGCAGCCCTAGTCACACCTCTCCTTGCTGTGAATAAAAAAAAAATGGTTTCATTTCCAATCAAATCTTAACTTGCGTAAAACTTTTTTATAGAAACATAGAAACATAGAATGTGACGGCAGATAGGAACCATTCGGCCCATCTAGTCTGCCCAATTTTCTAAATACTTTCATTAGTCCTGGCCTTATCTTATAGTTAGGATAGCCTTATGCCTATCCCACGCATGCTTAAACTCCTTTACTGTGTTAACCTCTACCACTTCAGCTGGAAGGCTATTCCATGCATCCACTACCCTCTCAGTAAAGTAATACTTCCTGATATTATTTTTAAACCTTTGTCCCTCTAATTTAAGACTATGTCCTCTTGTTGTGGTAGTTTTTCTTCTTTTAAATATAGTCTCCTCCTTTACTGTGTTGATTCCCTTTATATATTTAAATGTTTCTATCATATCCCCCCTGTCTCGTCTTTCCTCCAAGCTATACATGTTAAGATCCTTTAACCTTTCCTGGTAAGTTTTATCCCGCAATCCATGAACCAGTTTAGTAGTCCTTCTCTGAACCCTCTCTAAGGTATCAATATCCTTCTGAAGATACGGTCTCCAGTACTGTGTACAATACTCCAAGTGAGGTCTCACCAGTGTTCTGTACAATGGCATGAGCACTTCCCTCTTTCAACTGCTAATACCTCTCCCTATACAACCAAGCATTCTGCTAGCATTTCCTGCTGCTCTATTACATTGTCTGCCTACCTTTAAGTCATCAGAAATAATCACCCCTAAATCCCTTTCCTCAGATGTTGAGGTTAGGACTCTATCAAATATTCTGTACTCTGCCCTTGGGTTTTTACGTCCAAGATGCATTATCTTGCACTTATCTACATTAAATGTCAGTTGCCACAAGTCTGACCATTTCTGTAGTTTACGTAAATCATTTGCTATTTGGCTTATCCCTCCTGGAACATCAACCCTGTTACATATCATCAGCAAAAAGACATACCTTACCATCAAGACCTTCTGCAATATCACTAATAAAAATATTATAGAGAATGGGTCCAAGTACAGATCCCTGAGGTACCCCACTGGTGACAAGCCCAAGCTTCGAATATACTCCATTAACTACAACCCTCTGTTACCTGTCACACAGCCACTGCCTTACCCATTCAACAATATTGGAATCCAAACTTAAAGATTGCAGTTTATTAATAAGCCTTCTATGTGCAACAGTGTCAAAAGCCTTGCTGAAATCTAGGTAAGCGATGTCTACTGCACCACCCTGATCTATCATTTTAGTTACCCAATCAAAAAAAATCAATAAGATTAGTTTGGCATGATCTCCCTGAAGTAAACCAATGTTGTCTCTGATCTTGAAATCCATGTGTTTTTCGATGTTCAACAATCCTATCCTTTAACATGGTTTCCATTACTTTCCCCACTACTGAAGTAAGGCTTACTGGCCTATAGTTGCCTGACTCCTCCCTACTACCTTTCTTGTGGACGGGCACAACATTCTCTAACTTCCAATCTTCTGGGACTACTCCTGTTAACAATGATTGGTTAAATAAATCTGTTAATGGTTTTGCTAGTACACGACTAAGCTCTTTTAATAACTTTGGGTGTATTCCATCCGGTCCCATTCACTTATTTGTCTTTACTTTTGACAGTTGAAATAGAACCTCTTCCTCTGTAAACTCACATGTAATAAATGGCTCATTTGTCCTTTTTCCTAACTGAGGTCCCTTTCCTTCATTTTCATCTGTAAATACTGAACAAAAATATTAATTGAGGCAGTCAGCTAGACCTTTATCCTCTTCTACATACCTTCCTTCTTTTGTTTTTCATCTAACAAATCCTTGTTTTACTTTCCTTTTCTCATTTATGTATCTAAAAAATTATCTCCTGCCTTGTAAATTAAACTTTAATCACACGCAGGAGGCTACTGCATGGTCTAGCAAGCTAGTAACAGAAGGGGAGGTAAAAAATTTAAAAATAAATAGAATGCACAAAAAAGGAAGTGTAAACATCAGATCTCTCTTTACAGGTAGTGTTTAGAGTAGCTGTGTAAGTCACATGCAGGGAGGTGTGACTAATGTTGTATAAACAAACTCCTAAATGGCAGAGAAAGGGCATCTGGGCCACCTTGATTTTGCTGGAAGAAGAATTGGAATCTCCCTTTGGAATAAATTGGTGACAGAGCCTTTATATTTTTTTTACTAATAACTAGAAGTTGATCAGTTAATTTTCTCCATTTCATTTTTCAGTTTGCTTCACTAAAAAGGTATGGCAAGATGAAACTGATAAATATTTTTATTACATTTTATAGATACATTAAAATATGCACAAACACTTATCCAAATAATAAAATATAACTGGATACACAGATTTAAATGTGGATGCAACCACATGTTTTTGAGAGGAGCTTTGTATGATTAATAACTAAATACCAAGAACGTTTTGACCTGTAAACGGTTATTTTTTTCTATTCTAAATGCCATGTAAACGAATCAATTCCAAATAAAAAATAAATATATTATTATTGACTAGAATACACGATGGACATCCAGTGTGACCAACAGAAGTAAAATGCCATTGATATCAGTGGTTAATTAAAATGTTATGTTCAGAAAACAGCTTAACGCATTTAACATATATATATTTTTAATGACATTTGTGCATACTATAACTTTCTAACTATATTTATCTATAGCCAGATAAGCATACTCAAGAACTAAGTGATTAAATTGTTATTCGTCCTACTGAAAAGACAGGTGTGCGTATATGGTAGATTTAAATGTCAGAATAAAGATTTTTTTCACCTTTACAGTAAACATATGGCGTACATTTGCAGATATAAAGGAGCTAGCGTTCAGTCGTATTAACACCTAATATAAAACCAAGAAAATACAGGGCGCCTGTAACAGGACTTCACCAGCACCAAAGCCCTGTGGACTAAAACAGTGAAAATGTTGAAATTATTGCAAGGGAATACCATTACTGGGGAATACAGCCGTTCGTATGATTTCAGACGAATTCTTTGTGTTAAGTATGGATGGCCGGCATTTCGGCACTTTACACGTGGCCGCGGCCATTTTACGTGCGAACAGCGGTGGTTGCCCGTCGACGCGTGGAACTAAAATCGGATACGCAAACAGGCGAACACCGCTGAGACCTCCATACAACCAGAACTTCGCACGGAAACTACCGAATCACGGGCCATTCGGTAGTTTCACTTAATCAGCTATGGGGAATCCAGCGAACTCGGAGATAGTTGTGGATGGCAAGAATTTCGTCTGTTTTAACCGGCGAACAGAGACCGACTGCAGGGCCAAAACTTGTGGAACTCTTTTCGGCTAGAAAATCCGTGCAGTCGGTCAAAACTTCAAACCTCCATAACTCCCGAACCCCATAACCGAATGGGCTGAAATTTCGACAGATTGTTCCCCTAACCAAGACCTTTCAAGCGGTACTGGACTTAAAGGTGTACCCCCTGTTTTTGGGGTACATCCAGAACTAGGGTGAAAAATGGTACGTTATAATTATGTTATGTGTTTATCTGAGGGGAGGAGACGTGGGGGTGTTACCCTGTGTGTAATTGGTTATTTTCATCCTCCCCCTGGGAGTGTCCTGTGTGTACTTGTTCCTAATAAAAAGCAGGCTGGGTTTCCCAGACCTGAGATCTTCTTGACCCTTCAAAACGTAGCCTTGTCTCGTTCTTGGAAGGGGATTATTTGGGAATGTTATTCTGCTCCTGTTACAGCTGAACCTGACTTTTACTCTGGATACCGTAGATGGGATTATACCAGCTTACTTCTCCACAGCAGCTTGCAGGGAAAAAGGACGTCTCCAACGGCCGATACCCTCTCTCTACCAGGGTAGCCGTTACAGCGCCAAAATCACCAGATAAATGAACGAGGATAATAATAAAATGAATATGGATAATACAGTTTATTTAATAATATGCACCAACACTGTGCAAATGGTTAAAAAATATATCTACATAAAAAGCCTTAATAGGCTAAAGACCCATAGGTACAGCAGTTCTAAATAACATGAAGTGCTAAATGCTAAAGTGCAGACAGTGAAATAAAGTGGCAGAGTGCAACTCCCATCACTTCAAGCTAGTATCCACTAATAATGTCCACAGCTGATCACATAGGCAAAAGTCATGTAAAACAGAAACTGCTAATACCAAAGTAAAAGGGTCCCCAGTGCTGCTCAACGCGTTTCGTCCTTCAGACTTCATCATGAGCTTCTTAATCTTCTCAAAACTCTTCTCTCTTTTAAATCCGCCGGTCCGCCGGTTCTCTCTTAAAAAACTTTTTCAAATAAAATATATGTATATATATATATATATTTTAGATGAATTAGAATTTATTATTTATCTCTTCAGATTTGTTTATGATCTCCTTAAGAAATGTTTTTTAAATAATGTTTTTTAACAAATGTTTTTATATATATATTTTTGATGCTGAATATCTTTGCCTCTGCTGTTATTTAAGATCCATTATAGATGTCCCCATTCTATCTATCTATATGTATCTATTTATGGACATAATATCTTTTTATGGATATATTATCTGTCTCTTTATTGCCATTATGATTATTATTTTTATTTGATCTTGGATTTCCTTATATGTGACCTGTTCTATAAACATATATTGTATTCATTTCATTCATGTTATAAATGTGCTTCTAGTGTTTTTTCATTCCCCTTCTGTTTTCAAATAGATCCTAGATATATCATCATTTTTCCTATATGTGCTATATGCACCTTCTTTTATATTTATTATAATTTTTGTTCTTAATATACTCCCTTTTTAATACATTTTCTCTTCCCCATGAAGCTACATTTATATATAATTGTATCAGCCGTCAGTTCTTGATGTAAACACAGTTTTAGCATTTACCATGAACATTCTTGATGTAGGACGTTCAGTTGCTACTGTGCATATAGAACAATAAAGATTATTTGCGTTCCAGCGTGGCAGCGCATGCGCAGAACGTACACGCGTACGTCATGACGTATGACGTATGACTGCTATATACCAGTAAGGTTGGAAACGAATCCTTAGTGTGCACGTTAGTTAATTTTATTGTCATATATTTTTACTGATATGCTATACATACTGAACAGCTGACATATTGGTGATTTCGAAGGGATGTCAATGTAACTGGTAGTTATTGCTACAATGGGACATAAATATATTTTATTAAAAACAGCTAGAAGGAAAATTGGTGCCAAGTCCCCTAATTGTTGTGCCTGTGTGCGTTTTGTGCTTACTTTAAACTTAAAAAGTAAGTATTTTAAAGAAAATTCAGTAAATGCATTAGTTAGTAATCCCAGGGTGCTTGTCAGATCCTATTATTCGGATAAAAAAAAACACACAGTTTGAGCTGTTTATTTTTTCATTTTCCCAGGTATGTGTTTGGTACAGTATGTTTTAAGACTTGAAGTTCTTTCTTCTGAAGAGGCAAAGTACTTGCAAGTGGATTACTTTTTTTACTCTTCAAATGAAAATGTATTTTTTTGTTTTTATTATTTCCCTTCTCTTTATTGTGGATTGATCAAAATGTAATGGTGAGGTGTTAACAGGCAAATGCAGATATATTTAGAAATTAAATGCATTTATACAGCACTCATTCAACATGCAGTCCATACACAGGTGACATGTTAATCACGCCTAGCTTACTGTCAGCTAGACAGAATGTCATGGGCCAGTCTGACCTTAGCAGTTAGACATGTGCGATTTGTTTTGTTCCGAATGTACATTCGTACGAATTTCATGCCATTAGGACATTCAGATGCTTATAAATGTCCAAAGTGCCGAAGTCCCGAAGCGCCAAACTTCTGAAGTGTCAAAGTTTGGTAGTTCGGAAGTGCGAAGCTCCAAAGTGCCAAAGTGATTTGAATTTCTGAAAAGTGGCAAAACAAGAGAGAGTGAGGGAAAATTATGTGAATGATGACAGGAATCTTGACCAATATCCTGTACGCGTCACATCGCGGCTGCCAGCAGACCCTGAAGGACATGCGAGAGTAAGTACTTTGCTCCCTCACCGTCTGGCATGGAATGTTTGTCCCACGCAGTCTCACACAGTCTCTACTGCGTATGACTGCATCGGACAAAAATCCTTAGCCAGTTATTATAAAGGATATATAAAGTAGACATGTGCAATTTGTTTCATTCCGAATGTAAATTCGTACAAATTTCATGACATTCGGATGCTTACGAATGTCCGAAGTGCCGAAGTTCCTAAGTGCTAAACCAAACTGAATGCCATTGGTCTGAATTAGAAAAATAACAAATCTTTTTTTACTTACCTGAAATTTCCAAATCGAACCAGATTTTTGGCCCATGCACATACGTGCAGTGCATCTCTCCTTTAGAATAATATTGGGTTTGTATGAAAGGAAGTGCACAGGGTTTTTACAAAGTACATGGGATTTACATATTGTATAGCGATAAATTAGGATATAGTACTTCTCTATCTGCTTTTCCTCAGTTTTAAAGTGTCCAGTGTTCTGTATGTTATAAAAAAAAATAATATTTGCCCGCTGATGGAGAAAACACCCAGTGAGCCAATAGTTAAAAATCTAAAGTTGTGGCAGTTGACCAGCACTTGACAGCTATCTGCCCCATTAAATAGTTTTAAACAAATAATAAATTAATAAAAAACAATAAGACCCCCATAGTACTGTAAGGGAGGTGTAAAACCTGCATATGCCCCTCCTACCATATGGCAGGTGTGGGCACTACTAAAAGTAGTGACTGGTCATCCATTGCTGCCCAGTTACTAGAAAAGGTGAAATAATGGGGAGGACATCCTACCGTGCCCAACCTGTGGGCTATTCAGTAAAATAGACCACTCTGAAAGTTAACCCTTACTTCTCTCAAGTCTTGGCTGTGAAAACATTCGGATTGGTTGGCTTATTATCAGCCAAACAGAGTGCTCTTACTGATATTACATAGCGAGGGAAGTTTCTCCACACAATGTAATAGCTGATAATAGCCTTTATAAAGACTTCCCATGCTATTAGAGCTGAATCTTTTTTTTTTTTTAAACCGTTATTAGTTTTTTTGTCTCCTGCACTATTGTTAGGGTGAGGCGGGGCAGGGTCCTTTATCATAAATGGGGATCAGGGGTCTCGCTTATTTTAAACAGTAGATATGCCACATGCCAGGTGGGGGCAAAGGGAAGCTTTAAACATCCCTACAGTAATATGGGGGTCTTATTGACCCTCAATGAATTTTATTTAGTTTGTTTGTTTGTGTTTATTTTTTTAATGTTACTTAAAGATACCTAACCCTTCCAGCCAGGGGGAATATAATACCTACAATTATTGTTTGCTTGCTTAAAAGCAATCCTGCTGGATGCATTCATTGCTTATTCAGTGTAAAATCAATGCTTTGGGAATATTACAAATCCTACAATTCAGACAAAGAACGCATCTGGTCAATTGCTGCAGATTCTATTGGCTTGCACGAGTCCCAACCGTATTTCACCTTAGTAAATCTGAGAATTGCCTTTGCGATTGGAATTCGGTAAGTTTCACTGGCTTTTGTCCATCTATCTATCTGGTGCTTAGTGAATAAACATGATAGTTATCGTCAGACTCTTGCTTGCAGTTACCGTTTTCACCACTAGAGGTGTGACAGGCTCAGTGTGCTGGACCAAGTGACATCGTGCCTTATAGAACCCACCCATCACCCTGGGGGTGTTTCTCTTTTGTCTTACTTCTATGCGATGACTATTGCATGCTATTTCTGCCCATGTAACCCTCCCATATAGCATGTCTGTCATGCTGGTAACAATGCATTCTAGTCTATTACTCATACATGCATTGCAGGAGCTTTTACTTCCACTTGTCACCAGGAGCTTTCATTGTATCTCCATCATTCCCCCTCTTTTGGCACACCACACTTTCATCACACTTTCTTACCCAATAGGCAGAATGTGAATTAGGTAATAGGGGAATGTTAAATGCCAGTCTCTCTTAACAAAATATACATTCTGAATATATCGGTACAGTATCCATCTGTCTATCCATCCATCAATCCATCCATAAATCTATCCATCCAATAATGTAAGAGATAAACATATCTCGGATAACTGAATAATAACTAAATTAGATAGATGCCATGGGAGTTTACCTCTTGCGATAGAATCCACACCTATAGCAGAAACTCTGAGGATCCCCAGTGGATCACTTTGTAAAGGTTTAACTTTGGGCATGCTGTCAGCACTTTACAACACATTACACAACAAATATTAAAACAGTGCGAGATTATTAACAAGATATAACTGAGCATTGCAGGCAGCTTATTACAAAAATGAGAGGACATTACAATTCTATTCTCTCCTTTTTCAGGTAGTTGCTAAAGTATTCATTGTAGTACACAGCATATCTGTTGCTTATTTGAACACATTCCTTGCCCAGTCAAGGCTGCTCAATGAAGGAAGGTTTTAGTACGATTTCATAGGCTTTTGAATAAAAAGTGACAGTTATTGATATCCAAGGGGCTTTTCTTTTCAGGGGTCTGTATTGATTTTGTCTTGTAATGATGGACATTAAGTAGCTAAACTGCATTTCAAAGCATCCCATCATTTATTTTTTTTCATGTTGGAGATTTGAATCGACCTCATTATGAGAGATCAAATTATTTCACTTCAATTAACAGCACAGAATGACAGCCCTAGAAACTGCTATATCTGGTTCTGCAGATATTCTGAATGTCATAAAAATAATCAATGTACATAACTTTCTAATCTGTTATCTAAATGTACACAGAGCTGGAACCTCACTCTCTTTATTTATGTGGGCAAAATTCCGGACCAGATCTTTCATTTGTGATAGCATAGAAAGCTAATTACTTGCAGTTGGTTTCATTATGCACACACAGCCAGACGTTCTTCCGTTTCCTTCATGGTCTGAGCTGAGGACACCACCTGTTTTTAACTCACAGTTTCCGATATGAGCCTTTTATAGCATTCATGTTTATATAATCTAACACTGTAGTTTGAGTATTCACTAATGGCAATGGTTATATTTAAAGGTTAACCAGGAAACATGCATATTTCAGGTTTGAGCAATTCAGTGTCTGCTAATACAACTAAAATGTCAGAATTCTTGACAGAGTACTGGAATTTGAAACATTATAAATGATTATTCCCCCCCAAAATTTTTTTACAAGGAATTTGAGAAAACCCAACTGAGATAACTCTACCAAATAAAGCTCTAATTCTGAGTTCAATCGTGCAAAGCACTTAATCAATTTAGAGGAACTTCACATTTGGTTGAAATGACACCAAAATCAATGCATTATAATATAAAAGATCCAACTATGCAACAATATAACAACATTAAACATTAAAGAAACACATACAGTGTGCTGAAAACAGTGAACATATATTTAAGGAATCTAAGGTCAATGTGCGATTCATATAAAATGAATTTTAATGTGTGGATGTCTGGATGCGCTCTAAACATTAGTTCGTCCTGCTTTATCGACTCTACCAGTTGGTGTTCTTGGCCAGTGACCAGTTTTGTTGCTCTGTCTTCTTATTCTCCAGTGTCAGGATTACTGTAGATGCCCAACATGCAGAACTTCAGTAGATAATAAAAAAATACCTAAGACGTATTACCGGGCCTTAGAATGGCCGGATTTAACGTATAAAGGCAAAAAAAACACAAGACAGGGTAAAGACAATATGTAGAAATAACGTAAACGATGAAGTCAAGGAAAGGAGATATCAGAATAGTCAGGAGCCAAGCCAAAGGTCAAGGAATACAGAGATTGGATAGTCAAAAGGGAAGCCAAGGTCAAATACACAAGAATCAATACAAGGAACGCGCTCTCGGATAACCACAATGGAAACCACAACAGGGCACAGAGAAATGGACAAAACAGGCTTATATAGTCTAAGGTGCTTCCTGATTGGCTGCAGGTAAGCATGTGATACGCCTACATAATTAATGATCTGTCCCTTTAAGTGTTAAACAAAAAAAACCTTAAAACTTTCTAATGTTTACAGACCCGGCCGCTATGAGGAGGAGGAGCCACTACTAAGTTCAGGTGAGTGATTGGCAGCACTCCCATTGCCTTGTGGGAATGCCGCCAGACCAAGGAGTGCCCACGGCGTCTCAGTCCGTTCCCGGGCGTGAGCGGACCCAACGGGCATCTGCTGGAAAGGTAAGTATTCGACGGTATTCCCCTTAGCGTGAGGGAATGCCGCTGCAACAATGTGCGCCCGCTGGGTCCCATACCACCCTCTGACAGGAGCAGACCCGGCGGGCGGCGTGACATCCAGGCTTTGAAGTCTATGACTTGGACTACTTACAGTGAAGACTTGTCTGTCCCTTTCTAGATGCATCTTCATGGTACAATATCTCTCCTATGCAATCTGTTAAATTCTATGTCTCATTAGTTTCCTCAGCAGAGTGGTGTGGATTATTAGGCTTCACCTCAAAATGTTGTTTACGGGTATCCATATTCTAGTGCCCTTCTTGAGGTGCATTCATGTCAGGTTAGACATGTGACTCTGTCTTTTATGGTTATGTAAAAACTTCCTCACTTACTCTTCCAAGTGCTAATCCAATGGTCCAATGGAAAGTACAGAGACCTTGGATGTAGATTTCTGTATAATTTTTTTCCATCATTTTGAAACACACCGATGTGGCCATATTACTGGCCATTTACACTTTTTTGCATTACTGTCTCTGTTATTTCCAGACCGTACTATTCTGGAACTTTGTCACACCAATGGCAGTATAGTTGTAGATATGTTGACATACATAAATACAAACATAAAATTCACAGGTAATGACTTATTTTATTTGTTGTATAGAAAACTTCTCTTATGTCATGTTTGAGAAGTCTACTTTACCGTCTACTTTAAACTACAGAATTAAAATTAGTTAGAACGTAACGTTTTGAACAGAATGCACTTGACACTGACCTTACATTGTGCTCTGAGTGGTTATTGTTCGCCAACATTTTTCCTTCTAACAATTACGTAACATAATTTTAATTTACTATTTGGACATTAGACAGAATTGGAAATATAAAATGTGCATTTGGCATTGGCTAACAGAGATTCCTGTTCAGATTTTCCATTCTCGATATTGTAATAAGTTAATCGCTTGCATTCGGATTTTCTCTAGGGCATATTTTCCATTTTCTCCATCTGTTCCACCCTCTTATTCCACAGTCCAAAAATGCTATATTTTTTATGAATGAGCCTCTATAAATAATATTTAAAGTTTAGATTTAAAGTAATTTAAATTATTGAATATTTACTGGAATTCATTCTGACTCCGCTGAATAGAATACAAATTATATTCACATGCCATATTTAGTCACAGCTGGGCATAGAGTCACAAACATTTTAACATAAAACTCATTTTTTAGAGGTATTCTACTATACGTCAATGGATAGACACATATAAAAAAACACAAAACTAAGATAGTCTTTAAAATGGCAATCTATCATAAAATGCAAATAATTTAAATGCTTGACTCCAAAAAGAAAAAGTGGAGACAGTTGCGGCTCTTCCAACATATATAAAACAGTCGGCTCACATTTGTTAGAGTTTTATGACTCTCAAAAAAGTGTAAATACTTTAAACTGGCACAGGTAGCTCTACTAAGGGAAAGGAGAAAAGTAAAACAAAATTAAAATATTAAATTTCATGCATTTGGATTCACCCATGAATACTCATTGCACCATAATCACTACAATGAACTGTAGAGGTTATGCTGGACAGAGTGTGAAATTATCTCATTTACTACAATACAAAATGGATTATGTATATCCCTCAGTAATTCAGAATGTATATACATGTAACAATGAGTACCATATATTATCCACAATGATATTTTAGGTCCACTCTGGACATATCCTGTTTGGCGAGTGATTTTTGTGAGTAACTGATATGTGCAGCTGATAATATTAATTCAGTCTCTTTCCCTTTAGTTCCAGGACAAGAATTTGGGAGATAGGAACAGCGACAGCAAATAGTCTAACTCCCACCAGTATATATGACCATGTCCTCTTCTAAGATAAAGGAATCCTAGAATCCTAACCGTGATACTAACTTTAAAAAAATCATCACCTTACACTGAAGTATTTTTATAGGAAAATAATGGCTTGTAAAAGTTTTGCGGCTAATTATAATCCCTCCAGAACTCTTTCAAGGCATTATATTCCCAGAATACACAGGTAAAGCAGATATATTAGAAGTAATGCACCGGTGTTACTTCTTGCCAGTAGAGGGCACAGAGCAACGTATTCTGGAGACTTATTGTTAGCGATAAGTCAGCCATGTATTGTACCACTGCTAGTTGTGAAAGCATTCTATATAAATATTATTCTCATAATATTGTTTACAAATAAACAGTACAATTGATGGCTAAAAACAGATCGTTTGATCTTCCATGAGCATATTGGCCTATCTCCTGCACCCCCAGATGTAAACATTTTGACTTTTCGGAGGAAAGGTTTTACAACACCCCTCTACATAGGTAGAGGGAATTACCCTTCGAAATTTGTTACTAGACAAGGTGAGGAACAACACGGGAGCAGGTATGAATGAAAGTAGAATTTATTTTAACAAAATAATTTATTATTAAAAATGTAACACAATACTTTAAACACATATAAATGTTTTGGAAGTGGTTATATTCAGGTATGATATATATCTAGATATGTACAGCATCCAGTTATTTGTGAAATATTTCTGATAACAAAATGAATGTAGAATCTTCAGCTCCTCCAGTTCACGGCATTTCCTAAACCATTTGAAGTGTTGCTTCAAATTCTCTTTGTAATCAGAATAGGAATGGAGAGATAATTGGAATATTATATAGAACATTATATTTTAGATAAATGTCAGAGAGGGAATACGGTTGATAAAAAGCACAGACCTCTCTAATTAAAGTTAGGGTTACAGCTGGGAGATTGACAGAAACATAAAAACCCGCAATATAAGAGTGAAATTATTACATTACAGACAGATTTGAGCACAAAGAAGCAGAGAAGGTATAGAATTGCCGAGAGACTGTCTGCTAGGATTAAACCGTAGGATGTGCTTCCTAAAAGACCTTATATGGACAGTAACTTCCTTTCTGTGCTCGGATAGACGAGCAGGACCCTGAAACTGACTTGACAAATACAACACAGAGCGACTATGCAGCCTCAGCACGATATTTGGAATGCAAAATGAGGGGTGTCTTCAGATGGTCTTTGTCACTAATTACAGGGTAAAACTGATTTTCATTAGATTCTACCAGAAAACCAACTCTATATGCATGCCTAATTAGTTGAATAGGAAGCTGTAATGAATCTTTTTTTTTTTTTACCTTTCACTGAATGCAAATTAACAGATTATTATAGGTTGGGCAATTCACGCTTGGCTGTCAGGTTGGCTTCCTTGAGGGTAATTTAAAAAAAACAACCTTATTTTTGACCTTTTTGTGAGTCATAAAGATATTTAGCATATTATCAAAGAATTAAGATCAGAAAATGTGAAAATGATTTGCTGTATAACCATCCATTCACTCGTTATTAAATCGTTATTAAAACAAAGACATTAGAGGTCTCTCTAAAGAGGAACATATGTTTAATCAGTATGCTCTCAAGTGCTTTAAGTCCGGTGAAGAGAAAAATTCTTATATATAAAATGGTTTATTGGGTCTGTACCTGACTGATTCTTGAGCAAGATGCTGATTGCAGAGTTCCTGGGTTGCAAACTCAAATTAAGCATAAATCTTGAAGATTATTGCTATTTCCAGCAGTTATTTGATGGGATCGCTTACCTTGCACCTGAATCCCCCAGCGTACTCTGTGACACTGAAAGCGTGCCTGCTATAAGGATATGGTGAGCCAAATTAGGTTCTGAATGGCGAATTTGCCAATATGAATTTGGATCCGACTGGTGAAATCGAGGACTGAAATCGGTGCACAAAGATGATGTTAATCAGTCTAACTTTTCTATCACCCACGAATTATACTAAATTCAGCTATGATGTGGGCCAATAGAAAGTAAGTACTGCCTATATATACTTACCTCTTCTGCTTTATGTTGCCCTGTTGTGGTTCTGGTAGCCCAAGAACGCGTACCTTGTGTCCTGTTGCGCAAATCTCCTGATCTCTGGAGTCCTTTGACTTTGGCTTGTTATAACATTTATCCGGATCTCTCCTGTCTTTATCCTTGGCATTCTCTCTGACTACTATGCCATTAGCCCGGCCACTCTAAGAACGTATATACAGCTTGTTTATTTATTGTGTTATAGTCTGCATGTTTAGGTTCCTCCCCGAGCCTGACATTATCCTATTGAATTTTGCCTAAAGAGGACTGGGATCGATTTGCATCTTTTTTTTTTCCTGGATTGATCAAGTGTTCCCCTGTACTTTTCCTGTTCTTGCCTATAAACCTGCATGAGATGCAACCAGCTCCACATTCTTACATAGCATCAGCACTGCAAAAAGCTCCTTAGACTGGTGGGGTTATCCAGGTCCTCACCAAAGTGGTTATCGGCTAATGCTAATTGTCCTGCACAACATTATCTCTGAGGCCTATGTTAAAATGGCCACCGCTCTAGCCCTACAGCGAACATCCATCTGCCAACCCCCTTGGGTGGAAAAATGTATTATGGCAGTTGATGATCTTTGTGACAGATTCTGAGCATGACTAAAAAAGAAAGCTCTCTCCATGAGAATAATTATCTGCTTTCATTGTACATTGCAATGTTTACTTGTCATAAATCCCTTCACTACTGCGGATTCAAAGAACAAAAAACACTACTTATTTCCCATATTCATGTCTTCCAACAGAAATTTGCTCACTTGGAATAGATGTCATATTTCTTGGTTGGGTAGCATATAGACAGTAAAAATGAGTGCTCTCCAAAAATTATTATGTAATTTTCTAGAGACCGTGTGGAAATAAATACCTAAATATGTTTGTCACAACAAACTTCTGTATATATCTCCAGAATTACTGTTCCACCCTTGTTTTCTCTTCTCCTAACTTTATTATAATGACTCTTCAATGTACTCTGTGACAAACTCCCCTTTTCAAGTGAGTTTGCCACAAGTTCTTGGAGGGGCCTGCTTGCCAGCCTCCTGCCCACAGACTATGGACCCTGTAAACTATGATATAAAAGTCTCCGTTTGTCTATTGGAATTATATCGTTCTGTAACTGAACAGCCGCATGAACCGGAGACCACCCTGGTGCTTGTTAAGCTTAATTGATACATTTTTGCAATTTCTACCGCAGTAGTCTAAGTGTTCATCTGGGTGGCTGCAATTCCTATGGATGACCACGAGGTGGCGGCCATCTTGTTCTCATGCACCAAAACTGCGAATAGACTTCAGGGGGACTTAGGCGCGATTTTATGGAACTATTTTCGGCTATGGGACCATGCCTGCGGTCGGTAAACTATGACTTTCATAAAATTTCTGAACTCCTGAACTGATGTGGGTGATTTTTGGACATGTTGGTCACCCAGATCAGGGCTATCAGGGGATGTAACTAATTTATAGGGGTTTTATGTGTTTTAAGGTATTTCGTTTTTTTTTTTTATAAAAATGTGTTTTTAGTGTTTAGAGATAATTGAGTTTAGTATAGTGCTTGACTCAATTATCTCCAAAGTAAAGGGGAAGGCTTATTGTATTGTATCTGGGAGTGTAGTGCATTTAATCATTGTTCTTATAAGTCTGTGTCTTTGTGTTGGAGTCCCCAACAAGGTCTATGTGGGCGTACCCCTTACATGGGATTGTCATATAAGGCCAAGTGTGGTACCATTAAAATTTATTCCAGCTTACACTCCAAAACTGTGTGTCGTCCTGTTATTGGAGGGAAAAAAGATTTACTCCTGTGTCTGCTGTTCCAGCTTGCAGGGGATTCAACAGGGAAAGTTCCTGTAAGGACTAGAGCTCCCAGGACTGAATGTCGTTCAGTGCCTCTGGCTTTCTAGAGCAAATTCCCATTAGGCTCCAGGAAGGAGCGGTTCCAGGGCCCCAGTCAAACCACGACGACTGTGGGCAGAAGTGCTGCGGTTTGTCCACTTGGCACAGGTACCCAGCTGGGATACAGGGAGCTCCACTACATACTTATTGGAAGATTATCTGTGGCAAGATGGATTAGATTTGTTTGCTTACATTCTCCTTTTTTTTTTTTTTGTGAGTTACGTTTCCACAGTTCCATTGCTCCATTCTTCTCTAAAGGGGATGCAGGTTGGAAAATCCACATCAGCTCCACATTTTTAAGCCATTTCTGCTACATGGTTTTCACTCTTGCAGCATTGTTCTTAATCTAATGAGCATAATGGAATCTTATGCACAGAGAAATTGTGTAACAAAGTATTGAAGAAAAAAGTCAAACATTTACTTCACCTTGTCTATGATTGAAGTGGCAATGATGTATGAACTGCTGCCCAAAGAAGCACATCTGGGTTTCACGGAGCAGGTAGACAGTAATAGCTATTACCTTCTGTTTTGTGTGATTTTTGTTGTTTGGTTTCCAAATCAGAATCTCGGTTCTGAAATTCTGCCGAGCCGAACCAATATATTTGGGTGTTCCAAAACGCTTTCTAGTTTTGGAAAAGATGGTTTGGCCAGGTCACATTTTCTCCCCATGCGCAAGTATAGTAATCAATGGGATTTTCAACCCTGTTTCTTGAAAGCTAGATTTTTTTCTAATGGATATTGGATGGTGTGTGCAGTGTCAAACGTAATGAAAAGTTTGGCCCGGCATTCCTTAGGCTGCTCACCACATCTGAGGTTGTTGTTAGAAGGTCACGGTGGCTTGCCTTTTTGTCGCTGTGAATAGGTGAGGGATGAAAGTTTCTTATATACATTTCAATTGCCAAAATTAAGAAAATGTTATCGATTGATTACTGACACCACATTGTAATGCACTCCCATGTGTCAAAAAGATTGTTCTGGCTCATATAAAAAATTCTATGAAATGCTACTGTAGTGGAATGGTTCCCCTAAATAAACTTTTATTTCTGGAGGTTTGGCTGTCTGTACACCCACAATTTGTTTACCGAACCAACTCTGGGTGGTCCCCTTGTTATCAACTCCTAATCACTGACCACCCCTGGCCGTTATTAACCACAAATGAGCAAATAGTTCAGGTGTTTTTCCTGTGTGGCCGCCGTTCATATAACTGAATCCAAGTGCTCCAAGAATTGGCGGCAATTTTGTCTCCCTAACGCAGGTAACGTTACATGGTTGTCAACGGCATGGAACTGTAACTTCGATATGCGACTTCGACTGCTGCTCATTCAACTTCCCAAACAGTTAGGAGAACAGCGTCAGGAGACATGAACTACTGAACAGGAGGAGCATTTGCTTCCTAACAGCCATTGGGAGCATTCCTCTGTGTTCATGTGAGAACCCCAAAAGATGCCTTGTTTTCTGTGGAACTATTTTGGGGCATCACCTTGTGGCTGACCAGTCAAAACCTTATTCGAATGGCATTTCTAAAAGTCCCTAAGGGCTACATTATTAATTAAATATTAAGATATGCCCATAACCAATCAAAAGCCAGGTTTAAGTCCCAATGTCTATATTGTGAACTGATTCCATCCTATTGATAGAATACTTATATCTCATTCTACCTGCAGTCTGAGTCAGATATAACTTATTAAGTTGGAACATTTTTGATTCCTTCTTTAGATGTATATCGGTTCAATATATATATATCCTAAAGGTATCAGAAACTTTATATATTTTGGCTTATTGTAGTTAAACTGATGGTATGTCCTTGGCAGGGTTGGTTGATATTTAAACTAATTAATAAACCAACAATTGTTTTGCTTAATGCAAGGGGCGTTATATTGTTAATTCCTTATACTGGGTTCTGCTGTGAAGTTTTTATATGTTGTATTGTCCTTTGCTGATAATCTTGTAGATCAGACATGTCAAACTCAATGGCTAACAAGGTTTATGTGGGTCGCACAAAAAAACGCTAACATTTTCATAGAATAACATTGTTATTGTTTCATGACTGCTGACCCCCAACATCCCGTTGCCCAATAACACATGTGAGACCTAGGTTTGTTGGGTAAGGGCAATGGCCACAGCTTTATTTATTTTAAACATCAAATTCCATCAAATATATCACCCTGTTGGCTGTTGGAATGCTTCCCCAACAGAAAGCTCTACCATAAGCTAATCCAAGAGTCCGGAGTAGTCTGCTTCCGCCATCAGCTCTCAGCAAGCTGCTGTAAGAAATTGATATACAAAACTGCAATATTGTATATAACATTCTGTGTATGTGACTGGTTTCACAAGTTGGGGTCATCTCCTGGATAAAAGTGTGATAAGGATCAAAGCTTTCAGTGGCATTTTACAACACCCAGCTAAGACAAAAGCTTACATCCCTCCAGCAGTTCTCCTGCCAACCAGTATTTTAAACATCAAATTCCATCAAATATATCACCCTGTTGGCTGTTGGAATGCTTCCCCAACAGAAAGCTCTACCATAAGCTAATCCAAGAGTCCGGAGTAGTCTGCTTCCGCCATCAGCTCTCAGCAAGCTGCTGTAAGAAATTGATATACAAAACTGCAATATTGTATATAACATTCTGTGTATGTGACTGGTTTCACAAGTTGGGGTCATCTCCTGGATAAAAGTGTGATAAGGATCAAAGCTTTCAGTGGCATTTTACAACACCCAGCTAAGACAAAAGCTTACATCCCTCCAGCAGTTCTCCTGCCAACCAGTGTTCCCATACATGTTATCAGAAGACCAGAGTAATTAACATCTAGGTGTAACCATGGAAGTGTGTGTTTTCCCAAGCTCTATGGAAGACGAGGGCAAGATAAACCACTTTTGGGAGAGAAAAGGGATTCTGGGACTTGTAGTTTATCACAGCAAGAATGAGTCTTTAAAAGGACAACAGCCAATGAGGCTCTCTCTCTTTCTCTTTGTAGAGGACAGCGCAGCAAGCAGGGCCATGGTGAACTGAAAGAGGCTGTCCCAGATTACCCAAGATGAAGGCGCAAGGGGAAGACCTGCATTTAAATGTTTAAGTATTGCCCTTTTATTATGTAGCTTTTGATTAAGTACTGGATATAATGTATAATGTATATTGTGTATATCCTTTTAAAATCTAACAGTATCCTTAAATGAATATTTACAATACATTTTATTATACACTTGTGTTTGTGTCTTATTTGTCACACATTCCCTAAAAGAATATCCTGGTAAGAGGGTCATAATTTCTTACACTGCGACTCCCCAAGCCACCTCTGCACCTTCTTCCACTGTACTATGCTGGCCAGGATTCTCACAAGCTAGGATCCCCACACTTCTTCTGATGGACTGGTGAGTCCCCTCCCTCCTCCCACCTTTTTATCCCTTATCTATACTGCTTCAAATGTATCCCGTTTGGTCCCAACCTCTTAGCTCTGGCATCATTCAGGTACCTCCCTTCCTTAGCAGTCCAGGGAGGTACAAGAACAAGAACAACAATAACATTTGTTTTCTTCCAGATAATTGGCATACCTTCTGTGCTACTAGTTTCCCTACTACAGTGATCACTTTCAAAACTGACCCAAGGTGAATGTCTGTAATTCTGGATCTGACAGGAGACGTATTTCCTTTCATAAGTGTAAATAACTGTTCGCACCGATAAGTACTTCCAGACATGGAAATAATATCATATGCAAGTTTTCAATTATCTTCAAACCTGGCTGGCAAATATTTGTAAAATTCAGGCACGCCAACTTCACAAAATTTTGCCTTCAAATCTGAATCGCACTGGATCTCAGTTACTTCTATTTGCTTATGATTAGGTACTGAGTCTATATTTATCGAGAAAATCAAAGAAAACAGACAAAACTTGTCTTTCAAAGATTTAAAATCTGCAAACCTTGTTTCAAATTCAGTTCTAAGGCTTAAAATTTGTTGTGCGTATTTTTGATACGATGCAGTTTCATCTGAACTTAATTTGTTCATGTTACATGTCTGAAAGTGCATTAAATCTTCATTTTTCAATTGCTTTTCCCAAAGAACTAGCCTACATTTGAATGATTTAACTTGGTCACATATTCGTAATGATCATTCGTAATGATCTGATCTTTTCCTTGCAGTTATAAATTTAAATTGTACAAGTGTTTTGTTATCTTGACCATGAAGGATAAATCTTGCAACCATACTGGATCAGAAAACAAGCGTGTGTCCTGATTTTTTAGTTATTAAAAACTGACATATTTCTTCTTTCAAGTCCCAGAATTGTTTAAGAACCATGGAGCAGGATTCACTTTCTAATTCACTTAAGAAAGCAGAGAACTATCACTGATTTAAGCCTCGAGATCTGATGAAATTGATATTTTTTATAGATGTCAACACATTTTCCATGTTTATTACCTTCGTGCATAATACTTCTTGATGTATAATGCAATGTGTATGATGAATCTTGGATGCTTCATAAATCTCACTTTGTTCTTTTCGCAGTAATGCCACAAAACCGTTGTTTTTCCGGTCATTGAAGGAGCTCCATCTGTAGCTACAGAAGTTAATTTTGACAGCGGTAGATTGTATTTTTGCAGAACTTCATCAATACAAATAAATATATCTTGTCCTGTAGTATTGCCGCACATTGGTACTAGTTCCAACATTTCCTCAAACATGTTAAAATCCGTGTTGCAAGCACAAAGAAACACATCTAACTGAGCTACGCCCCCAATGTCCGTACTCACGTCACAAGCAATGGAAAAACATTCAAAACTAGATGATTTTGATTTGATCAGATCACTTAAATTGCTGAGTAGTTATGTGCTGACTAGAGTTACACTATATGTAGATTTGGTGATACATATGAATGCAAATTGTGCATAGATGCTGAAGGTTCATATATTGAGTATTTTTAGATTGCTGATGAGCACTCTGGTACCACTTTCTTGGGAACTACCAAATATATTTATTATGGATGTGATCCCCTATTCCCACACATTGAAGTCCATGTGGTACCATTCAAAGTCTTTCTTTCTACTGTTCTGAGTCACTAGTCTTTAGCAGCCTGTGACTTATTCAGTGCCCTTGCAGACTCCCACTGTAGTAAAAATATCTCCATCTCCATCCATTTGTCCACCCATCCGTCCTTCTGTCCATCCATCTGTCCATCCTTGTATTATTCCATCCATCCATCCATTCATCTATTTGACTGTCCGCTTATCCATCCATCCATCCAGCCACCTTTCCGTCCATCCATACATCCATCCGTCCATCCATACATCTTCCCATCTGTCCACTTATCTTTCTGTCTATCTGTCTATATAAGGGAAACATTGGGTGATCCATCCAGCTTCTCATCTGTCCATCCATCCAGCTACTGTCTAGTATCTATCTATATTAATCTATCTATATAAATGCCAAACATAATAATAATAATAATAATAATAATAATAATCTTCTATCTTACAGAAATCTCATCGGTTACAAACAGCTTACAAATAACAATGCAAATACATTCTTTATGTGTTCTGTGTAGAACACAATATAAGCTGGTGAACATTTGTTTAAGCTGTATATGTGCTATGTGCAAAGCTTTCCAATCCTTTCTCTGTATTTTTTCATCCTGTAGCTCTCCAGCTGCCCTCTCCTATTATTATAGCTTTCCATCAATATTGAGTGAATTGTACTTATTTAGAGGACGAGAAACACAAGCAAGCCTTAACGGTTTTGCTGGGTTTATATGTATTGGCTAAAACTGAATTTGTAAATATATGCTGGCTGTTTTACATTGATTGCATTGTTAAATCGATTTCATGCAACTTGCTCACGCTCAGGACGTTGTTTTATGATGGCTGCAAGCGGCCAGTGGGAGAACAAGTCCTTAGCAGACATTGGTTTTAACTGTGCATTTGTCTATCTGCTGTCCGTATGTCAGGTTGACTATTCATGTCTTCATATGATCAGTCACTGGAATTCACATATGTCTGTCTCTCTGTCAGTCTGACTATCAAGCTGAATGAGATATCTATTTATTGTATATCAAATTCTTCCCACGATACAATAATATTTGTATTATTTTTCAGAAGTTCTACCCAAATGAAATCCCACCGGAATGCTATATAATGACCTACTATTTGTTCAACTTTTGATGTAGAGTTGCTTAAATGGAAGAGAGGATATGAATATAACAAGATATGGGATATGCTATAAAAAGTAATTAAGAGTGAAATAGAAAGAAAGAGTGAGAATCCACTGTGGGAGAAATTAGGTGATTAATGCAGCTCCCCATCTGTCCATCTTTCTGTTAGTCTATCCATATAGTAGATATCTATAGAAACATGACAGCAGATAAGAACCATTTGGCCCATCTAGTCTGCCCAATTTTCTAAATAGAAGAGATGGAGAATACGGGCATTGATCCCGCTTCCTCTCACATGCTAAGCGAGCGCTCTACCATTTGAGCTAATACCCCACTATCTATCTATCTATCTATCTATCTATCTATCTATTTATCTCACAGGTGTGTCTGTCTATTTTGCCTTAAGCAGTGAGGTACATTTGCACAACGTATGAGCCCTATACCCCCAACATGTATATAGCAATTAAATATATTCGCTTGCGGGTTCCTTCTGGCTTACATAGTGAAGAGAAAGTTCAGCAGACTCCTAGTTGTTCCTCTGGGACCTTCCTATCTTAATTTCAGGCTGTTTTAGTGTTGCCAATGCTCCATGTGGCACACATGCCAGGCAGGCTCGTGAGAGGGAAGAATGGCTGCTTCTTGGCTGCTGGAGGTGGAAGATGGAGTCTGGGCCCCCTCTTCTGTATACATGCCTGCAGGAGCCTTCCCGGTGCCACATGACCACCAGGGACTGCAATATCCCCTCTCCCTGGCCACAGGTAGGAAGCAGGGAGAAGGTAAAATAAATAAATATTTTTAAATGCATACTGCCCACAGAAAACTTTATTCTACACTAGTTCATGTGCATCCAACATGTCTGGTTATAAATACTTGTGTGTTAGTCCACCCTTTGTACAGCGCTGCTGAATTTGTTTGCGCTTTATAAATATTATTAATAACAATAATATGCAAGCACATGGCCTACATTTCACTTTAGGTACACATACACTGCATCTACTACAGACACTATCCACTTCACACAGACTGCATTTACTTCACACACACTGCATGCACTACACACATTGCATTCACTACACGCACACACTGCATGCACTACACACACTGCATTCACTACACGCACACACACTGCATCACTACACACACGCACTGCATGCACTACACAGACTGTATTCACTACTACACACACACACTACATTCTTTACACATACTGCATTGACTACTACACACACTACATGCACTGTGCACAATGTTTGCAGTACACACACTGTATTCACTACACATACACATACTGCATGCACTAAACACATATACTGCATTCACACTCACACTACACACACACATACATTAACTGCACACTGCATTCACTACGCACACTGTATCCACTATACAAAGACACACTGCATCCACTTCACACACTGCATCCACTACATACACACACACCTTGCATTCACTATGCACACACACACACATACACACACACATTGCATACTCTATACACAGGCACACTTATCCATGTGGAATCAGGGGTAGGACCTATTGGCTCAGGTCTTGAGCTGTGTAAGGGCTCCAAAGTTTCTGATTAAAACCCCATTGCCATGTATATCCATCTAATAAGTGTGTGGGTATATTTATCATGTCACTCTGTTTGTCTATAGGAATGTCTAATGTGTCTGTCCATCTCTCCAATAAGTTTGTCTGTATATCTATCTACATGTCTATCTATATTTCTAAGAGTCTGTCTATATGTATGTATGTATGTCTGAGACAGTCTATCTATCATGTCTATGTCTTTCTAAGTTCATTTGTATCTATTGGCACTCAGATGATGCCATTCCTCTAGTTAAAGTTATTATCAAATGAAATTATGATCCAATGTGAGCTTTAAATTACAGACACATGGTATAATATTCAGAGTTCCTGGTACAACACGTGCAGGAAAAACACATATTGGCACAGTCTGCAGATTCATGGCATTTATAACTTAATGATACCATTTAAACTGAAAAATAACAAAAGGACATTCTGATCTCTGGCACATAATATTGATTTCATTAATTGTTGATTAAAAGATCATAAATAGCAAGACTCTCTGTTTTGTGGGCGAACGACAGTTCGAGTGCCAGTGGCTGATTGTTCCTTCCTGTTCCATTGAATAAAATGTTCCATGCACACACGTAATAGAGTAATTATAGATTAAACTATAAAATGTGTTTTCATAAATCTGTAGATTATTCTGTCATAGCTAACATTCTCACATTCTCAAAAACACATTGATATTGTTAGGTTTAGCAGCGTGTAGAATGATATACCTCTATCAGAGTGCAAATCACTTCATTCTTAGCCATATGAACATGACTTTTCATTAAGCTTTTTAACTACAAGTGATTGTTGGGATTTACTTTCATTAAGAAGCAGCAGACATTTGCCAAATTAGACCAAAATAAACAAGATAGGAAAGAATATCTATCACAGCTTAAATGCTGTGATTCACTTACGAGCCCATCTAATCCCAATGTCAGGTGAACAACATCTTCAAGGGTGCTGTGAATGAGTATAGAAGCCACAATAAAATGCAAACACAAGCTGGCTAAATGCCTGTAACACAACAAAATTTTACTAAATGTCCTCCTTTGCCCATCCTGTACCAAAGTATGAGAATTCCTTGTTGGTTAAAGGCAGCTGGATATTTGTCGGTCAAAAGTGATACTTTAGACTTCATGTGTGATCTCTATGGAAGATCACACATAAAGAAACATCGATAAAATGAGAACTGTAAGACAGGGATTATATACTCAAGCAATATCATGAAACGGCTCTAGGCAAGTTACCAGTTTTGGGCTTCCCTTCTTTGTTCACATAGGGATGGTAAAGGGACCTATCCAATTTATAGGTTCAGAGCCCTTACCTAAATTCTGGGCTCTAGGCTGCCACCTAGGGTTGCCTTATGGTTAATCATGGTCTGTGTGAGATTTCAGTGCACCTTCCTTCACTTCTCTGTGAACAATAACAACAAGAGATGAATTTAACAAGTTAGGCAACTTGTTATTTCAAAGCATGTTGCCATGGTGGGAGAAACAACATTTTCTCTTATTTTTCTGAATATTATATATATATTGATGACATATTATACAGTATATATATATTGATGACATATTATACAGTATATATATATTGATGACATATTATATATATATATATATATTGATGACATTGGTGGTTTGAAGCCTTGGTTGAAACATGTATTTTTTTCATGCTATCCTGTCCAAGCAACCAGTGATACTGCATTCCTGGTTCCCATCAATCTGCCTTGTCACCGTCCTTTCCTGGGACCAATCTCTTCAACAGTCTTGATTCAGTCAGTTCTATTTATCAGCTCTCCAACTTTTCAGTGATTGCATATTGAGGTATTGGTCATGCCCCCATTACTTCTGTGTCCCATGGCTACTTGAGCTTCATTCCTTTGCTAAGTAAGGTCGTGTGTGAATATAATTTTCAATCTCATATGCCTCTTTCTTGTATCATTGTTCTCTGTACAAACATTACTGACAAAGTACAACCAAAATCAACTTTTCAAATGATTTATCTACAGAAGTTATCATTAAAGTCTATGGGAATTGTTGTAGATGAACAATTAGAAACTACTTATACTGGTGGAGTGCCTTTTTTAGAGAGACCTTGATAGTCTTGTAGTCACTCTGGCTCAGATTCACATATAAACAAACAAATTAAGAAACTATAATAGTGAAGTACTGCTTAGGAGATTGGATCAAAAGGTATAAACAATAATTAGAAATGTTTTTTTAACAGCATTGAATCATCTGGAAAACGTATTAAATCAAAGCCACAGTAGGGTATCTCTGTCTTCAAGAACATCTGGTGTCTTCCTTCACCTGACATGACTATCTCATAGTATTCAACTAGAGCTTTGCTTAAAGCCTGATTCAAACTACACTTCAAAGATACAGAGTGTGGCGAAAACGACCTTGCCACTGGGCCTTGGTAAAGACTGATTGCCAGTCTCCTGCCATGTGACTACGGCCCCTGGGATGTATTGCCCGTTAAGGAACTGATTTGGGCATAATGGATTTTTATAATGCTGTTTCTGGCCCTTTAATTACTTTGGAGCAGTGTTGCAACTTTAAATTGGCACTTTGGATACAGTAGATACAGTTAAAGTGGCTGCCATTCAACAAACGAACATGTGACGGTGGACATTTTAACTCATTCGAACGCAGTCAGCTGTGTGTGCAGCCAAATCTATGGAACTGTTTTCGGCTACCCAATTGCACGAACACCGCTGACCCGTACCTTCTCCTCCACTTCGACACTAAGAGACTAAGTCCCATTTCTCAGTGTGAAATTGACCGACCGCACGGCCCAAATCCATGGAACTGTTTTGGGCATGAAAATGTGCTTGCGGTCGGTCATAAAGGACTTCCAGCCAACTTTTTAAATACTGGAGGGATTTGTATGATTTTTGAGTATGTTTACGTTTAAAGTATGCTGATACTGAAAATGTGAATGGCATGTATATTTTGGAAGTTATTAATATTTTGTAAATACGGTATATTTTCTGCCTGTGATAATTAAAGGACCACTTTAGGCATCCAGACCACTTCAGCTTAATGAAGTTGTCTGGGTGCCTGGTTCATCTAGGATTAACCCTTTCTGCTGTAAACATGTTTACCTATGGGTTAATCCAGCCTCTAGTGGCTGTCTCATTGACAGCCACTAGAGGCACTTCCGTACTTCGCAGTGTGAGAAGACGCCAGTGTCCATAGGAAAGCATTAAGCATGCGCATTCTGTCGATGACGGGGAAAGGAGACGGAGACTCCCCACTGCCAAGGGAGCCCGGCGGTGGAGAAAAGGTATGTGTTTAACCCCTTCCTCATCCTAGAGTCCAGCGGGTGTCTGAGTGTATTGTACGTATTGATTGGTTGTTTTGCAAAACCCTGTGGGCAGTACTATGTGTGCAAAATGTGCATAAAAGCAGAGTGTTTGATTAAAAGCTTTAGTTCTACTTCAACCTCAATTTGGAGTGCCGTCTCTTTTTGAGGGAATCTGCTACAAAGGATTGCTATACGTGTCATACTCCCTTGCTAAATCACTACTAAGCTCTTGTAAGAGCTTGTTCCTGCCTTGCTCTCTGAAGGAGTCTGTAACGGATTGACGGGCACCCCGACTGGGTACCTCCGTTGAAGGATGCTCCTTGCGCTTCCTGAGGGCTCCAAGCACTCCAGCTGACTCCAGCCTACGGTGGTTATGATGTCTGCTGGAGTGCTAAAAAACCTTCAGGAAGCGCTAGGAGCATCCTTCAACGGAGGTACCCAGTTGCGGTGCCCGTCGATCCGTTACACAGAGGTTATCAAAGTTGGCACATTAATCAGCTGAGCTATTTCTATCTAGTGCTCGAAAAAGTGCTTTCAGTCCAAAAAACAAAACAAATAAAAATTAAATCATATTGATAGCAGCTCTGCACTCTCATGTGGGATATCCTCTTCCGCACAACAGTAAACTTACACTCTTTAATGATATAGGGAACTCCTATATCTACAATGGAGTGCTAAAAGTGCAATAAAAAAGTAGGTGTCTTACCCATTATGGATATACGTATGTACAGAAGATAATGTACAATATACATAAAAACAAAACAAGATATAGTGCATACAGTAATATGAAATAATAATGTACGAATTTATTAAAATTGGGTCACTCACATGCAATGGAGCCTATATGTATTGGCTCTGTATTTAAGGATGTTAAGCTCTTAGGGCAGCATCCCACCACTTCCTTGCAAGGATATTCCCTCCAGTGGAGATAAAAGAGAAAGAGGCATCCAATGGGTAGTATCTCCAAGTTAAAAACTCTAAAATATAAATTAGGTGCTTACCTTTTTAGGTATGCAGGTATGGTGCCATTATAGGGGGTATGACACTCCCCCACTGAAGATTATTGAGGCTTCAAAGGGACTCTTAAAAATGCTGGTATATTTGTTGATTACCAAGCTTACTGAGCTTCTTCATGTAGCTGGGATTTAAGGCTCCTAAAAAGGTGAGCACAATAGCTAACTTATATTAATTTATGTACATATGTATATGCATATGGGGTAAATCACCCCTTTTCTTAATGCACTGTAGATATAGGAGTTCCCTATATCATTAAAGAGTGTAAATATTTCTATCTAGCATTGACCCAAGATGCAAATTATGAAAAATGTGCAAAAAGATGAATGCAGATATAAAATCTGGGCAGGGGCTGGATGGGTCTAAATTTAAGAAGAACTGGGAATAGGTGGGACACAAATGTCATACACAAAGTCACTCAGGTCAGGAATAATTATGAGGTGACCCGAGACAGCCATCTATGATCCCGTGTCTAGACTGAAGCCATTCTTTTGCTTGGCCCCATTAACCATCCCTTTGCTCTTGAACAAGAAGATTACGGATGCAGAAAACATAAGATTATATTGGAGGACAGAAGAACATTACAGGAGTTGATTTAGGATATAAGGAGACCGACTCTTGATTATAATTTAGATGAAAACAGCCAGGATATTTGGATATGGAATAGCTATGCTGGAATGGACAAAAGGTTGTAAATAGCCAACAAATATTGTGTTTCAGTGTCAAGACCTACATCGCGTCTCTTTAGTTTTGACATAAACCTTAAATCAAAATCAATAAAAGTAAGAAGGAAAACATATTTCGTACTGAGCGTTATGCTAGCAGTTATATTTAATTATCTAAACGTGGCTAAACTATACAAAATAAATATTATGTTCTGTCAGTGCTGCTTTGTGCTCTAACGAGAATAATTTAAACTGAAGCATTGATTTTTTTGACAAACTAAAACGTGAAATGTCTTCACCTCAATTATTCTAATTTAATACAAAAAAATAAAATATAAAAAAAAAAACATTGAAAATTTGCAAAGATAAAATTTTTAGAGAGGGAGGTAGACACAATATTATAAAACCTAATGTACGTCATTGATAGCAATCTTTGATGGCCAAGTAGGTGTAATCACAAGATTGTTTGTGAAAAGGAAGAAAATGACACATAAGTGGATATACATCTGTAGAAAATGAGCACATCCATTGTGTTGCATGAATAATAAACCGCACTGTGATCATAAGAGTGAGTTTCCGACTTTCAGACGTGTTTGTGCTGATATGTAATAAGGGAAACGTCATGGATATATGATAACCAAAATATATATTAGTCATTAGTATCAAGCCTAGCACCATAACTCAGTTCTTTTTATTTCATGCGTAATAAAAGTGTAAATTTGAAAAACATAAACAAATCTGCAATTTGGCAATTACAGTCTCCTCTCTGCAGCCACTTAGTCTTTTGTGAGATCATCAGTCATGATGATCTCTGCCCAAATACAGCGATTGGCATAGAGAAGCATTAGGGGCCTAGGGCTCATGCACAACAATAGTTGTGTTCGATAAGTCTAATGCTTCTCCGAGAGAAGCATTGAATCCAATCCTTCTCTATGAAAGCACTGGACGCGTTCGATGTTATCATGCTATGCGTGATAACAAGAGCTTGAGTCGTGTGAATACACTTCACTTCATCCTGGGTCACTGAGAGCAGCACGGGGAAGAGAGACAGAAAGGAGAAGGCTCAACTCTGCACATGGATAAAGTGATAAAGTGAGGCATCCAGGCAGCTGATGATGAGTATGCACTCTGTGTGCATGTATGTAGATCAGTCTGTGTGCGTATGGGCCAGTGTGTGTTTGTTCGGGTCGTTCTGTGTCTGTATGAGTCAGTCTGTGTGTATGGGTTATTCTGTGTTTGTATGGATGGATCTGAGTGTGTGTTTGTTTGGATCATTCTGTGTCTGTACGAGTCAGTTTGTGTGTGTGTGGGTTATTCTGTGTTTGTATGGATGGATCAGTCTGTGTGTATGGATCAGTTTGTGTGTCTGTATAGTTCAGTCTGGGTGTTTTTATGGGTCGATCTGTGTTTGTGTATGAAAGGTGTATATGTGTATCTGTATGGGTGTGTGCGTATATGGGTCTGACTTTATATGTATTATTATTATTGTTATTATTATTATTTTATTTTTGTTATTGCCATTTATATAGCACCAACAGATTCCGTAGCGTGTTACAATATTATAAGTGGGGGATTTAACTATAAATAGGACAATTACATGATAACATATAGGAACGATAGGTTGAAGAGGACCCTGCTCAAACGAGCATGCAGTGTACATGTTCAGTTTGTGTGTTTGTATGGGTCAGTGTGTGTGTGTATGGA
Source organism: Pelobates cultripes (assembly GCA_933207985.1). NCBI lineage: Eukaryota > Metazoa > Chordata > Amphibia > Anura > Pelobatidae > Pelobates > Pelobates cultripes. The sequence continues at coordinate 325,490,294 of OW240915.1, read as the reverse complement.
TCAGTGTGTGCATATGGGTCAGTCTGTAGGTTTATGGGCTGTGTGTGTTTGTATGGGTCATTTTGTGTATATGGGTCAGTTTGTAGTGTTTCTACCTAACACGCAGAATTTAAATCCTCAGAGGAATAGACACAGAGAAAAGGTCTCTAAAATAGTTCTTAGAGTGGCTGGGTCTGACAGGATAAACTACAGAACAAGCCAAGTCAAGGGAATCAGAGTAATAGAGTAGTCAAGATAACAGCCAGGTCAATACCAAAGATCAATACACAAAGCAAGGTATGCACTATTAGGACACTAGGAACCACAACAGGGCACTGTACCTTGGGAAAAATTTGATTTTATATTTTGGGGGTGTGGTTTACATAACCACCCCCCCAAAACTTGAGAGTGTGATGAGCTCTCCTGACGACACCTTTTCCACGTACGCCGCATTATAAAAAGGGGTGTGCGCACAGTGGGCGGCATCCAGGAGGCTGAACATAGCTACATGCTGTGTGGGAGCAGCAATACACTGGATAGGAGCAACAGCTGATTGGCAGACCACCGAGGTAAGTATAGGACAGTCTGTGTGTGTACGGGTCAGTGTGTGATTCGATTGGCCAGTTTCTGTGTGAATAGGTCAATGTCTGTTGTATAGTCTGTTGTATAGGTCAGTTTGTATGTGTTTATGAGTCAGTGTGGGTGTATGGATGGATCAGTCTGTGGGTATGGATCGGTAAGCCTGTGTGTATAGGCCAGTGTGTGTTTTATGCTGAGACTGGCTGCTGGGTCAATGAGAAGTTCTAGAAGAGCATTTACCTAGCAAAAGGTCAGACACTGTTTCTTGCTACTCAATGTTTATAGGATTTCCCTAAGCACTTCTTCTCATTTGGGTCCCTTCACTAAAGTTGAGGATTAGGCATAGGCCTAGTAAATAATAAGGCTCTACCAAACAAAAAACAAACACAAAGACAGTTTACTGGTTATTAAAATCTCCAAAAGGCAACCAGTCAATATATTGTCTGAAGAGTATTTACAGTAGGCGTATTACAGTGTCAGTGAGTGTGTGTATGTCTATAAAGGTCAGTCTGTGTGTGCATGGGTCAGTGTGAGAGTATCAGTGAGTGATTGTGTGTATGGGTCAGTGTTTAGGTAAGTGTGTGCCTATATGGGTTTGTGTTTGCATATATGGGTCATCCTATGTGAATTAACAAGTGTTTATATGTGTCAATCTGTGCGTTTCTGGGTCAATCTGTGTCTTTGTGTGTGTGTGTGTTTGTATGTTTTATTGGGTGTGAGTATGTCAGTGTAAATCAATGAGTGTATGTTTCAAGGACTGCATTCATCTCTGAATTGTTTCTTTGAGGTATATATAAAGTTAACTTAATATATGCGATTTCCCTGGAAGCAACTGTGGGAAGCTTATGCATGCACCTCCAATATTTCTTGCGAGCTCCAGAACTCATTAAGTGTAAGTGATGGAGCTCCAAAAGAGATACCTCTCATCTCGTGGCCCGGTGAATATTGTTACATTGGCACCTGTCAAGGCATGGGATATATTAGGCAGCAAGTGAACAGTCAGTTCTTGAATTTCATTTGTTGGAAGCAGGAAAAAATTGTAAAAAGATATGAGTGACAAGGGACAAATAGTGATAGCTATATGACTGGGTCAGAGCATTTCCAAAACAGCAAGCCTTGTGGAGTGATCCTGAGATGCAGTGGTTAGTACTTATCAGTGAACCAGCATCCAAGACTCATTGATGCATGTGGGGAGTGAAGGCTAGCTTGTCTGGTACACTCACATACAGGAACTAGTGTAGCTCAAATTGCTGAAAAACACAATGCTGGCCATGATAGAAAGGTGTCGGAACACACAGTGAACACAGTTTGCTGCATATTGGGCTGCAGAAAGTGCCTTTAATCGGGATGTCAATGTCAGAACTGGACAATAAAGCAATGAAAGAAGGTTGCCTGGTATCGTGTGGTCTTTTAGATCAGGTAGATGACCAGGTGTCATTTACCTGGAAGGGAGATGGTAGCAAGAGGCAGTGTTCTGCTCTGGACAATGTTCTGCTGGGAAACAATGGGTTGTGGTATTAATGTGGATGTTACTTAGACATGTACCACCTAGCTAGAGTTGTTGCAGACCATGTAAATGGAAATGGTGTAGCCTCTTTAAGCAGCATAATGAACCCTGCCACACTGCAAAAAAATGACCAGGAAAGGTTTAAGGAACAAGATAGAGATTTCAAGGTGTTGCCTGAGACTCCAAATTCCTCAGATTTCAATCCAATTGAGCATCTGGGGAATGTGCTGGAACAACAAATCTGATCCACGAAGGCCCCACTTCGCAACTTGCAGGACTTAAAGTATCTGCTACTAATATCTTGGTTCCAGACACCACGGGACATGTTCAGAGGTCTAGTGGAGTCCATGCCTTGATACATCAGAGCTGTTATGGCAGCAAGAGGGGACATACACAATATTAGGCAGTTTGTTTTAATTTTGTGGCTGATCAATGTAAGCAATTCCTGAGAGATTTCTTAAGTGTAAATGACACAGATATAGTGCTTGCTAGCAGTCTAAATGCTAAAGTTTCAATACGTCTGAATAATATGTAAATACACATTTCCAAAATGAATGCAAAGTTTGAATAATATATAAATTTCCCAAAATGAAAGTAAAGAATGACAGGTTATTTAGGTAATTATGAATAGTTTGTGGCCCAGTTCCAATAGTGACAGCTTTCTAGTAGATATGCAATATATTCTTGCATAGTATGTTTTTTTGCTGGGTGCAATGTCCCAGACTCACTCCAGTCCAACTAGAAATGGTAGAAGATGGCACCACTGCACCATTGTTGTGATAACGTATATACACATAACATTTATTACACCAAGTGTGGTTGCGGCCATGCTTGGTGTAATAAGGATAACATTGTAACAATGCCTAATCCTTTCAGATTCCTTAGTCACATACAAAATCTGACACTAGACTTTATTTTTAGAAGGGAAAGAACATGATGCTGTCATGGAAAATAGCAATGGAAATTGTGGCAGAACCGATGCCGGTTCGTGTGGTTCCCGCTTGTAATATGTGTGTCCTCTCTGTATTTTGTTTATTGTGCCCGCTCCCCATTCAGGAGTGCTTCCACAAAGGGAATTCATTCACCTCCCTAATGGGGACCACCCCAATACCTTATTTAGAATGTTCATATAGAATGTTCACACTTCCCAATCACCTCGCAACATAAGTGTTAAAACCACAAACTGCAAGGGAAACAATTAATGAGTGCTTCCCTGGGTGGCCGCCATTCGTACAGGTGAACACCACCAAGGGGAGCATTCGTGGAATATTTTCCGACTCATTTGTATCCCAAATGAGGACCTCCCCGCTGCCCCATTGAAACATTCACACCAATTAATCATAACGTTCGCACCTGCAACAAGGGTGTGAAACCGCAAGGGAAGTAATTATTGAGTGCTCCCCTGGGTGGCTGCCATTCGTATACAGACAAATGCAATCTAGGGGGAGCATTCATACCCAAAAAGGAGATGCTGTGTTTCATGCCAGGACCTCGAGAACAGAGCCTAGTCGATCAAGGGACCAAGGTGAGGGTCCCTGAGATTGGTGTGGGCACTTTTGGGGCACCGGTGAATTTTGGCGGGGTCTTTTAGGAGACCAGCTCTTTTCCCCTGGGCAGACTTTTCTGTGCCTGGGAGACAAAGGAATGGTCCCTTTTTCCCGCGGCTAGACTCCCATGCACAGAGGCTCTTGGGAAGAAGACCCCTGGCGGTTGGTGTGGGGAACCCCAGGGATTTGGTGGCAGGCTTTGGGGACAAAGGGAACGTCTGGCCAATATAATCAGGTTGTACCTCCCGAACTAGGTCTTGTCCAGTTACCGGGTGGGAAATGGGTCTCTTTACCTTTTAAGTGGTTCCCGACCAGCTGAAGGAAGGGAATTAGCAGATTTAACCAGCTGGGTAACTGTGGGTCCGTTACAGAAATACAATGACAGTCATTATTGTACGTACTGTATCATTCCCTGGCTAAACATGACTACATTACTATATGGGAAAAGAAATCCAGAAATAAGGGATTAAAAAAAAGATATTTTTCCAAATATGATAATATTTCTCCAAACTATCTATTACAAGTGCAAGCCATTAAGACCCTCTGTCAAAGTTAAAGGCCTTTTTTTTCCATCTGGTTGTGTCTGATAGATCACACTGGAGAAGAACAGATTGCTGTCCGACAGATTCCATTCCATTCACACTCCAGCAAAGAAACTGTAATGCAGACATTTCTCTGATGGAGTGCGCTTTGATAGAAAAAGTGCTGTCAAGTAAGAGGTTTTCTAGGATTACTGTGTGACCCAACACACAGTGTGTAAATGATAATAGAAATAAACATATGCTGGTCCTTAGAATGGCAAGGCTTTGCGGTTTGAGAAGCAGAAAATAGTCAGGATCAAGCCGAAGTTAGGGAAACCAGAAATCAGGGAAGCGAGGTATAATATCTGAGTCAAAGGAGTACAGAAAGGGGAATAGTCAGGATAGCCTTGATCAAAAAAACAGAAATATACAAACCAAACACACTATTGGGAACCAAAAATGAACCACAACAGTGGAATGATCTGTGCTCTAGGAACCCTTTTTAATAGTGTGTCTATTTAACTTTATAACTACTCCCCAAAACGGCTGCATTCGAATGGTTTAGCAGGTCATGACATCATAATCGTTGAAACCGCTGAGCAGTGGGACTATGGGAAAGGTCCCTCTCCACATGTTGGAGATCCTCAGGCTGTTCCACAGCCTGGGTAACATAAGGTAATGTGACAAGGCTTTAGTAGTGGCATGCGATATACATCTCTTCAAAAATGCTTGAAAACTGTTTATCCTCATTTGGATTTCAAAAACAAGATGGATTGCTTTGTGAATTTTCTGAAGGCTTTGAATCTTCAGAAAGAGGAGTACATTTTTCAAAGTAGGGTAAAATCTTGTAGGGAAACCGCCAATCTTATTAATCACATGAAGCCCAAAACTAGCCACAACACTGAAAAGTCCCTATTGGACAGCTTCCCACCTGACCACCAAGTAGACCAAGAAATCAGAGTTTAGATAATAAGGCAAAGCCAACTCTTGCTGCAATTTTATATAATATTTTACATTGTCCCATGCAGAGTCCAACAGAACTAATATTGAATCTTAATTAACTTGTTCTGCCCAGGAAGGCACAGGGAGAAAGGTTTAACTTCTTCTAGAAAAACATGTTAAATTTGATGAGATGAGACTATGAAAATCTGAAAAAGAGATCTTTTCTCTTTCTTAACACCAGAGGAAGAATCCTTTATGTAGTTTGGGAGGTGGGACTAACTCCTTAGCAATGTTGTTATGGCTAGTCAGGAAATACTGTTTGTAGATGTCTTTTAATAATGTTGCTTGATTACATAAAGCATGGTTTTTGTATTTTATTCATAAAGTCTGATAGTTTTGGAAATTTGAAAAAAAACAATGTTACTAACAGGTGCCTTCTGATTATGTTGTTGCACAGCTAATTGCCCAATTAATATTAATGTTGAGCCACAACAGAGCAGTTTGATCTTTATTATCGATGCATCTGTAGAATATTATTTATTCTAGCTTCCAATTTATATTCATAGTACGTATGGATGTCTGATGGGTTAAAAAGAACAGATGGCAATTTGCTATTCTGTACCATGAGAACTCTGGAACGTGGTAATTGTTGGTCTTGTACTTATATGGACATAGTTATATTTGAAAGATCTGACATCATTATGGTCATAGCTTTATAGGATAGTGGACAAGGGACCATGGGGCTTGTTGTCCGGCTGTTCTCTAACTATGTAGCTCTAACTCTCCCTTCAGGAGTCCAGCAATTAACATCTGCTGTTGAACATCCATTATCCTGTAACATTCTTTGTTGTTTTATTTTTATATAAGTAACTGTTAGAATAAACCTGAGGAAAACGTAAGTCTAAATCACATTGATGTTTGTAGATATATATCTATATAACATGGTGAGCCACCCTTATTTCTTAAAAAAAAAGAAGAAAGAATAAGATATATAGAAGACTTATTTCAATTAGCCTAAAACTCATAAATTAGGATATTAAAGCATCAATGCAATCAACCTCAATGGTAGAAACTATTTAAAATGAAGAAATACAATATTTGCTTCCTGTTTGGAATCCTTTGGAATAAAAAAAAAAACTGTGCTAAACTATAACAATGTAGAAATTACATCAGAACAAGGACAATAAAAATGCTGAATTCACTGCCTCGGGAGGATGTACTATCAAATGTAATAGGTGCCATTAAAGTTATGTTTTTCTTTTTTGTAGACAATGCTAGAGAAGCGATTGTTAAAGTATTGTTAAAACGGACAGTATCACTAAAAGGTTGTTAATCTTGATGAATTTTCATTTTGGTCTACGTGCTTTGATCTTATTCCATAGACCTCTATTTGGCAGACAGGGTTGATGGTATATGCATCAGCCATATCTATCAGTTTATATACAGGCTCACTGTCAGTTATGTTAACAGGGGAGGCTGGGATGAACTTGAATGGTTCTGTTTAGAAGAGGAGTGAGAGAGATGTCACTGCCACTTGTGCATGTTTCTTCTATCGTAGGAATCAACTCCATTGTTACATAATCCCCCAAAATGTAAGACATTTGGGCATTATCAAAACTGTTTATAATCTGCCCTATACATGCAAAGTGTGTTTATTATTTGTTACATTCTGTTCATGTTTGTTTCTGTCACCTTCTTAAAAAGTGCTTAAAGGATCAAAAATTTAAGAGAACTAAAAAGACCAAGCAAATTAAGAGAAATGAAAAGTACATACCCCACGGGGAACAGACTTTAGACAAATAATTAAGAAATATTTTAAAATCAGTTTGTTCACTTCAAATTATCATTGAGTGAATAAACCACTCCATTTTCTTTAATTGATGCTTGTTATTTGGGAATTGTGAAGAATTGACAAAATACTTTACATTTGATTTTTATCCAGCTTGACTCTTATGCTGTAAATATTGAAATTTCCCTTGTCCATTTGTCGCCATTTGTGTTAAATATCATGATAGCCCGTGCATGGCCTGCAGCCACGTTCCAGTGTTGTCAGGGAGCAGGGAATGTGAAATCTTGTAGCATTCAGAATGGTTTATGAAGAGGGCATGTGTAATATTCTGTGCATCTCACTGCTTTTTGGTGGATAAAACCATCATTAATGGAAATCATTTCCTGTGAGTCCTGCTTAAGCGATCTGTGTTACAATGTAAAACAGAAGTGTCATCATGCTTTCTAGGTCTGTATCCATTCCTGCATCGATCACAGAAGGTTCCCCACCATATAAGGACTTCCTTTCCTGTGTGCTACGTAGCAGACGATGCTGTAGTTCAGTCCTCTCCTCACAAGCCTTTTATGTCTATTCAGAGTGAAAATGCTTAATTCAAGCTGTGGCTTTTTCTATCATTGTGTCATCTGAGGAAAAAGGTGTCACAACTGCATCATCTGTCTTACGCAGCTTTCATTCCCTGATGCCTTAATAAACAGCTTATGACACAAAACGTGTGCATTGTGTTTTATTTTCTACAACCTCTTCCTTCCTAGTAATACTGCAAAGCATATCAAAGAACGCATTTCTCATTTGACGAGAAATATTATTGTACAGCTGTTTATCTATTTCTCCTAATCATGCAGTTTTTGGCAGAGAGTTCTTGGAGTTAAAGTTATTTTTCTTACCCAACCAATTACCTCTGTAAAAGTTCTTGATCTACAAAATAATTCAATATCTGTCCATCCATCTATATTTCTGTCTTCATTACTAAAAAAATAAAGGAGGTTGTGCCAAAACAAAAATACAGTGCATATTCGGGATGAGGAACAAAACACCCCAGAAGATAAGGAGTTGAACAGTCTTTATTAGAGGGCTTGGATTTCAATCATCACTTATTTCATCTTTACCGTATGTAGGTCCTCAACATACTTACAACAAAAAGGTCAAACGACCAGTAATAGCACTACATTATTAATAAAATAACAAGTAGTGATGTCCCGAAGATGGACGGCGAACATATGCAGTAAACTTTGACCCTGTACCTCACAGTCAGCAGAAACATTCCAGCCAATCAGCAGCAGACCCTCCCTCCCAGACCCACCCACCTCCTGGACAGCTCACTAAGAATGCAGCTTCACAATGAATGTAAAATGGATGCTGTCCAGGAGGTGGGAGGGTCTGGGAGGGAGGGTCTGCTGCTGATTGGCTGGAATGTGTCTGCTGACTGTGAGGTTCAGGGTCAAAGTTTACCGCAAATGTTCGCCGTCCGTGGCGAACCGTTCGGCGAACCGTTCGGGACATCACTAATAACAAGATATAAGCAATAGAAACCAACATATTTGTTTAAAAAGCTAGTGCAGTGTGTAGAAAGAAAAGGGAATGTAAAAAAGCACTTCACGTGATCGGGATAAGCAATCTCATACATGTGATCATGGAATTGAATTTGGGGAATTGTATTTTTATCAAGTTATAAGTAAAGGAACAGAAGGAAAATTAGTAAATATAATAAGATATAGCATATTAATATATAGAAGCACAAGAGAAAACTGGAAGGCTGTGTTAGAGTGAAAAATAAAAAATAAACAAATCAGAGGAAAATTAAATTAAAAGACACTTTCCAATCTGCCCATTCACCCTGAAAATCTGGCTAGTCACTATGAGACCCTGAGGGTCTGGCCATTCACCCTGAGAATCTGGCTAGCCACTCTGAGAGCCTGAGGGACTGGCTAGTCACCTAAAGAATTTGGATAGTCACTCTGAGACCCTGAGGGTCTGTCAATTCACCTGGAGATTCTGCCCATTCACCTTGAAATCCTGAGAATCAGACCATTGACTTTTAGAATCTTGACATTCTCCCTAAGAATAGATAGATAGATAGATAGATACTCGGATCAGTCACATTAAAACCACCTGCCTAATATCATGTAGGCCCCTCTCTTCCTGCCAAAACTGCTCTGATGCATTGAGGCATGGAGTCCATAAGACCTCTGAATATGTCCTTTGGTATCTGGCACTAACACATTAGCAGTAAATCCTTAAGGTTCTGCAGGTGGAGCCTCCGTGGATCTGGTTTATTGTCCCAGCACATCTCACAGATTGAGATTTGGGGAATTTTGAGGCCAGAGCAACATCTTCAACTCTTTGTCATTCTCCTCAAACCATTCCTAAATAATTTTTGCAGTGTGCTGAAATAGGCCTCTGCCATCAGGGAACACCATTGCTATGAAGGGGTATATGTGATCTGCAACAATCTCTAGGTAGGTAAGTTCATGTCACATCCATATGAATACCAGAACTGAAGGTTTCACAGCAGAACATTGCCCAAAGCATAAATCTGCCTCTGATGCCCTGCCTTCTTCCTATCCAGTTGACATCTTTTTCCCAGGTAAATGATGCACATGCACCCGGCCATCCACCTGATCTAAAAGAAAACATGATTCATCAGACCAGCAACCTTTTTCCATTGCTCCATGGTCCAGTTCTGTTGCTTATGTCCCCATTTTAGGTGTTTTCAATGGTAGACATGGGCACACTGATTGATCTGCAGCTATGCAGCCCCATAGACAGCAAACTGTGATGCCACTGTGTGTTCTGGAACCTTACTATCATGACCAGCATTAAGTTTTCCAGAGATGTGAGCTACAGTAGCCCTGTGTGATTGGACCAGAAGGGTTAGCCTCGAGTCCCCACTTGCATCAATGACCTTGACACCAATTCACCAGTTGTCCGTCCTTGTAAAACTTTTGGTAGGCACTAACCACTGCATTTTGGAAACAGTCTACATGATTTGTTGTTTTGGAGATGCTCTGGTCCAATCAACTAGCGATCACTATGTGGCCCTTGTCAAACCCCATTTTCCTGGTTCACTTGCTGAATAATATATCCCACCTCTTGACAGCTGTCATTGTAACGATCTAATCAATGTTATTCACTTCACCTGTCAGTGGTTTTAATGTTGTGCCTGATCAGTGTTGATGGATAGATAAATAATTTGAATTTTTTGGAAATATAGCTAGATAATACTGATATTTATTTACTTACTCACTAACCGAGGAAAAACACACCTTGGGATATGTTGAGGCACTGTAAACATTACATAGGGTACAGATGTTTATATCTGACAGGCAGGTAGTGACAGAGAGTTAAGATTTCTGTAGAAAACGAGAAGTGGAAATTTTCAAAACATAATCTGCAATTAAAATGAAATCATGGTTCTGCGCTAATTGATTTGCATGTTGGCTCTTGCTGCACAATTTACAATAGGAGCAGATGTGAAGCAGCTCCTGGGTTCCCTCATCCCCCCAAAATAAAACAACCTCGATGTAGGGTAATTCCTCCTCTTCACCTTCTCACAGAAAATCTGCCTAAGATTGTTAATTGACAGCCTGCTCTGAAAAGCTGGAAGGCGTACTCTGTAATTTGCCATTTGTTCTGCAAAAAAATAAAAATAATAAAATCACACAATCCCACTCACATAGCATGCAGAGCTTGGAAATCCAGCAGGGTTCTATCAGGAGAGAGCCTGCAAGAATGCATGAGTCATCGGGAAAATTAGTCAGTGAGTAGGTGTTGGGGAATGGTGACTAAAAAGGGCCAGAACGGCTCTTAGCGGGAGTAAAGAGTTCAGGGCTGAAGAGAAGGAAAAAAAAACAAAAAGACACACAAGCAAAAGAAAAAGAGAAAATGGATAGAAGATTGCAGGGTTTCAAATAAAGCAGATTTTATTTCATGTTACAAAAGCCTTAATAACTCTGACCACTGCGAAATATTATGTAGAAGATTGTTAGAATGAATGCCTCAGCGATTACTATACACACAATGCATTCCTTATGCAGTAAACATTCTGCAGTCCAGAACGATAATGCAATGGTCAATTGACCTAAAATGAGCTGGACTGATCATATCTTAAGGGGAAATAGTTATTGTTTACTTTAGTTTAGAGCAGCAATGCATGCTTGCCAAATCTCATATCTGGGTATCGTAAATGCATTTACATGATACAAGTTGTGCAGTAAATAACTAATTCTTAATGAAAGATCGAAGATAAAATCACAGACCACATCTTGGTACTAAACGACGTTTGAAAATTGTTGAAGCTGCAGAAGCGTTGTGGCTGCTAAGTACACGGTGCAAGTAAGGGCACAATTTGATTCCAATCTTACCAAATCCAATTATTTTAGTGAAGAAAACCGCAAAGGAGACCAAAGCATAGTTCTCGTTGCTAGTCTTCATGCTATATTACTTAGTACATATGATGGGCTAGTCTTCATGTTATATGACTTAGCACATGTGATGGTAGCTGTTGCTCTATTTCATGAAATGATCTTGACTGTCTTTAAAGACAAGGAATACGCATTTAAACTAACTCCTATAGAATATTTTTTCTGGATCACACAATTATTCGCAGATCATTTTTCTTTGATTTTAGCATAGCCCAGATGCAGACCCAGCAAAAAAATGGTAAAGTGTTCAGTCACAAATATAGGCCAAGTTAGTCAAGTTTAAGAATTGTTTATAATTAACTAATTTATCCTTTTTTTGTTTTTTAAAAGTTTAGTGAATAAACACCTGTAATGAAGACAAATATGGGTGTGCTCAGCTGTCTGAGACTGAAGCTGGATTGGACATAAGGAGACCATGTCTGAGGTTGGTGTACAAGTCATATATCCAAATACCTATAGAAAGATGCTCGTAAGTGTTGTGCTTATGAATATGTGCTGGTTTAGCTTGAGTGCGTTAAGAGTGGGAATATCACCAGGGTGATGTGTTCGGCACTCCAGATGTTGTGAACTACTTGTCCCTTGATGCTTTGACACCATTACGTAGGAGTACGGAGAGTTGCCTGCCCCTGAAATAGACTATAGTTAATTGGAAATAATGGAATGGTGAAATATATAAGAGAATATAATCTAAAATGGAAAAAAGTTATTCTTAGTCTTATGCCTGCTTAACTAAGTTATATAACTATAAATAAATGACAATTTATAAGTAAAATAGGAGAAATGCGTTGGTAACTACAGGAGGCATTGAATAAAATGTTTTTAAATAAGTACATGATATTTACACTGTAGATAGATGTGTGATTATTGCATTGGGGCTCATTTCTTACAGGTCTATATTTTATACATGTAAGAAACATGTTTGACTGTGGGACCACATCTATGAAGTTCTTGCAAGATTTGATGAATACAAATTGAACTATCACTCATCTTTAATTAAAATTCTTGAACAAACGAACAGGTAACATCAATCATTTTATCCGCTCATCTGTTATACATTTTAAACCACTGTTAAAGGAGTATTGGTACATTGTCCAGCCATGCCCTACTATAATTATCAATGTAAGTCAGAGCTTTAATAATATAACTGCTATGCTGTCTGTGCTCCACTTAACTTTTACTGTCTACAATGAGAGCTAGAAGAAGCCTTAGTTAACTGTAGATTATCTAGGTTACACGCAGAATGTGATGCTGTGCACAGTGTGACGTTTTACAATCAATATTTCTACCTTCAATCAGTCTTTATTCTTTCTTTGTGAATCCATGACAATTATGTTCACGTAAAACATGAATTTATACTTCCATGGTTTGAAGGTTTCAATTTATAAATAATAACCCAGGTACACACAGACATACTGTAGCGCTGATCTATGATCTATCGTACTAAGATTTTTCATTGCTTTACAGTAAAGTATGACCGCTTTCATATTAGAGTATTTAAGTAGCCGTAAGTAAATAAGGTATTTTTAAAAAGCATAAAAAATAACAATGCATGGATGGACAGATGGTTGGGATGAATAGGATAGACAGATGGATGGACAGACAGACATACACGTGGAGTTCTAGTGCAAGACCTGTATTGCATGCCACTCAGGACCGCTATGGGGTTAAAAACATGTTTAATTAATTTTAACCACATTTTGACTAGTATTATGATGTTTTTAATTAGAACCTTGTTGAGTAATTGTGGCAAGTTGCGGCAAGTTGTGTCAATGTGGGTCGCTCTCACTGTTCTGAACTGGGATTGAAGTGTCACAATGAACCTAAGATAACTTTTATGCATAGCCGTGCATCTCATTACTCTTTAATTAGGATATTGATTTAACCCCACGTTAGATTAACACGTAACCAGGCAGCTAAACACGAATCAATGTGATTTTATTCACACATTGCATTATTTTTGTTTCTATGTGTGCATTTGGGGTGGGTGTGCAAAGGCTTTGTCTTTCACTGTTACAGAAGAGGGTACAAGAAGACCCTTTGGCAGGTTTGGGCAGGGAAAGCTGTAAAAGTACGTGGGAGAAGTGTCTCCTTTGCTATGTCTGAATTACGTGTTTTCTCATTTTCAAAGAGAGAGGGAATTACACATTCTTCCAAAAGCAGTAGTGTTCACAGCCTTCAACGTGTTCGCTGAATCATAGGAAGGGGGGGCATGGAAGTGTCATCCAAATGCTCATGTTTCCAAGGAGACCGTTCCTTCAGCCAATGAGAAGCACAGTCATAGTGTGGGCTTGCAGACAACTCACATGCGATGCTGGGTTAGAAAGAGTATAAATACCGCAGTAGGCAAACTATTCTCACAAACTCAGGCACAAACCGATAGAAAGTATTTATTTTACTCTGCTGTGTTTGGGCTGCTTTTTAAGGATTCCGAAGCTTTCTCTTGCTCGATAGCTTGGTAGAGTTTTCTTGTTGCAGAAAATTTTCAAGTTTCATTCTGACTTCCAGCATCTCACCAGTTTCTTCGCAGCTTCACCGGGGAAAGTCTTACAGCCTATGTCCTGTTCGAGATCCCGATTTGTTTTGCATCTTTCTGAATAAAGGCCTCTGAAGACAGGCAAAAAAGACATTCTCTACTAAAAGAACTGGACAATTTGCCTTTGGGTGATATCTAACTTTTGCTTTTTCTTCTCTCTTTCCTGGTTTTACTTTAAACTTTTACTCATTTTACTGCAAAATCAGATACTGTTCTTTCTCTTATGCTGTATTGATACGTTTCTGATAAGTGATTTTTAAGGAAAGTTAACAACTTATTTGGTGTTAGATAAAAAATGCTCTTAATTTAACAGGGTATATAGAAGAATCACTAACATATAGCAACATCTGTTAAGCTGTTTGTGCAGGGAATCATTGAAACTGCTAATTTAAACGTAAAATATTTCACTTGACATATATATTGAAAGCTGTTACTTGTAGAATTGGTTAAGAACAGTTTCTGTATTCAGTTTTACAGATTTAACTTAGATTTTGCTTTGTATGATACATTGATGTCAGTAAATATGGCAGCAGGTGGAATCATGGTGCCAGCTGTACCCGTCCCAGAGAAAACAGTAGCTCTTCAGATTGGAACTTGCAGTCCAGCAGAAATGCTTGACAGAGTCAGAAAAACCCAGGTGTACATCCTTTCAGGAGTTTCCAGACAGGTGGAGAATGAGCTGAAAGGATTTAAAAGGTCAGTACAGAGGCTAAATTATAACATGAATGATCAATCCCATGTAGTTGGAATACAGAGATGGAAACGTTCAATTAAGGCATGTCTAAACAGGTGTCAAGATACCTTAGTCAATTTAGAAAGGTGGGTTAAGAGGGAGATGAATTCGTGGAGAGGGGTCTTTTCCCGCTTTGAAAAAATGGTTAGTAAGGCAGATCAGAACTTATGTAGGACATGTCGAATTGAAGAACATCACAGGAGATCCTTCCATGAGAAAAGTGATAAGGAAAAGGAGGCAGAGGCATCTCAGATAATTGATCCTTATGCCCCAACCCCACCTAGCCCACCAGCACCCCCAACCCCCCCACCAAGTTGCCACCCACATCACTGGGTTGTAATCTCAGTAGATATTTTATCCCCACCAGAATTTGATGCAAATATGTCAGAGGATCCCAGGGAATTCCTAGTTAACCTTGAGAAATATTTTAAACGCAGTGGCTGGAATGAGAAAATTTGGTTATCCCAAGTAGACAATCATTTGAAAGGTGCTGCTCAGAAGTGGTGGGAATACAGGCAGGAGACAGTAGACAACTGGCATGATTTCAAAGTGGCTTTTCTGCAGTATTGTGAAAGGTTGATAGTTAGAGAGGCCATCAAAAGGGATTTAGATCTTCCCCAAAGACGTTGGGAACCACTAGAACAATTTGTTTGGAAGAAGAGGGCATTGTACCACAGGCTTTATGTTGATGCTAATGAAGAAGAGATGATCAATTACATTATTAGTACTCTTCATCCTGAGATCAGACGTTTCCTAATGCCACCATATCCTAAAACCATGGATCAACTTGTCCAGAGAGGGAAAGAAATACAGTTTGATTTTGAACAATCTGAAAAACAAACACTGAAGGCAGCCTACTCAGATGAACAAATTAGCACCAAACTGAAGGTCACAGTTACAAAAGACCCTTATGATAGCAATAATAGTTGCACAGAGAAAATGTAAGCAAGGGTATAGAAATGACTGAGAAAGTTAAGAGAAAACTTTGAAGAATGTGAGAATTTGTTGCTTACTAATTTCATTGACAAGCTGAGTTCTCTTGATAACAGAGCTTAATATGAAGAGTGAAACATGGAAGGGAAAATGATTAGAAACTTAAATTAAGTTTTGTGAACTTTAATGCATCATACTTAACTGATTCATGATTGAGATTCCCTAGATAATTTTACTGTGGAGGTGTTAATCTAAATAGAGAAAGGGAGTAGTATATGGAACTTTGACAATCTAATGGTAAAATAAGAGTAGAAAGTGTAAATGGTTCTGTCATGGTAATAGCAAGTTTGTTTAATAATTCCAATTCTGTTGGTAATGCAGTCTTAATGGGCCTTTTTACAGTGGCTGTAGATGTGTTTTCTGAAGTCTGGGATTTACCAGCAGGTGACAGAATCCATACATTCTTTCTGGTTTGTCGGAAAATATGTAATTTCTAAAAATCGAACTAGAGCTAATGTGAAACATAGGACACATTGCCCTACTAATAACTAAAACATGAATGTGTTCATTTCTTTTTAATTTATCAAACACTGCTAATGGACTTCTTTATTCAGTCAGAGAATTGCCACCAGAATCTGGTGAACAAGAATTATTTTGGGTGGGAGCTGGTCAGAGTAAGACCACATTCCAGTAATGGAAGCTAGAAACCACTTACAGGTGGTGGAATGTTCTTCAAAAGAGCAGATATCTTCTCACTTTTATGTCTGTTGAGAAGGACTGTGAAGTCTCTTAGCACTTGTGTTCTTTAAGACAATTCATAATTTGTTCGGTTTTAAGAGCATTTTTATATCAGAGCTGCAAATCTTAGTAACAGTTTAATTTGAATTATATTAATTATATCATATTTACAGATATCATGTTCTAATTATGAAATTCTCAATTAGTATAGTTTATGGTTATTGTATAGTCTATTTTATAATTAATACAATGTAAATATGTAACTTAAATAAGATGACAATATTTCAGATTTATTAGGAAGCAATAATGTTTTCTAAAAAAAAAACACAACTTTAAAATATTGATATTATCATGTGATCAGTATTTGCATTTTTGTACATTGTAAGTCAAGGCATTTTTGGAGACTACTGTGTCAGTAATATAAAAAAAATTAAGTTCCTATGGTATCTACTTTGAGAATGGAAACTGCCAACAGTTTTCCAATATCAATACAAGTGATAGAGAAGGGGAAAAAAGACACAACTGTCCCAAAATACCTAGACAATGTTTGTAGCAATATACTCTATAAATTGTAAAATTGTTAGAAATGAAGAAAGTATTGCATTTCTCTATTTGTAATATGTGAGTATACTATAGCACTTTTACATAATGATATTTTGGCGTGTAGGAGGACAAAACAAAATATGTTTAGGTTCATACAATAATTCATGTCCTACGTCTTCTGATTTCATTCATTCTTCTTGGACACTGATGTTATTATCTGAGAAAAGAGACTTTGTCATTATGATTGGTGGCAGAACTTCAATTCTATTCACTTACCACTAAAGTTGGATACAATGATGCCCACCAACAATGGACTAAAATACACAACTTACCAGGCCTATGTTGTACCTACCAAGTAGATATGTATGACCTGCAATCAATGTTCTTGGCTATGCCAACAGATCACTTTATATAGGTTGCCCTGTGATACAAATAGGGTTCTTCGGAATGTAGGAATTTGTCTCAACTCAGGAATATTTGCAAAATTCAGAACATCTTGGAATTGTTCAACTTAATAAACTGAAAATAGATCTCTGAGAAATTATGACGCTTTCAAAAGATTGCAAGAAAACAAAACAAATACTACTGGCTTAAGAGAACAAGCCCTGGACTTTGTGTTTATTAAAAATAATGTGATGGAATGAAGTAATTGATATGCACTGACTGGGAACTCGAAGCCTGCAGCCATCTGTGGCATGATGTCACACCTGATGTCATAGCAGTCGATAGCTTCTCAACTGGGACTGTACACAAGGCCTTCCTTAACACAAAGTAAGTACACGTACAGAAATGCTTATTGCATATTACAATATAATACAGTAATATTCAATATACTCTAATATAGTCAGCTGATGTTTTAACATTATGATTTTAATCGTTTTATGACATCAAAATGTATATTACTTATATTTACATTAAATATTTTAGTTTCCCTTTGAATAATCTTATAGCAGTTTTTGTGACTTTTCCCCAAAAAATAAATACATTATTACTGCGATCCCAGTTGCCCTGTGTTCACAGATTACAATGGAATAGTTACTGTAATTAGATATCAGAGATACAAAGAAAACTCCATTAAATTGTAATATGGTCTTAGTGCGCTCTAGTGTCTATTTTCCTATGCTTTTCATTCCATATATCCTTATATTGACCTGTCATTACTCTATTATTGCAGATATTACATCAGATGAACAAGATGGCTCCTCATTTCATCATGTCAGAATCACAAAATGATGTCATCAGCTGCATATCGCTTCCTAATCTTCTACTTTACAAAGGAAAGTCAAGATGAAAGATTTTGAAAAAACGTGATCTGAAAAGAGTGAAGGAAAAAAAATCTTTATTTTTTATGATCTGCATTCGGTCTTCTCCTGTGTTTGTCTATGTGGACTAATTTCATCACACCAATGTAAAACAGAACCTACAACAACAAAAATATTCCTAAAGAAGAATTCTTACATTTTCTTGTCAAGTGCCATTTGATATCTGCCTTATGAAATTGTATTGTATTGTGTATTTAAATACAGAGAATTGCACACTCCAAAGACAGAACTCTATATGAGCATCCATTGTCATAATGCATTGGTGTACTCAAAGAGGTTAATTGTACATTATTTAATAAAAGTCTAAACTTTTTTTATAACATGTGGTGATTCTGTTTTCTGGTCAAAAATAATTAACAAAATCAATTACAGCATCAAATTCCCCCCAAAATTAAGATTTTTAGTTTTAGCTAAAAAAAAAAAATGCTAGGGATTAAAAGGTTTAAATAAACAGTCTATGTGCCCATGCATCCATCCATCCATCCATCCATCCAACCATCCATTCATCCATCCATTCATCCATCCATTCATCCTACCATCCATCCTACCATCCATCCTACCATCCATCCATCCTACCATCCATTCATCCATCCATCCTACCATCCATCCTGTCTATGTGCCCATGCATCCATCCATCCATCCATCCTACCATCCATTCATCCATCCATCCATCCTACCATTCATCCATCCTACCATTCATCCATCCTACCATCCATTCATCCATCCATCCATCCTACCATCCATTCATCCATCCATCCATCCTACCATTCATCCATCCTACCATTCATCCATCCATCCTACCATCCATCCATCCTACCATCCATTCATCCATCCATCCTACCATCCATCCTGTCTATGTGCCCATGCATCCATCCATCCATCCATCCATCCTACCATCCATTCATCCATCCATCCATCCTACCATTCATCCATCCTACCATTCATCCATCCTACCATCCATTCATCCATCCATCCATCCTACCATCCATTCATCCATCCATCCATCCTACCATTCATCCATCCTACCATTCATCCATCCATCCTACCATCCATCCATCCTACCATCCATCCATCCATCCAACCATCCATTCATCCATCCATTCATCCATCCATTCATCCTACCATCCATCCTACCAATCCATCCATCCTTCCATCCATTCATCCATCCATCCTACCATCCATCCTGTCTATGTGCCCATGCATCCATCCATCCATCCATCCATCCTACCATCCATTCATCCATCCATCCATCCTACCATTCATCCATCCTACCATTCATCCATCCTACCATCCATTCAT
>OW240915.1:325407001-325463390 GCA_933207985.1 Pelobates cultripes | reverse complement strand
GATGTTTTAACATTATGATTTTAATCGTTTTATGACATCAAAATGTATATTACTTATATTTACATTAAATATTTTAGTTTCCCTTTGAATAATCTTATAGCAGTTTTTGTGACTTTTCCCCAAAAAATAAATACATTATTACTGCGATCCCAGTTGCCCTGTGTTCACAGATTACAATGGAATAGTTACTGTAATTAGATATCAGAGATACAAAGAAAACTCCATTAAATTGTAATATGG
This sequence comes from Pelobates cultripes, assembly GCA_933207985.1. NCBI lineage: Eukaryota > Metazoa > Chordata > Amphibia > Anura > Pelobatidae > Pelobates > Pelobates cultripes. The sequence continues at coordinate 325,463,150 of OW240915.1, read as the reverse complement.
TCTTAGTGCGCTCTAGTGTCTATTTTCCTATGCTTTTCATTCCATATATCCTTATATTGACCTGTCATTACTCTATTATTGCAGATATTACATCAGATGAACAAGATGGCTCCTCATTTCATCATGTCAGAATCACAAAATGATGTCATCAGCTGCATATCGCTTCCTAATCTTCTACTTTACAAAGGAAAGTCAAGATGAAAGATTTTGAAAAAACGTGATCTGAAAAGAGTGAAGGAAAAAAAATCTTTATTTTTTATGATCTGCATTCGGTCTTCTCCTGTGTTTGTCTATGTGGACTAATTTCATCACACCAATGTAAAACAGAACCTACAACAACAAAAATATTCCTAAAGAAGAATTCTTACATTTTCTTGTCAAGTGCCATTTGATATCTGCCTTATGAAATTGTATTGTATTGTGTATTTAAATACAGAGAATTGCACACTCCAAAGACAGAACTCTATATGAGCATCCATTGTCATAATGCATTGGTGTACTCAAAGAGGTTAATTGTACATTATTTAATAAAAGTCTAAACTTTTTTTATAACATGTGGTGATTCTGTTTTCTGGTCAAAAATAATTAACAAAATCAATTACAGCATCAAATTCCCCCCAAAATTAAGATTTTTAGTTTTAGCTAAAAAAAAAAAATGCTAGGGATTAAAAGGTTTAAATAAACAGTCTATGTGCCCATGCATCCATCCATCCATCCATCCATCCATCCATCCAACCATCCATCCTACCATCCATCCTACCATCCATTCATCCATCCATCCTACCATCCATTCATCCATCCATCCTACCATCCATCCATCCTACCATCCATTCATCCATCCATCCTACCATCCATCCTGTCTATGTGCCCATGCATCCATCCATCCATCCATCCTACCATCCATTCATCCATCCATCCATCCTACCATTCATCCATCCTACCATTCATCCATCCTACCATCCATTCATCCATCCATCCATCCTACCATCCATTCATCCATCCATCCATCCTACCATTCATCCATCCTACCATTCATCCATCCATCCTACCATCCATCCATCCTACCATCCATCCATCCATCCAACCATCCATTCATCCATCCATTCATCCATCCATTCATCCTACCATCCATCCTACCATCCATCCTACCATCCATTCATCCATCCATCCATCCTACCATCCATTCATCCATCCATCCATCCTACCATTCATCCATCCTACCATTCATCCATCCATCCCACCATCCATCCACATCCTACCATCCATTCATCCATCCATCCTACCATCCATCCTGTCTATGTGCCCATGCATCCATCCATCCATCCATCCATCCTACCATCCATTCATCCATCCATCCATCCTACCATTCATCCATCCACCATTCATCCATCCTACCATCCATTCATCCATCCATCCATCCTACCATTCATCCATCCTACCATTCATCCATCCTACCATCCATTCATCCATCCATCCTACCATCCATCCTACCATCCATCCTACCATCCATTCATCCATCCATCCTACCATCCATCCTACCATCCATCCTACCATCCATTCATCCATCCATCCTACCATTCATCCATCCTACCATCCATTCATCCATCCATGCTACCATCCATTCATCCATCCATCCTACCATTCATCCATCCTACCATCCATTCATCCATCCATGCTACCATCCATCCATCCTACCATCCTACCATCCATCCATCCTACCATCCATCCTACCATCCTACCATATTTACTGAGCTGTATAATATATCATATACATTCTATTTGCCATATGAATCACACAATAGGACAGGAATCGCAGCATGCCCCCAGCCCATTTCAAAGCTGAATGTGATAGCAGGGTGGATCAATAAGAACAGTGAGGTTGAATTCTTAAATCTGCATCACACCTATCATGTCATAAAACAATTTTCTCAATCAAAAGATGGTTTCTTAGCAAGTGAAAATACAGTCTGGTACTGAAGAATCAGTTCTGTATGATAAAAGCAGCAAAGAGACACGTACTAAATTTAGTAGTGTCAATTAACAGGGAATGTAAAGACTGCATTGTATGACAGCCAGCAGGCTCTATCAGAATATTAGCCACAAAGAGCTGGCAAAAGAATGACAACAATCACACCTCATACTTCGTTTTTTTTTCATGCATGCTGTGGCCGTACAATAGGAACAATTAGGCTGATTATACCAGCAAAAGAATGGTGAAAACCAATTGAAAATCCTTGCTAAAGCAAGAGAATGTGCGAGAGAAGCAAATGGGATTGAGAGGCATACAATTGGTGTATTGACAAAGCTTGTCCTCTATTCCAAATCCTGCGTATATTGGTATTATCTGAGGTTTCAGACATTACATTTCAGCACCTCGGACAGAGACACGTTCTCTTCCTGTGCATTAACAAACTGTGTGTACTAAATCTAAATTATGTTAGTGAATGTTAGCATTACCATTTATATGAGTATCCTATGTGGAATTTAAAACATCAAATATGACACTGAGTAAGAAATATTTAAGTGATTATTTAGCGGAGGGTCAAAGGTTAAAGAACCAGGATAGACACAACATAGCTATATTACAGAGAAAATCACCTGGTGTTATGAAATAACATATAGATTTTTCAAAGCTTCATGTTTCTTACTTTCAAAGATTTCTGAAGCTTAGTCTGTCACAGCATCAAAGTATCCCACAACTGGACTACCATGGCCATTGACCATAAAGTGCAACTCTTCTATATAGTGTGCTTGATTTAACATATATTGACTAAATCTCTTTCCATTGACTGTAATCTCAGCATATTTGGATCAGATCTACGATTATCTGTTATCACTAAGTATGGTCAAGCTAGTCCAAGAGGTCAAGAGTGCCAGAGCAGGGACTTGCACATTGAACTATCATTGGACACCATGAGCGACAATCTAGATAACATCTTCCTATCTGGTAGATATGTAATAGATTAAATAGTTTTACTTTACTATAGGGTGACCTTCACCCTATAACTTTTAGGTTTTCGTGGCAGTGGGATGTAAAACAACATTCATGGGTTCCTCAGGCATCATCAATATGCAAATATGAGATCTATGTAAAAGAATAAACCAGTTCACATAAATCTATACAGAGTATCAATGCAGATAACCGAGAATAACTATATAGCAAGGTCGAGTTTTAAGGGTAAAAGATAAAGTTAAAAAAATGATAATATTGAAAAAAGACAAGAATATTACACGAGAAGTCCATTCCAGGTACTGGAGAATGGTTAGAGGCTTATTTAATAAAGTGAGAATTCAAAGTGATCTTTAAATGAGCCAGCTTGCATTAGTATTTCCCCCATAGGGAAGCATGTATAATTCTTACCATGGGGTTTTACATGACACTGGGAGTCCTAATAGCATAGTGTGAGGACGTCCAGCATAAGTTAAGTGACTAAAAGTCTTCTAATGATCTGGTAGACAGCCACTAGAGGTGGAATTAACCCTCAAAGGTAATTATTGGAGTTTATTCAAAACTGCAATAAGTACAATTGCAGGGTTAAGGGACCCTGGGACCAGGCACCCAGACCACTTCAATGAGCTGAATTTGTGAATTCACTATGAATTATTAATCTAGTGAACAGCCCTGCATATATCAAAGTTTACACCATTTTAAAATAGATTATTATTATTATTTATAAAGTGCCAACAAATTATGTAGCGCTGTACAAAGGGTGGACAAACAGACACGTATTTGTAACCCAATTAGTTAGACGCACAACGGGTGTTGAGGGCCCTGCTCAGTGAGAGAGTGGGATATAGTGACACAAAAGGTAAGGCTAGAATCATTTTCACCAAGGGCTTAGTGTTCTTTTTTATTTTTTTAGATTTACAGTTGCAGAAGAGGAAGCAAGGTGCTAGAGAAAGTTATTAACACTTTAATGTAATATAAATGCAATTTAATGTAATTTATGATGACAATGTATCTTATTTACACAGACTGCTTTCTAAACACAGTTATTGTAATTTAAAGACACATTACTGGGAGTATTATTGCTGTGAAGCTCTGAACACTCAGACACACCAACAATAAGGAGCTCCTAGAAAAGAGGGACATTTAGATAGATAAGAGGGGCAACAGGATTTGAGCCCACAATTGGGACTGACCCTATTATTTAAGGACACTTGGGAAGAATGCTGTTACAAATTATATTTCAAGCATCTGTATTTAAATTGTGACTTACAACATGCGCAGTTTATATTGCACTATATATATATATTTTATTATGAAGTTAATTTATTACCTTACATCCCAATAGTGTTTGCCATTATCAGCAAGCATGTGCATGCATGCTTAGATATAGAAACACATTGCATGCACACATCCATGAACATATTTTCCATGTAACGCCAACAACGCATACATTTTCCAGTAGTCACGAGGATGGTTTTCTCCAGCATGAATCATTTAATTTATTGGCTGTTCAGAAAGTTCATCTGCCAAAAACATTACTTCTGGCTGGTACAGAGCCAGTTTGTTTTAGTACCGTGCGCCTGTGAAGATTCGCATTGTGTGCTCGCTATGAGACCTGACTCCTTGCTTCATTGTTGGAAACTCCAAGATGAGATGTAAATTTAAGAAAAATGACATCCCAAACATACAAAGCAATTCCTCAATAAGAACTAAAACAAAAAAAAAACATTACAGTTCACTGTACCCCGGCCCTGCTTCCTTTTTAGAAAGGGTTGTCCCCTGTACACTGTGTCTAACATATGTCACCAATCCCTCCCATCATGTAAGTGTATAGTCCCCCCATTCCTAGTTTAAAGTCAATCCTATAGAGCTATAGTACAGAGATTTCAGCCAAGTGCAAAATCAGCCCAGTGCTCTGTAACGGACCGTTTTGCACAAAAGGGGAAAAAAACAGTTTAGGCGATCGGCCCCCTTTCCAGAGATACAGGCACAGCTACTGCAGAACACCAAACTCCCGAACTGGATACAAAATAGCACTCCAACTCCCGAACTGGAACCTCCCAAATAGCTGCTAGCAGACGAACAGGAAAAGCAGACAATCAGCTTACACTCCTGGCAATCAGTCTCTAACAGCATACAGTGAATCCCCCCAAGACGAGACAAGGCTCTGTGTTGAGGGTCAAGCAGTGGTCTGTTTAATGAGGGCTACCTGCCCAGTATTTATGCAGGTCTCCCACCTGGTGGACACTCCCCTAGGGGACCAAATGGGAGACTGTGACAAAAGACAGACAAGCAGGGCCGTCTTTAATATGGATTAGACCCTGGGCAAACATTTGCTTGGGCCCCCTGAACCCGGTCGTCCCCTCCCTGGCATGCAATCATGCCCCCCCACCCCAACGCAGAGGCGGACGTAAAGTAGAGAGGGCTCTGGTGCATGAATTATTTTGGGCAAGAGGGGGCAAAAGGTAGATCCCCATCTGTCATGCAACTCCAACAATGCTTTGACAGCTGGGGCGCTACCATTTTCCTATGCATGCAGGGTTATATTTAGCACTGAGCAGTATTTGTGTGTTTGAGTGTAAGCATGTTTTTGTATGGAGTATGTTTGTGTGAATGTAGGGGTGTGTTTGTATGTGGAGATGGCATTTAAATGCAAGTATGCATTTATGTGTAGTGTTGGTTTATGAATACACTGGTGTGTTTATATATAATTTTGTTGTTTAAAAAAAGGTGTGTTTATATGTAGTGTTGAAGTTTGAATGCAGGTGTGTAGTGTTGAATGCTGAGATGTATGCACAAATACACATGCACTGTCACAAACACACACACACACACACACTGTGATACACATACACACACAGAAACACTTGAAGATACACAGATATACACAATCATACAGATGCAGCTATACAGACACATTTACACACACTGACACACACACATACAGACACACAACCTGGCTCACATGCAGACACGCAGATACACTGACAACATACAGATACACAGACACACACAATGACAACATACAGACACACAGATACATAACCTGACAAATGCAGATACAAACACTGACACACATGCAGATACACACATTGGCTACATACAGATACATGCACAGGTATACACACTGGCACACACACACAGATACATACATACTGACAACATACAGATACACACTGACACACACACACACAGACACTGCGACAGACATACTGACACTAAGGAGAGATTGGGGGCACACCCGTATACATGAAAGGTGCTGCCGCAGTGACCAAAATTCATACAGAAAAACTAGTTACGGCGCACTCAGACTTGTAAATTAATAACTAAGAAGGCTAACGCCTATCTAAGAATAAATATGGGGATTTAGTTACACCATATGGCCATATGATGTTAAGCCCACTACTACTTCAAAGTACCCCAATATCAGTGGGTCCTACGCTAATAACAAAAATGTGGGAGATAAATTAAATAGTATTAGTGCTAAACATAAGCTACAGTGTATTGAATTCATTTCTTTGTAAGAGCAAAGTGAGTATACAATAGTGATAAAAGCAATTAAAAACAGTGTAACAACTAAACAATTAAAGTGTTGGTGCTTAAATGAGTATACTCACATTTGCAGATAATATCTGTGCTGCATAAAGAAAATAATAAAAGTGACATGACTATAAAACTCCTCCTATTTATACACACCTGTGGCCACCTCTAAAGAGGTCTCTGAAGCTGGGGGGCCTGGGTGGGGTGCTTAACCCCAAAGGAATCTGGTCTGGATTCCAAATATAATTGCACAAAGGAGAGATTGGGGGCACACCCGTATACATGAAAGGTGCTGCCGCAGTGACCAAAATTCATACAGAAAAACTAGTTACGGCGCACTCAGACTTGTAAATTAATAACTAAGAAGGCTAACGCCTACCTAAGAATAAATATGGGGATTTAGTTCCACCATATGGCCATATGATGTTAAGCCCACTACTACTTCAAAGTACCCCAATATCAGTGGGTCCTACACTAATAACAAAAATGTGGGAGATAAATTAAATGGTACTAGTGCCCCCAATCTCTCCTTTGTGCAATTATATTTGGAATCCAGACCAGATTCCTTTTGGGGTTAAGCACCCCGCCCAGGCACCCCGCTCAGAGACCTCTTTAGAGGTGGCCACAGGTGTGTATAAATAGGAGGAGTTTTATAGTCATGTCACTTTTATTATTTTCTTTATGCAGCACAGATATTATCTGCAAATGTGAGTATACTCATTCAAGCACCAACACTTTAATTGTTTAGTTGTTACACTGTTTTTAATTGCCTTTATCACTATTGTATACTCACTTTGCTCTTACAAAGAAATGAATTCAATACACTGTAGCTTATGTTTAGCACTAGTACTATTTAATTTATCTCCCACATTTTTGTTATTAGCGTAGGACCCACTGATATTGGGGTACTTTGAAGTAGTAGTGGGCTTAACATCATATGGCCATATGGTGGAACTAAATCCCCATATTTATTCTTAGATAGGCGATAGCCTTCTTAGTTATTAATTTACAACTCTGAGTGCGCCGTAACTAGTTTTTCTGTAGACATACTGACACCGTGACAGACATACATACTGACACATACACAAACATACTGACTGGCACACCGACATACATACAGACACACAAACTGACACACACAGACATACTGACATACACACAGACATACATACTGACACACACACAGACATACAAACTGACACACACACACAGACATACAAACTGACACACACACAGACATACAAACTGACACACAGGCATACATACTGACACACACACAGACATACAAACTGACACACAGACATACATACTGACACACACACAGACATACAAACTGACACACAGACATACATACTGACACACACACAGACATACAAACTGACACACAGACATACAAACTGACACACACACAGACATACAAACTGACACACAGACATACATACTGACACACACACAGACATACAAACTGACACACAGACATACATACTGACACACACACAGACATACAAACTGGCACACAGACATACAAACTGACACACACACAGACATACATACTGACACACAGACATACATACTGACACACACATAGACATACAAACTGACACACAGACATATACTGACTGACACCTACATACTGACACACAGACAGACATACAAACTGACACACACACAGACAGACACTCTTCAGTTTCCTACCTTTGAAAGAGGCTTCCTTTCCTGGGGTCCAGTGTGCTGGCTGGGGTAGTTGGGAGTTGGGGGTCTGGCTCTTCTTGCTCCCCCCTCCTCACTGGATCCTGGCTAGCAGCATCCCGCGCGGCCCGATATCTTTGAGGTGGGAGGAAGTGATTCGAGGACGTCACTTCCTCCCATGCAGCCGTTAAGCAAGGGGCCCGGTCGCGCTGTTAAAGGGCCACAGCGCCGACCGGACCCCTGCTGGAACATGCTCACTGTGTGGCCCTAAAGGTATGGGCCACCCGGGGGGGGGGCCCTTAGTGTGCGGGCCCCGGTGCAGCTGCAATACTAGCACCGCGGGCCCATTAGGTAGGGAAATATTTTTAAAAAATAAATTTTTATTGCAGGCAACGGGGCCCACGGGGCAGCTGCTTTGGGCCCCCCATGAGTAACTGGGCACAGAGCAGCTGCCCCGTTTGCCCCTCCTTAAAGACGGCCCTGCAGACAAGTAGACAAATAGGACACACAGTCACAATATATTCCCACAATGCATCCTGGCTTCCTCCCCTCTGCCCTGGGAGATAATTGGGAAGTAATTAAATTATCTCCCAAGACAAAGGCAAAACTCCATTACACATGTGGGGATACAAAACCAGTATTATACTTTAAAATCATAAAGTAACATTTATTACATAAAACACAGACATGTAACATATCCCCAGATAGCTCAGGTCTGAGCGCACATTATTAAGCGAATGGCGCTCAGACCACACGAATACAATTTAATCGCCATGGAGCCAAAGTCTTTACAGTCAGTTTCATACGAATGGGCTCCATGGGATTCCTATCTGGGGTATAACACATTCAACCAAAACTACCGAACACCGGGCCGTTCGTGCACTTCCACCGAACAAGAAGGGAGGTCGGCGGCTTCAGCGGTGTTTGCGCAAAACTGTGTCCGATTTTAGTTCCATGAAAATAGGGGCGAACACCGCTGTGCATTCGTATGTTTAAAATGGCCGCGACCTCGTGTTCGTGATACGAATGGCGGCCACCCAGCATTCGTCAATTAAGCTGCGGTTAACCGCAGCTTCAGGGAGGTTAATTGCCGGCACACTCCAGCTCCCAGGTGGTCTTTTCATTCGTGCGGTTGGTCGGTAGATTGAATCTACCGAACAACTGGCAGAAAAGCACGAATACAGCTTATCTCCAGGCGAAATAAAGTCTTTTAAAAGGGGGCCATAGTCCAGAGGCAGCAGGCGAGCAACCAGGCTTCTGCAATGCAATGTGGCGAGGTTGGTCTCGTCACATGCTCTAATAAAAAAACAACTCCTTTCTACACAACTTCACTCGTACATTGACCTGTGTGACTGCTGCTGCCTTTCCACTGTACCACATGGCACAGGTAATATCTGCACAGATGTGTCAGGTGAGTGGAGAAAATCGGGGCTGGTCACGCTCTTTCAATGTCTATCCACCTGGCACTCCATGTCTGGTGATTACATAGTTACCTACCTATTCCCGAAATGGCGTGTTTCCATCCACAATGCTACATTTTCCGGATAAAACTTGGTGCTATTAGTAACAAGCCCATTTCAAGACTGTCAGTCTTGGCTTTGTTTTCTAGAGCTCAAATCCGAATTTCCAGAAAAGCAGTTCTCTAGCACTTGCTGCAGAGGTGCCGAGGCAAAAGCCATCCACAAATACATACTGCAAGTAGAGCACCAATCACACTCATCACCCCAGAAACAGCAGATGTTAGTGCACACCTTGATGATGCAACAGTGGTGATGTTTCAGGAGGGATAAGCCAAATGCCAAATGATTTAGGTGAACTAGAAAAATGGTCAGAGTTGTGGCAACTGACATTTAATGTGGATAAGTGCAAGATAATGCATCTTGGATGTAAAAACCCAAGGGCAGAGTACAGAATATTTGATACAACATCTGAGGAAAGGGATTTAGGGGTGATTATTTCTGATGACTTAAAAGGTAGGCAGACAATGTAATAGAGCAGCAGGAAATGCTAGCAGAATGTTTGGTTGTATAAGGAGAGGTATTAGCAGTAGAAAGAGGGAAGTGCTCATGCCATTGTACAGAACACTGGTGAGACCTCACTTGGAGTATTGTACACAGTACTGGAGACCGTCCGAAGGATATTCAGAAGGATATTGATACCTTAGAGAGGGTTCAGAGAAGGGCTACTAAACTGGTTCATGGATTGCAGGATAAAACTTACCAGGAAAGGTTAAAGGATCTTAACATGTATAGCTTGGAGGAAAGACGAGACAGGGGGATATGACAGAAACATTTAAATATATAAAGGGAATCAACACAGTAAAGGAGGAGACTATATTTAAATATATAGAGGGAATCAACGCAGTAAAGGAGGGGACTATATTTAAAAGAAGAAAAACTACCATAACAAGGACATAGTCTTAAATTAGAGGGGCAAAGGTTTAAAAATAATATCAGGAAATATTACTTTACTGAGAGGGTAGTTGATGCATGGAATAGCCTTCCAGCTGAAGTGGTAGAGGTTAACACAGTAAAGGAGTTTAAGCATGCGTGGGACAGGCATAAGGCTATCCTAACTATAAGATAAGGCTAGGGACTAATGAAAGTATTTAGAAAATTAGGCAGACTAGATGGGCCGAATGGTTCTTATCTGCCGTCACATTCTATGTTTCTATGTAAATACCTGTAATTACCTGCTTCTCCTTCCAGTTGGCTCTAATTAAGGTTTGATTTAACTTCTATGTAAAAATACTACTTTAATGTATAGTACACTCATTAAATAGAGTCACAATGTGTATGTACTCTGGGGTATAAAGAGTGCACCAAAAGTGAAAATGTGTTTTGCTGTTTTCTGTGCTAAAAAAGGTATATAAACAACTAGGATCTATGTGGACGTTCAGATAGAGTGGCTGATGGACAGACATAATGCAACACAAAAACACAGACAGACATACATACTGACAGACAGGCAGATAGATGGGAAGCAGGCTTTAATAATTTAACCTTTAAGTACATGTGTTTATTTCCTGTCCTAATACATAGTCTATATAATGTGCCAGACAGATTGTACTGAGTCTAGGGCTTGACCTGTATGAGTTCTGTAAATGCATAGACAGAAAGAGAGTAAGGTGGACAGGCAGCGTTACATAGGTTACAGCTCACCCTTCTGTCCTAAGATGTTAGGAGAAATATTCTAGCTATTTTTTTAGAGCCACACATACCTATATACCCCACTCTCCCTCTAGTCCAGAATGCTCGAGACCTGCTTCCGGAATAAAAATGATGAAAGTAATGATTTTGTTTGAGATATAACTAGGTAACAATCAGACTGGATAGGCAGGTCTTTGTTTTCTAATATACAGTTCTTGAAATTGTCAGTTAAATAGATCCTCGGTATCAGTGTGAATGAGGATAACACCCATTACTCTCAGACATCTGAAAGCACGTTTCCGATAGCTGCATGTATTGACATTGTTAACAAAAATGACAATATTTTATTTTTTGTAACCATAAGGGAAATTGGTTTCTATTTTTCATATATATATATATATATTTTTTTTTTATTATTATTATTTTTTTTTTACCATAACATTGAAAATCAATGGATTTTTTTGCAATGGCTTTTTTCTTCTGAGCAGGAAGTGCTGAGCTATTAGGCAAAGAGGTAGATGTCCCTGTGAATCCAACGGCTTCCTGAAATTCCATATAAGGATTCATTCAGCTCAGCTGAGAACCTTCCGTGCGTATGCCACACAGTAACACTCGCTGACAGCTTGCAAATCCCTATGAATAACACAGCCTACTGAGCATCTCCATAAACAGGTGACACAAGGAATCCCCATATCAGGGAGATCTGAAGACAGTAAGACTAAGGGATTTATTCACTAAACAGTAAATTAATGGTTAGTTGGAAAACAAAAATACAAGATTTAGGACTTTAACCAGACTTCTATACGCTCAGATGTTAATACAAGGTTGGGGGAGGAGAGGGGAGGCACGAGAGTTTTCAAGTATGTAATTAATTATATACTTAATTGGACACTCCACTGCCCAAATACAGCCAAAAATAACAATCAGATATGTTTAGTAGATATACACCCAATGAAAACATAACTGCATTTAATTGTGCATTTTTTTAAAACTAGCTTGCAAAATTTACAGATCTCTTGTTTGCGGTCTTTGCAAGCCCTCCCCTTCTAACCCTGCCCAGACTTTCTGTGGCTGTCCAATCACAGACTTCCCAATGCAGCTCAATGAGACATCTTTGCAAGGCCGGTGCTCAGGGCAGCCTCCTGATTTTAGTTCCACTAAGCTAATAACAGGACCTGTTGTCTGATTGGCAGCCTGGGGGGTGTTACTCTATGAAAGTGCCAATTTCTATTGAAACCTGCATTGTTTGTTAAATGAAAAAAGAGAGCACACTATTCATACATAAAGCATATTTAGCAAGCTAAAGTGCTTTATGGGTTTGGAATGTCGCTTTAAATATAGGCAACATATAATTGTGTAATAGTTTAGCAACATGAGGAAACATTGGACATTTTGCTTAATTTTTCAGTAATTAGCAATTTGTAAAACATGAAACTATTTTCATGAATAGGAAGATGTGATGTTTGGCTAGCTTAAGGGGATGCTATAGTTCTAGGAATACAAAATTGTATCGCTAGCACCATAGTTTCCTTGCCTCCCCGTCCCCCCACCCCTCCCTTGGTCCCCTCTTCCACACTGTAAGGGTTAAAAAAACTCTTTAATTACTCTCCAGATTCCAGCGCCAATGTCCGATGTTGGGTCAAAGCTCTGCCTTCTCCAAGTCATTGGCGGGAGAGCGCTAATGGCCATGCTTTCTGCAATGCTTTCTTATGGGAATTCTACCAACGCTCGATGTCCTCATGCCGAACATGAGAACATCCAGGATCAGTTAGGCAACCAAAAGTTACCTAACAAGCAGGAAGTGCCTCTCGTAGCTGTCTAACTGAAAGCTACTAGAGGCAGTCTTAGTCCTGCAATGAAGTTTATCAAAAACTGCAAAGATTTTCATTGCAGGATTAGGAGACATGGTCTGGGTGCTTATAGTGTCCCTTTAATGCAAATTATGTGGTAATCTGATAAACTATAACTCCCACAAAACCCAGCCAGAAATGATCTAAGCTGACTGAGCATACTGGAAGAGCAATGGCTTCTCTTGAGCTGCATTTGGAAGTCTGTGGTTGGACAGTCATAGAAAGTTTCAACATACTTTAAGAGTTTTCATTAGATTTATATCTAATAATTGTGAATTTTATTTATTTTGTATTTGGACAGCAGAGAGTCCCTTTAATTCTTTTATTAAAAAGCGCTGGCAATGTTTTGATGAAGGAGGACTAGCAGAACTGGCAGGCAGGCCATTCTATCCAGGCACACAGCGTTAATTCTAGCAGTGAATTCAATGACTTCCTGAAAGCCATATAAAGGCAGCATTCAGTTGAGCTGAGAGAACATCCATTTACATTTGCCACACAGTAACACTTGCTGACTGCCTGAAATTACCTTTAAAGACGATACCCTGCTGAGCATCTCTGCAAACAGGGGACACAAGTAAATAACACACCATCTATATCTGAGAATAGGGGAAAGCAGACATTTCTCACCCAAAAGGAGAGAAATAATATAAAATGTACACCTTCTACTTTCTACCGTTTATTTTATACCTGAGGATTTGAAGTGACCAGGAATAAAAATATGATTAGTAGCGTTGCCAAATCCATCATGTTTTCTGGAACACATCATGTTGATTGACAGCACATTAAAAAGCTGCCCTGTATACATATATTCTGCCTGTATTATGGATAATATATATTCTGCCTGTATTATGGATAATATATATTCTGCCTGTATTATGGATGATATATATTCTGCCTGTATTATAGATACTATATATTCTGCCTGTATTATGGCTAATATATATTCTGCCTGTATTATAGATACTATATATTCTTCCTGTATTATAGGATTTCACGACCTTTCACCTCTGCATTCCCCTACATCACTTCCTTTTTCTATCAAACAAAAGTCAATTTTTAACCTCCTATATGAGTTATACGTGGGTCTGAAATCATCCCATGTATTCTTTTATGTAAAACGATCACTATGTAAGATTTATGTTTATCTTATATGTATGTATATGTCATGTGATCGCGGTCACATGCTAATGACGTCATTTTGGCGCCAATTTTAAAATTCAAGCCTTTTCTGCTGCCTATAAACTGTAACAAGCCAGGAGTATCTGTTTACACTTGAAAAGCCTATTTTGGGCGAAACGCGTTGTGTTTTTTATGACCTTATTATAATAAAAGTATTTTTAGACCACCTATATCCCTATGGTCAGTCCTTCTACTTTTATTTTTTTGCTACTTTTATCCTGGCTGTTTTTTACTATTTTAAAAGATCCAGTACTACAAAGAAATCCTTAGGTGGGGATTATTCCACTCACGCCTGGTTTATAGAGCAGTGTGGCTGCTCTATACATTGTAAGTATGTTTCATTTTACTTTTTAGCACCATTTTATCTACTGAGAACACTATGGGCTCTCTTCTGTGCTTTTGTCTTTCATAAATCCTGCACTCCATACATCACCAGAAGGACATCCTACATGTGGGGAGTTTAAATACCACTGTATGCTGTTTTACTTAGAGCTGGTTATAGCTCTTTTCACTGTAAGTTGGCACTCTCAGGACTTCAGTGTTTGTCTGTAGCTGCAGGTGTCATACGCTATTGTACCATTGGTCCGTTTTTTTCTTTTATGTTTTTTATATGCTGACACATATTTGAGTCGTTGTACAAAGTATTGAAGAATTACCTATTGTCCAGCTATAGCCTACATGTGGGGAGTTCCAAATACCACTGTATGCTGTTTTACCTAGAGCTGGGCATAGCTCTATCGATCGTGAGTTGGCATTTCTCTTTTCTGTGTTGTCCGTGACACCATCCCCATACAGTTTTGCACTATTGGTCTTTGTTTAATTTAGTTTTTCATATCAACCACTGAGGACCTTATCAAGGATCTAAGAAGACCTACCCAAGACCCACTTTGTATTTTCAGAGACTTTTTCTTTGTAAATATTATCTCCTATTTGTACCATTTATCTCTCATTTATTCTACCTAGCACACCCTGTATTTTTGTTGTTTTATACTATTTTATTGCCCATAGATGGACTTATCTTCTGACTACTTAGTGACCTACTGGACAAATTCCCTTTCGATTATCACACAAACTCTGTTATAAAGGCCACAATCTTCATTGCTTTTTATGGGTTTCTTAGACCTAGGGAGTTTACTGTTGTATGTCAGGTAGATACCACGTCAAGTCTAAAGCTGTCTCACCTAAAGAAAGTCAAAAACCACTATGTCCTTTCATTACCTTCTACTAAAACTAACCACTCCAACCATCCTACTACCATTCCTCTCTTCCCTTCTGGGCAAGCCTGGTGCCCAGTCAAAAAACTCAACACTTTTCTAGAACCTCACCATGCGCACTCACCTGACACCCCACTATTACTACTCCAAGGGCACCCGCTCACCACAGCTAAGTTCATGTCTCATGTCAGAACTCTGCTGTCGAGGTTAGGCTA
Source organism: Pelobates cultripes (assembly GCA_933207985.1). Taxonomy (NCBI): domain Eukaryota; kingdom Metazoa; phylum Chordata; class Amphibia; order Anura; family Pelobatidae; genus Pelobates; species Pelobates cultripes. The sequence goes on along the minus strand of OW240915.1, from coordinate 325,447,364 downwards.
CAACCCGGCTTCCTTCTCCAGTCACTCCTTCCGTATAGGCGCAGCATCATCAGCATCTAGCTCAAACACACCAGTCCACATCACAAAGAGACTGGGCCGCTGGAAATCTCTATTTACAATACTTACATACCACGACCAGAGAAAGAACTACGACAAGCATTTAGATGTCTAGCATTATAACAAGCAATAACGTGTGTTTCTTTGCATCCTCCTTTTTGCCCTCTTTTATTAAAGGCCTACTCGTTCGCTGGTTTTGGCACACCTCAACCAACTATGCATCTTATTATACATTCCATAACCTATTAAATTCCGAGCACAAGTTAAAAGGACATTAGGCCTGAATTTGTGGGAGGAGTTATGGCCCCTACTTAAACTTCCAGCCCCTACTCACCTCTGCTGATTGACCCCACCCACCTACACCCATCAATCATTACAGTATCATCACCTTTTGTAGGTCCTCTTTTATTACAGGCCTACTCGTTCGTTGGTTTCGGCACACCTCAACCAACCATGCATCTTATTATACATTCCATAACATATTAAATTCCGAGTGCAAATATATATACACTGTAAAAGTTGACACCACCAAGACAATTTAAAACACCCCAACAGATCAGGTTAAAAGCCTGCAAAAACACAGCTTAGTAGAACATCTATGAAATTAAAACCATGTTAAACAAATCTCTTCAGGTAATGTGATTATGCAGAGGAAGGAAGGACTTTTCCTGATGGAATATTTATTATAACTAAACAATTGTCACAGTGCACACCGAGAGAAAATGGAGGGTAAACAAAACAAATCAATTACACCCCCATACAGATACAACTTTAAAGGAACATTTAAGAGAAAATCCTAGTTATCTTGTAAGCAAGGTATTTGTATTTTAAATCTCAGGGGGCTCCAGCAAGAAAGTGGTGACTTACTGCACAATGAGATTTTGGTCCCAAGTAAAAACAATAACCCGTTGCATTTCATGAGATTGTGAGTGCCCAATACATTGTAAAATGAAACTTGTAAGGGTTATTCCAAAAAAAAAAAAAAACATACTAAATCTCTGTATGTACAGTGTTTAAAGCTGAAGCTCTGCAAAAACAAACTCCAAGCACCATAACCACATCAAATCACTGAAGTAGTCTTGGTTCTTGGTGTAACCCTTGAAACACAGCGTAATTAAAAAGATAATCTACTTGATTTCAGAAAAATACATATATATTCATTGTTCCTTCAGTTTTTTGCATCTCTGCTAACTGTATGGATTGTCTACTTATCTACATCAGGGATGCCCAAAGAGTAGATCCCCAGATGTTTTAAAACTATAGCTAAAGACATGCAGAGCATCATGGAAATTGTAGTTCTACAACATCTGGGGATCTACCTTTTGGGCACTGCCGATCTATATAATGAACATGCAGATGATATTGGGTGATATCGGGTTCTTGAACTATTGGAACCTGGTAAGCCAGTTCCAATGCCCAGTGTCAGGTATAAATGGACATGTTATTTGAGATTTTTAGTCATTTGGCTACTGAAGCATGTCTTTGTCAGGATGTATATTTCTCTATTCCTTGAATTGTCTATTTGAAGGATCTGATCATTTCATATGATGTATGTATGTTAGGAATACATGGAACGTGATTGTGGGCTTTCACTGATTTGGAGTATGTAGCAGTGCTGAACTCTGAAAATCAGGAAGAAAGGTCAGTTTACAAGAATGTGTCGCAGTTCATCTAACTTTTCCCAGCTCATGTTTGATAGTAATGTACCAGCGATCAAAACTAGGGCTCTGCTTCAAATCTGTATTTATTTTAATTTAAGTGAAGCCATGTAAGCCATGTAAAATTAACAGATACCTCTCCAGGTTGTTAATACATCCTGTCCATGTGTGTCACTAGGTACCTCCACTCAGGGTTGGCCTAAGTATGGCGCAACCTGGATTCTAGGACAAAATACTAGGAGGAATAGATGGACAGAGACAAGCCGGCTGATTGTTAGAAGCAGACAGATTAAAATAGGCAGATTGATAGAGAGACACAGGCAGACAGAACGCTGGGAGAGTTCGACAAAGGTTGATGGACAGGCAGGTCGAGATTTACAGATTCGGAAGGAGTAGGAGATGTGGTAGACATAAGGATAATTTAATATAGAAAAGGTAGACACACTTAGTAAAATGCCATAAGAATATATGAGCAAACGCAAAGAAACAAAAAAATAAAGTGCTCACTCTGAAGCCGTATTCCCCCCAGGCCCTAAACAATCTACAGTTAATAATAAATGAGGAGCACAACCATATAAATAAAAAGCACTTTATTAATTGAGTCCAAAATAGCAGGTATCCCAAGATGCATGCCAAAAAACCTTATGATTCAGGTCACAATACTCATTAAAAAAAAATATACACAATGTATATGCATGGTACACGGCTAGAAAAACTATAGTACTATTCCATATACTGAATCCTATAGATACCTGAACTGTCCAACAAATAATACATACCATGAAAAAGAAACAGAAATAGTGAGAAGATGGAGAAAATAAAAAAAAATGCCCCCAACGAATTGCCTTTATCAAGGGAGCATGACATAAGGATAGACGGCTAACATGAGACACAGAGAAGGGCAGACATTAAGACACAATGGGAGAGATAGAGAGTTGAATTCAGTTTGTGTTTTGATTTATTGAGTCTCTAACTCATACTCTGCTCCTGTCCAGTTGCAGATTTTAGGGGAGGCAGAGTTAGGATATCAGAGGGTTTGGGGTGGTATGTGGCAGGATGGGGGAAGCTTGTTAAATATGCTGGTTAGGAACTTGGGTATATAGTAATTCATTTAGTACTAGCTGCTCATTGGACGTGACTAGCTGCCAGCCTAGTATTTTCAGTCTGTCTTTTGTGGCAAAATGACTCTCTCCTCCAGGTGCTGTCTTGGTCTATAGCTTAGTTTCTCAACCCATGGTACGCATACCCCATGGAGTACACACACCACTGGCAGGGGGTACGCCAAGAGCTGGCAACCTTAGTGTCCCCGTGGCCAGCTGGGGGAAAATGGTGGCAGAGAGGGAGCTGTAGTCCTCATGCTTTTCCAGCACTGCTCCCTAACGCACCCTGAGGTGACGCCAAGAGTCATGTTATAAAGTCACCCCAGCTCTGGCATCATTAAACAGCACACAAGGGAGCAGGTCTGGAAGAGCATGAAGATGACTGCAGCCCGACACTGAACCTCAGGGGATATGATACACTCCAGCTCTCCCAAAAGTAGGGAGGCTGGGTGTCACCTGAATAAAAAATACTAAAAATTAATAAGTGTCTGTCATTGAGTGTTTGTATGTCAGTGAACATGTGTCAGTAAGTGTGTCTGTCAGTGTGTGTCAAAACAGTGAGAGTGTGTCTGTCAGTCAGTGTGTGTGTCGTGTGTAAGTGTGTGTATCAGTTTCCTCTGTTAGTAAATATGTTGGTATCATTATCCTCTGTGTGCAAATGTGTGTGCCAGTGTCCTATGTGTGTAAAGGTTTGTGTGTTTGTCAGTAAATGTGTGTGTGTGTGTGTCTGTCAGTGTGTGTCAAACCAATTAGAGTGTTTATGTGTGTAACTGAGGTCATCTGTCATCTGTGTGGTTGTCAGTGTTCTTTGTGTGTAAATGTGAGTGTCAGTGTCTTCTGTGTGTTACTGTGTGTGTCAGGGTCCACTGTGTGTGTGTGTGTGTCAGTGCCCTTTGTGTGTAACTATTATGTGTGTGTAACTTCTAACTTTTATACTTCAGATTACACTTCCTGACACATTTTATTTCTCTCAGGGAATGTCAGGTAGATCAGGAATCATTGCTTTAGAGGTAGAATTCAATGACTTCCTGAATTTCCATATAAGGATGTATTCAGCTCAGCTGTGAACAGAGAACCTTCCTTGCGTACGCCACACAGTAACACTCGCTGACAGCTCAAAGCTCACTATTAATAGAATACCAGACTGAACTTCTCTTCGAACAAATGACACAAGGAATTCCCTAGAAAATCCTTATAATGATAATAAAGTGAAGGGCCTTTTCCTAATAATTTAAGTTTAGCTACCATACCTCCATAAGTTACAAACTTGAAAAATAGAACCCGCATTGAGATATTTTCATGCAGATTGCCTAATACATTCAAAAGGTGCACTTTGATTTAGTGGCTGTAGTGGCAACCCGCTAGAGTGAGGGTTTCTCGCCGCCAAGAGATGTCCTTTCTCCCCTGTTGTGAGAGGGGGCTGTAGAGGAACAGCTCTTAAAAGAGCTAGTGATTATAACACTCAAAAGAGCAATCCCAAGAGCAGGGATTGCAGCAGGTATAGCTTTTCCATACAAGCACGAGACAAGACTCTGTGTTGAGGGTAAATCAGGAAGTGAAGGTTTAATGGGGCACACTGGCCTTTCATACAATTTTCCCAACAATGGCACCACCCAGGTGGACATAGGGACACAAGATCAACAAGCCAATAAAAACAGTGTTTTACATTCAGGCACTCCCATATAGTGTACATAATCCCTCCCCTCTGTTTGGGAGCTAATTGAGTTAATTGCTGTATCAACTCAATTATCTCCAAACAAAAAATACAAGTATTTTACCCATTTTTAGAAACACCCCAAAAAAGAGAACCCCACAAAACATACATTTCCTGATAGCCCCGATCTGGGGAACAACATACTTAAAAATCACCCAGATCGGTCCAGGGGTTCAAACGTTAGCTGGAGGTCACATTTCTGCCCGACCGCCCACGAGGCTACTGCCCAGAATAGTTCAGCTGGGTTGGCCGTTCTATCTCAGGGGTAGGGAAACACATAAAAATAAAAGAAGGGGTAGGGAAACACATAAAAAATATTCTCCAGTGTCTCTTGTTCATATACTTCAATGTACCGAACGCCGCTGTGTTCATATGAAAAGGAAATTAATTACTGGAAGTCTGGAAGTCCCAGCGGTGTTCGTGCGATCGAGTGCCCGAAAACAGTTCCATACACTTGATGACAAAACACTGCTGGCCGTGCATACGAACGACGACCACCCAGCCGACCACTCAGAACGTTGAGGTGTTTGCGGTTTCCCAAAGTGTTATAAAAGTTAAAAGGCTCAATAGGCAGCACACTCTACTACTGGGTGGTCGGTCGTTCGGTAATTAGTTTGGTTATTGGAACAAAAAATCAGACTGTACTGTACAGACACTGCTTCACATGAGAAAGGATCTCCAGGGCTATAATTACTGCATAGAGCTATGACCACTGAAAAGAGCTATAACCACTGTAGAGAGCTATATCCACTGCAAAGAGTTATAACCATGGGCGTCCTCAGGAGGGGGCCCCTGGATTTTTCAACTTGTGCTGATGTGAGTGAGAATAAACTGCAGTAGGTAGCACTGTATATGGAGAAAGGAAGGGTTAGGCATCTTATCCCTGCTTCTCTCTCCTTACTGAATCCTCGGGGGAAGCAGCACAGAGTGCAGCCAGCAACTCCAAGACTGCAGAGACAGCCTACAGATCAGCTAAGTGAGGGATGGGGAGCAGTCTACAGATCAGGTAAGTGAGGGATGGGGGGGTAGCCTACTGGAAGGGGCAGAAGGAGCAGAAAGTAAAGTTGGAAAAGGGGCAACAAGAAGCAGGAAGGGTCAGTAAGGAGCAGAAAGAGGCAGCAAGGAGGCGGAAACGGGCAGCGAGGAGCAGAAAGGGTCAGCAAGCAGCAGGATGGGTCAGCAAGGAGCAGAAAGGGGCAGGAAGGAGCAGGAAGGGTATGCAAGTAGCAGAAAGGGGGAGCACTGAGCAGGAAGGGTCTACAAGGAGAAGAAATGGGCAGGAAAGAATAGAAGGAGCACAAAGGTAAAGTAGGAGAAGGCACAAAAAGGTTCAGAAAGGAGGAAGAAGGGTCAGCAAGGAGCAGAAAGGGGCAGGAAGAAGCAGGAAGGGTCTGCAAGTAGCAGAAAGGGAGAGCAAGGAGCAGGAAGGGTCTGCAAGGAGAAAAAATGGGCAGGAAAGAATAGAAGGAGCACAAAGTTAAGTAGGAGAAGGCACAAAAAGGTTCAGCAAGGAGGAAGAAGGGTCAGTAAGGAGCAGAAAGGGGCAGGGAAGATCTGCAAGGAGAAGAAAGTGGCAGCAAGGAGCAGGAAGGGTCTGCAAGGAGAAAAAATGGGCAGGAAAGAATAGAAGGAGCACAAAGTTAAGTAGGAGAAGGCACAAAAAGGTTCAGCAAGGAGGAAAAAGGGTCAGTAAGGAGCAGAAAGGGGCAGGGAAGATCTGCAAGGAGAAGAAAGTGGCAGCAAGGAGCAGGAAGGGACTGAAGAAGTACAAAGGTAAAGGAGCACAAAGAATCAGAAGGCGCACAAAGGTAAAGTAGAAGGAGCAGCTGCAGAGCTATAACTACTGCAGAGAGCTATATCCACAGCAGCCTTGTCTAGGGTGGCAGAGACCCCGTGTCATGTTCTCGGTACTTTTATATTTTGCAGATTTATGAAAGAACGATATATTTTGTTTTTGCAAGTATATCTGTAGGTTTTATTGGCTAATTATCATGTTGATGATTGTGTTACACCTGTGTGGATCACAGATTGTATTTATAATAAGGCTATCTTAGTGATCACTTATATTCATGTTTCTATTTTATAATACATGTTATAGATTTCCTAAATGTTTTAACATTTGTATATAGATGTTTTTGGTGCCCCATGTTTATATATAAAGTAACTCTCCCTGTTATCATTCATACAATATTTCACTAAAAAGGAAAAAAAATCAAAATACCTGTTCATCTGTTCATACCCCAGGCTTAGAGTGCATTCAGCACTTTTATTCAAAACAATTTGTCTACGGAGTTTCAGTATATCAACCTCATGTCTGGGTGGTGGTCCCCCTTGGGGTCACTTGAGGGGCTTCCGCACCCATGTGACACTGTAGCTCATAGAACAACTTGGAATTCAATGCATTCCCATGAGATGCCTTGTATGCATGTGTGGAGCATTGTATTGGACCAGCAACGGAGGAAGTGATGAGTCGTGGGAGGCAGAGAGATGAGCAGCGGCGCCGGAGTCTCAGTGCTGGAAAAGGTGAATGAAACGTTTTTTACAAATATTTTCATGGCAAATGGGAGATAAGGGGAGACATTATAACGTTAGGAACACAGGCTTTCTACAATATAGTGTTTCTTTAACACAGCAACAGTATGACATATGGCCACATAATATTAATTCCAGTATGTGGTCTTTTCTCCAAAAATGGAATTTCCCTCCAGGAATGTTAGGTAAACCATTACACCCGCGTAGTGGCAGCTTTTACTGAGAATTCAATGCTGACTTCCTGAAATTCCATCTACATCTGCATTCATCTCAGCAATGAGTAGAGAACCTTCGTTTGTTAGTAAAAACTCGCTGACAGCTTGAAAACCCTTATAAATAATGTACCAGACTAAGCACGGCACACAAGGAATCCCCAAGACAACTGAGAATATTAGCACTAAAGTTTTTTTTTAAAACTAATAACTGAGCTGTAGGTATATCTGTATCTCAAAGGGGCACTTTGAGCACCATAACCACTGCACATTTTACAGTATTACAGCTTTTTGTATCATTACAACTTATTGTACCATTACAGACTATAGCACATTGTATTATTATAACTTATTGTATCATTAAAGCTTGCTTTATTATTATAGCTTATTGCATCCAGGCATAAGCCTCACAACTATCACAATTTAGACAGGATAGTCCAAATGTTTGTCCCATAGTCCTGTCCTGCTATCCTCCTTTTTTCCCTGGTGTCTTTTTATTGGAAACAGTGCAATGTCCTCAAAAGTAGCATGAATGCATCAATGGACGTGTTTGTGCCATGCTAAGGGCACTAGGACCCTGCAGAGATCACTGAAACAGTGCTCCCTGTTTTTCCCGTCCTCAGTGGGCAGTCCTTCAGGCCAGCCTGCCCCTCTTTCTGGTTGTTCTGCCTCCTTTGGGACATTACTGGCCCTCCCCCTTCTGCAACCATCATCATCCTGCTTATCTGTCCCTACTGACCCATCTTCATTGCTCCTGGTTTACTTCCCTCCTCTCTCTGTTCATCCCATACACTATACACATACCTATCCAACCTTTCTCCTCCAACTTCTTGTAAACCCTCAAAATACAGACATTCGACCAAAACATTTAAATCCAACTCCCACCTTCTCTTACTTGCTATGCTTCTGCTCCTGGCAGTTGGCAATGTATCTACAAACCCTGGTCCCGCCTCTACCTACCTACCTTGGGTCCACTCTAGAAACCTCTCCAATCTTATATCCATCCCATGCAACTCTCCCTTTAAACCCTCCTTCCATTCTGCCCTCTGGAATGCATGCTCTGTGTGCAACATAACTAAATCTACCTCCATCCATGACTTATTCATCTCACGCTCCCTTAACTTACTTGCTTTAACTGACATTTGGCTCTCTCCTTCTGACACAGCTACCCTTGTCTCTCCTTCTGACACAGCTACCCTGTATGGTGATCTACAGTTTACGCACAACCCAAGACAGTCTGACAATAAAGGTGGTGGTGTTGGTTTTCTGCTTTCATCCCACTGCTCCTTCAAACCTCTACCCACTCCCCCTTCCCTCTCTTTCTCCTAATTTGAAATTCACTCAATTCACTTATTCAAATCCATATCTGCAAACAGTGCAGTTATTTATCGTCCTCCTGGTTCTCATCGTCTCTTCCTTGACCATTTCGCTGCCTGGCTTCCTTACTTCCTTTAAAGCAATATCCCATCCCTAATTCTTGGGGATTTCGAAATTCCCATAAACCCACCCTTGTCCTTGGTAGCCTCAAAACTTATTTCAATCACCCACACATGGAGCTGGCAATACTCTAGATCTTATTTTTTCAAATGCCTGTTCAGTCTCCAATCTCTGTAATACTCAATTTTCTCTATCAAACCACCACCTCCTATAATTTGTTCTTGAGTGCCCCCACACCCATATATCCTCAACCTAATCTCCCTCAACTCAAGAGGAATTTTAATTATCTTAATCTCCAGCAACTATCAACTGTAATCAATTCTAAACTCTCATCCATTCCTACCCTCTTCTGTCCATCTCTGGCTATCTCCTCATATAACGCTACCTCAACTCTTCCCTAGATGCTGCAACACCGCTCCAAGCACGCACCTCAAAGAGGGCGTGCCTTCAACAGTGGTACACTAAGCCAATGCGCTACCTGCAGAAATGCTCCCGTTCAGCTGAACGCTGCTGGAGGAAGTACCACATCTTGTCAGACTACCTCCATTATAAATTAATTTTTTCTTCATATAGCACAGCCCTCACCCTTGCTAAACAATCCTACATTTCATCTCTTATTAGTTCATGCTCATGCAATCCTAGGTGTTTCTTTAATACCTTCAACTCTCTCCTTCGCCCACCTAAAGCCACCCTTCAAACCAACCTTTTGGCAGATAGCCTTGCATGCTACTTTACCGACAAGATTGAACAGTTAAGGAAATAATTCTCCCCCATTTGCTCCTCCCTTTCACAGCCACTCATCAACCATACCTTCGCTACCCTACAGTCCTACTCCCCAGCTACAGAACAGGAGGTGGCTTCGCTTCTCCTCTCCTCTCGTCCCACCACCTTTCCGCTTAATCCAGTACCTTCCCACCTTATCAGACCTCACTCCCCTTGTCGTGTACCATCCTCTTAAGCATGCTACTGTTGTACCCATCCTAAAAAAGCCATCCCTAGCCATCTTCCCCTTCCAACTATAGTCCCATATCCCTGCTTCCTTTTTTCCTCTAAACTTGTCTTTACTCGTATGACTCTAATTCTAACTCCCCCCTCAATCCTCTTCAATCTGGCTTTTGCCCCCTCCACTCTACTGAGACTGCTCTTATTAAAGTTACAAATGACCTAATCACAGCTAAATCCGAAGACCACTACTCCATTCTAATTCTTCTTGACCTCTCTGCTGACTTTGACACTGTTGATCATGGCCTCCTTCTCCTAACCTCCTTCTCCTAACCTCTCCCCTACGTAGTGATATATTCTCCCCTCTGTCAAACCTTACACTGGCTTCCTGTCCCATACAGGTGTCATTTTAAAATACTAACCCTTACCTATAAAGCCCTAACCAACGCTAGCCCCTCTTACATTTCTTTACTGATTCATTGGTATGCCCCCTCTCGGTCTCTCTGCTCTACTGGTGACCTTCTCCTGTCTGCAGTCCCTTACTGCAAATTCACGCCTGCAAGAGTTCTCATGGGCTTCTCCTTTCCTTTGGAACAGCTTGCCTACCCCTGTCAGACTCTTCCCTAGTCTTCAATCCTTTAACCCCTTAAGGACGGAGCCAAATATACACGTTGTGAACGAAACAAAATGTAAACAAACCTGGCATTTGCGCTACATGTCTGTCCAACCGTAATTCACCTCTTTCATATTAAATGCACCCACCCTTATTATATATCATTTTATTCAGGGGAAACAGGGCTTTCATTTAATATCAAATATTTAGCTATGAAACATAATTTAATATGAAAAAAATGGGAGAAAATAAGATTTTTTTTTATTTTTTTTAGTTCTACATGACATTTTAACTGTCAATGTCATAATACTGTTTGCTTTTACTGCAATAAAATACACATATTTGTATTCAGCAAAGTCTCATGTGTAAAACAGTACCCCCTATGTACAGGTTTTATGGCGTTTTGGGAAGTTACAGGGTCAAATATAGCACGTTACATTTGAAATTGAAATTCGCCAGATTGGTTACGTTGCCTTTGAGACTGTATAGTAGCCCGGGAATGAAATGTACACCCATAATGGCATACCATTTGCAATAGTAGACAACCCAAGGTATTGCAAATGGGGTATGTCCAGTCTTTTTTAGTAGCCATTTGGTCACAAACACTGGCCAAAGTTAGCGTTAGTATTTGTTTGTGTGTGAAAAATGCAAAAAATTCCAATTTTGGCCAGTGTTTGTGACTAAGTGGCTACTAAAAAAGACTGGACATACCCTGTTTGCAATACCTTGGGTTGTCTACTATTGCAAATGGTATGCCATCATAGGGGTAATTTTCATTCTTGGGCTACCATAGGGTCTCAAAGGCACCGTAACCAATCTGGCGAATTTTAATGTGAAAAAAATGAAACGCAAGCCTTATATTTGACGCTGTAACTTTTGAAAACACCATAAAACCTGTACATGAGGGGTACTGTTGTACTCGGGAGACTTCGCTGAACACAAATGTTTGTGTTTCAAAACAGCAAAAAGTATCACAGCAATAATATCGTCCGTGTAAGTGCTGTTTGTGCGTGAAAAATGAACTTTTACTGGCGATATCATCGTTGTAATACATTTTACTGTTTTGAAACACTAATATTTGTGTTCAGCGAAGTCTCCTGAGTAGAACAGTACCCCCCATGTACAGGTTCTATGGTGTCTTGGAAAGTTATAGGGTTAAATATAGTGCTAGCAAATTAAATTCCCTTTACTTTCGGCATGGGTTGTCATGCAGGTCCCGCTAATTGTAATTAAATAATATACCTAATTATTTAAAAATTTTACATAAATATATATGTAGAATTAATATATGTATATATACGTATGTGAATCTATATGTGTATATATATATAATTTTTTTTAAATATATTTATTTATATATAGTTATATATATATATATATATATATATATATATATATATATTTATAGAGTGATATATACGTATATATTTATTTATGTAGCTATATATATTATTTCGTTCTACGTGTATTTTGATATAAATATATATATATATATATATATATATATATTAATATCACAATACAGTTAGAACGAAATAACACATCTATATATTTTTTAATAATCTTTTTAATAATTTTTTTAATTTAATTTTTTTACGTATTTACATATTTAATTTTTTTATATTATATATAAATATATATATATATATAACAATAATTAGATATATATTTAATCAGTATCAGTCTACGTGTAATTTGATATTAATATATATATATATATATAATTATATATATATATTAATAGTAAAATACACGTAGACAGTGTATGTGTGTGTATGTGTATATATATATATATATATATATATACTTAGATCATATATATATATATATATATGATCTAAGTATAAATATATTTTTTTACACTTATTTTAACATTTATTAATTTTATTTTCAGCCAGCAGGGGGACCACCTGTCATTACAGGCAGCCCCCTGCTGGCAATGCAGGAGGCAGCCTACCCGGCCATGTGATTGTGGGGTCCTTGCAAGGACCTCACTCTCACATGGCCAGAGGCACCGGAGGAGGAGGATCTGAAGCGGGGGGGCTCCCTGGGAGTCCCCCCCACCGCGATCGCCGGCGCGGGACCGCCGGCGATCGGGTAAGTAAGAAAAGACCAGAGGGCGTACAATTATGCCCGGCGGCGTTTAGAGCCGCCTAAAAAAGGTCGTAATTGTACCTCTTGCTACTTTCCCACCATGTCTATTTGCTGTCTCCCTCAATACCCTTCCTATTGTGTTTTTATACCCCGCCTCCTCTAGATTGTAAGCTTGTTTGAGCAGGGTCCTCAACTACCTATTTTTCCTGTTACATATTGTTATTGTCTCATTTGGTAAATTCCTCTTTTATTGTAAAGCACTGTGGAATAAACTGGCGCTATGTAAATAATAACCAATAATAATAATAATAATATCGCACATTGAATTATTATAGAGATTATTGTGTCATTAAGGTTTACTTTATTACTATAGAGTATTATATTCTTATACCATAGTGTATTGTTATAGCTTATTATTATTACAGCTTAGTACCACAGCTCAATGTATTATTACAGCTTATTGTATTGGTAGTTATGAGAAATGGGGAGAAAGCAGAAATCAAATATTTTCTGTCTTGGTTTCATTTTTTTTATTGTAAAGTTTGAATATTTTGAGAATATGATATTTTTATAGTTTACAAGGTGGTATGTGCAGAATACCTAGTGTTCTGTCAGCTTCCGTTGAAGCCCCACATTACTTAGGAAAACTTCACACATCGCTGAAGCAGTAAGAGAGAACTGTGTACTGCCCATCTATGAACAAGGTCCTCAGGGCATGCATAGGGAGACAAGTATTAGCAGGACGGTTAATTTGCAGTTCTAAATATATGTTGCCCAGAATGTTGCCAATGTGAAGGGTGGTCCACTGGCAATAGGGAAAAAAAGATGCCAAGATCACAGACGCATTCTGTTATAGAGTGAATACAGTCTCTGATATACCATTGACTGATTCTACTCTGTTGGATATGTTTTAGGAATAAATTAGTAACCCTATTCATGCTACATATAATTTGTTGAATGTGCATATATATCTGAAATTAGAGTGTACCATGTATGTCCCAGGCAATACAGCCAGCACACTAGTACATTGAATCTGTTTAACAAAAAATAATACAAAACATGCACTGAAGAAATAGAATGAAATCAGATCTGATGATTAAATGGTTACTTCAACCATCATGACCACTGCAGTCCGCTGTAGTGTTTATGATTAAAAAAACAGTAATGCGTCAAACTGCTTTACAATGGCTTGCCTCTTCCCTGGTTCTGGGCAGGTGCTGAGGGTCCAATGATGGAGACTGAGCCGCATCTGGTTTCTGCAAAGCTGCAGAAGCTGGATGACGATCCTGCCACTCATTCATTGACTTACCACTCTCAGCCATGAATGAAACTCTCTGCATAGAATTATGCCAGCCCAGAACTCTTGTTCCAGGCTGGCTTATGATGGCTGAATGACCCTGCTGGAGGTAAATTTACATCTCCAACATCAGAGCGGTTAAACTCAGTATGTGCAGTGTTTCAAAGCTAAATGCTCCACATTCAGACTGCAGGCACCATGACCACTTCAAATCTCTGAAATAGTCATGGAGCGTAGAGTAACCCTTTTATGTGAGAAACAAAGCATCTAAGAGCCACATTTCCTACTGAGCAAAAATACCATGGCCAGCAATTTGAATTCCCTCATTGTCCCCTTAGTGCTTAATTAGATATCATTTTGTTCCTAGCTATGTTTGCAGGAACCTTCCTCCAGGTATATTCCGTAGTATGATTTTCAAGCTGTCGCCTAGTGTTTGTGCTTAGTGGAGGATAATGAATATTCTCTATTTACAGCTGAGCTGAATACAGCCTTATATGGTATTTCAGGAAGTAATCACAGAATTTACTGCAAAGTCTGATTCTGTGTGCAGGAATGTAATGATTAGCCTGAAGATCCTGTATTATACAGACTCACAATAACATATTTGCTGAACTGCCACTGAAAGGGATTTGATTTCCCCTATTTGAAATTCTTTGTGCATGTTATAGGCATAACAGGGTTTAATTCATGATAGCTTCATTCAATAAACTGACACTATTCACACGTGTTTTGCTAATGTAGATATTGCACAAGAGTTTGCTCGTCTTTGTAGAAACAAGTCCTCATCTCATCGAGGACCTACAGCATCCTACCAGGCTCTTGGAATCCGTATTAGGCTCCTGTAAACATGGGAGCATCATAGATTGTACATGTATGGTCCCACGACAAATGCAGAGTTGTTTGAGGGGATGTACACAACCGGAGCACTTTGCGTATATGTATGTGCCAAGATAAGTCAATCTTTACCATTCATGTTTTGTGATTTGTATTGTTCCTTTTTGTCTTGTAGTTTGCAGAGAAACCTCTGGAGGGAGCCAGAGTTGATGACCATTGCTAGTCAACTGCATCTAGACTGACTGAGACCAGAAATTTGATTTAGAAATAGGGATAAAAAATACAGTGTAATGCTAAAGAAAAACGTCATTGACAGATACATTTTACACCCACAGAAATAGGAGCCTACTAATCAAGGCAAGCTCAACTGGAGCAGCGTCTCTTACCCCATACCTTGTCTGTTACTGGGTGTTAATAAACCTAGTAACATCTCTTAGATAATACAGTGCGATCATGGGTGAAGTATCATGGTGGGAATCAGGTCACCAACTTCCCTGGTTTTCATTCCTCAGAACCAAAGGACATCCCTTGGTCAGAAGCCCTGATTTTCCCTTCAGAACTTACTTCCACATTAGGAAGCACAATGTAGCAAGGTAACACATGCTATTCATGAGCTTTCACAGGTAAATTCCCCAAAAATGATTTGTATGGGAGTGGATTCAAAGGCATTTATTATCTCAGCTTAGAAATACATCTAGTGGATGCTAATATTTTGACACCACAAAGAAAACAATTGATATACCTGGTAGACACGAGTAAGGGCTACATGTTACAAATAAATAGAAAAACAAGCTAGAGAGCCTTTTCAACTTTCTTTGAGAAGACTCTTAAACATACTTGAAAATGTTCTTACATTTTGTTAGTCAAATAACTTTCAATGTCGTATAAGCAAAAGGAAAGACAAATATATTAGTTTAAAGGACAGATAGACGTACAGAGAGACAGGCAGACTAGGTGGTACTGTCAGGATATTTTATAGTGAATGTAGTTTTACAGGGATATCATGAAGTAGAAAGGCTGAGAGTATTTTTGAGTGGGTGGAGTATTTTAGGGGTATCATGGGCTGGGAGTATTTTTGAGTGGGGAGAGTATTTTAGGGGTATCATGGGCTGGGAGTATTTTGGAGTGGGGAGGAGAAGACTGTTTGGTGCTGTTTTGCTATGAATCAAGTATTATAGGATTTTATAGGATGGGGACGGTGGTCTTAAAGGATCACTATAGGGTGAGGAACACAAACCTGTATTCCTGACCCTATAGTGTTAAAATCACCATCTAGCCCCCCTGGACCCCTCATGCCTCCATAAATATAGCAGCATCTTCCTGTATTCAAACCAGAAGCTGTAGATCTGCATGCTGTTTGCCTAAAAAAAAAAAAAAAAGCAGTCTGCTGACATCATCAGAAGTGGTAGCCTGATCCAATCACAATGCTTCCCCATGGAATTGGCTGAGACTGACAAAGAGGCAGCTCAGGGGCAGAGCCATCATGATTCAAACACAGCCCTGGCCAATCAGCATCTCCTCATAGTGATGAATTGAATCAATGAATCTCTATGAGGAAAGTTCAGTGTCTGCATGCAGAGGGAGGAGACACTGAATGTTTGGATGCATTTTAGGCAGCCATGACCCAGGAAGGATCTCTAACAGCCATCTGAGGAGTGGCCAGTGAAGTTATCACTAGGATGTAATGTAAACACTACATTTTCTCTGAAAAGACAGTGTTTACAGCAAAAAGCCTGAAGGTAATGATTCTACTCACCAGAACAAATTCAATAAGCTGTAGTTGTTCTGGTGACTATAGTGTCCCCTTAAAGTATTTTGATATAAGTGGAGTATTACTATGAGTGGAGTATTATAGGATGGGGATGGTGGTCTGGAATTATTTTGATATCAGTAGTACTCTACTGATATCAAAATATTGTAGGGATATTATAGGTTGGGGAATGTGGTCTGGGAGGATTTCGTAGTGAGTTGAGTATTACAGGAGTATTATAGGGTGGGAAAGGTTGTCTGGGAGCATTTTGCTATGGGTGGAGTATTACTACTAGTGGAGTATTCTAGGGTGGGGAACGTGGTCTAGGAGTATTTTCTAGTAAGTGGTGTATTACAGTATAGGTTGGGGAACGTGGTCTGGGAGCATTTTGCAATAAAATAGAAGTCCCGTAGTGTAGAAAATGGGTTAGTAGTGTTTAGAATATTAGAAGATTGAGATTACAATACTGCTGTTCAGTATCATGTTATCTGTGATTTTTATTTCTAAATTTATGGTTTTGGTTTTTTGAAAGTGGAGTTTTCTATTTATCTATCACATATGGCTGGACCTCTTCTTCTCCATATCCCGTGTTCATGTATTGTTATTTAAGTACTGTTTGAGAAGTGTTCTGGTTCATCAGGAGGGTATGTGTTTAGCAATTCATTTTCCAGAATGGTTCCATTAATCTAGCTCCTTTAAAATCTGGAAGACAGACTTTATATTTTTATTTATGCATTTAAATATTTATCTTCCAAACAGCAGCTAGCAGTTCTTTTCTCCTTTTCATTCTGTATTGAAGAAAATTCTACTTGGCTAAATGTTATTATTTATGCCTCTAGTGGACACATGTAAAACTGCATGCAAGAAAACAGACCAGATTAAAGAGCTGTAATTGCTATTCTGATTTATTTTACCTCCTAACTGACAGATCAAACTGAATAAGTTACAACTTAATAGGAAAAATCATTTGGGGATATTCTTAAAAATGTGGAGTTTCTCTAAAAGTAACATCTACATTTGAAACTGAATTGTAACTTGTTCAGTCCAGGAAGCTGATATCTACTTTTTGTTTAAAAAGAAAAGCTATTTTGATCTAAGAAGAAATGTGACTACCATTCTGGGGTCGAGATGGAATTTTTTCCTGGTTTGTTGCAGAACTGTAAAGTGCTTCAAACTGGTTATTTTTTTCCTTCTTTTCGACCAACAACAAAAACAAAAGTGGGAAAGGTTAAGCTTAATGTCTTCATTCAACCTACATAACTATTTAAAGGGACACTGTAGGCACCCAGACCACTTCAGCTAATAGAAGTGGTCTGGGTGCTGCGTCCCTTTTGCACTTAGTGCTGCAATGTAAAACATTGCAGTTCCAGAGAAACTCAAATGTATACATTGGAGCTCTAAGTCTGCCCTTTCTGGGTGTCTAACAGACAGCCACTAGAGGGCTTCCAGAATCCAAACAGACTTTTGGTCCATTATCTGACGCTGGAGGTCCTCACGGACCTCCAGCATCAGATTTGCTTCTCTCTGGGGAGGTCTAAAGGGCGCACAGCCACTGACGTCGGCGAGGGGAGGAGCATGGGCAGAGCCTGACCCAGTGCCGGGGAAATCGGTGCTAGATTCAGGTAAGTGGCTGAAGGGATTTTAACAACTTCAGCCCCGCGGGAGGGGAGACGTGAGGGAGTTGGGCACTCCAGGAGACTACTATAGTGCCAGACACCTGGATGTTCGGGTTCACCAGGTTCGGTCGAACATCGGCAAAAAGTTTGAGTTCGGCCTCGAACTTGACGTAAACTTGACCCCGAACTCCATTGAAGTCAATGGGGACCCGAACTTTTGGGCACTAAAATGGCTCTAAAAAAGTCCTGGAAAGGGCTAGAAGGCTGCAAAAGGAAGTAAAATGGGGGTAAAAGTAGGACAAGTGCCCTGCAAACAATTGGGGTAGCCCCCAAAATATTGGGACATATAAAAAAAGAAAACAAAGAATAAGTGCACTTGATTATAACAATGGCTGGGTGAGGCCGGGATAAATGTCTATTGTGCTCAAGGTACAGACAAGTCTGGTGGGATCCATGCCTGGTTCATTTTAATAAACGTGAGCTTGTCCACGTTGGCTGTGGACAGGCGGCTGCGCTTGTCTGTGATAACGTCCCCTGCCGTGCTAAACACATGTTCAGACAATACACTGGCTACAGGGGAGGCCAAAACCTCCAAGGCATAAAAGGCAAGCTCAGGCCATGTGCCCAATTTGGAGACCCAGAAGTTGAATGGGACAGGACCCTCAGTCAGTACGTGTAGGCGTTTGCACACGTACTGTTCCACCATGTTTCTGAAATGCTGCCTCCTGCTAAGACGTTCCATATCAGCTGGTGGTGCTGGTTGTTGTGGCGTGCTGACAAAGCTTTTAAACATTACGACCATGCTAACCCTGCCTACTGAGGTGCTGGCGGTGCCCCACCTGCATTGGCGGCCTCTTCCTCCTCATCTGCCTTCGCCTTGTGCTTCCACTGAGCCCCCCCGGAGTCAGTTGGGAATGCCCTCAGCAGCATGTATAACAGCGCGCGCTTGTAGTCGCGCATCTTCTGATCACGCTCCAGTGAGGGAATTAAGGATGGCACGTTCTCCTTGTAACGGGGATCCAGCAGGGTGCCCACCCAGTAATCAGCACAAGTTAGAATGTGAGCAACTCGACAGTCGTTGCACAGGCACTTTGGTGACTCTAGATAACCTCGGGCCGATCGCAAATCCCCGTGATGGCTACAAAGCATTCTGATGTCTGCCCTATCATCTTTCAATGATACTTTCTGTGCCTACCATGCTGACCACAGGTAACGGGGAATCAGGGTTCGATTCCGGAGAGGGAGCCTGAGAAACGGCTACCACATCCAACGAAGGCAGCAGGCATGCAAATTCCCCACTCCCACCGCGGGGAGGTAGTGACGAAAAATAACAATACAGGACTCTTTCGAGGCCCTGTAATTGGAATGAGTACACTTTAAATCCTTTAACAAGGATCTATTGGAGGGCAGGTCTGGTGCAGAGCGACTGACCGGTGCGTGCTGCAGCTGAAACTCCACTATCGCTTGCTGCTGCTCGCACAGACTCTCCAGCATGTGCAAGGTGGAGTTCCACCTTGTGGGCACGTCGCATATGAGGCGGTGAGCGGGAAGGCCGAAGTTATGCTGCAGCGCAGAGAGGCGAGCAGCAGCAGGGTGAGAACGCCTATAGCGTGCACAGACGGCCCGCACTTTCTGCAGCAGCTCTGATATATCTGGGTAGTTTTTCAGGAATTTCTGCACCACCAAATTCAGCACATGCGCCATGCAAGGGATGTGCATCAAACTGGCTAGGCCCAGAGCTGTTACGATATTTCACCCATTATCGCACACCCCCAGGCCGGGCTTGAGGCTCAGTGGCAACAACCATTTATCGGTCTATTGTTCCATGCCCGTCCACAGCTCCTGCGCGGTGTGGGGTTTTCCCCTTCAAACATATGAGTTTTAAAACAGCCTGCTGTCGTTTTCCCCTGGCTGTACTGAAGTTGGTGGTGAAGGTGTTACGCTGACCTGATGAGGAGGTGGTAGAGGAGGAGGAAGCAGAGTAGGAGGAAGAGGCAACAGGAGGCAAAGATAAATGCCCTGCAATCCTCGGTGGTGGAAGGACATACGCCAAACTGCTATTCACCTCAGGCCCAGCTGCCACTACATTTGCCCAGTGTGCAGTTAGGGAGATATAGCGTCCCTGCCCGTGCTTACTGGTCCACGTATCAGTGGTTACGTGGACCTTGCCACAGATGGTGTTGCGCAGTGCACACCTGATTTTGTCCACCAATTGGTTGTGCAGGCAAGGGATGGCTCGCCTGGAAAAGTAGTGGCGGCTGGGAACCACGTACTGTGGGACAGCCACCACCATCAGGTTTTTAAAACTGTCCATCTACACCAGACAGAATGACAGCATTTCAAAGGCCAGGAATTTTGAAATGCTGGCATTCAGGGCCAGGGATCGCGGCTGGGTAGGGGGGTACTTCCTCTTTCTCTCCAGTTTTTGGAAGATGGACAGCTGAACGCTTCCATGGGACAGTGTGGAGATGCTTGGGGACAGTGGCGGACGTGGTGGCGTTGCTGCCACATCCTCTGTTTGCGGGGTGGCAGGCGCCACTGTCACTCCAGAGGTGGAGGAAGAGGCCGAGACAGCAGCATAAGAGGAAGCAGGAGGAGCCTTTGCATGTAGATGCCTGGCCATGCAGGTTGTGCTCAGGTTTATAACTTTTATGCCTCGGTTTATGCTTCAGGCTCTGATTGCACAGCATGCAAACCTCTTGTGTCTTGTCGTCAGCACATTGTCTGAAGAACTGCCATGCCAGGGAACTCCTTGGAGCTGGCTTTGGTGTGCTCAGTCCCAGGGTGCGGTGGCAGTAGCAGGCGTACTTGTCTAGGGGATGGTGGCTCCACTTTTGCACCCTGCTCCCTCTTATGCTGTGCTGGTGCCCCTGCGCGACCACCGCCTCTTCCTCCAAACTGCACACGTCACTCGTATGACCTTGATTCCATGTGGGGTCTAGGACCTCATCATCCTCCACATCATCTTCAACCCACTCCTCAACCCTGCCCTCCTTGCCGGTCTGCACACTGCAGAAAGCCACAGCAGTTGGTACCTGTGTTTAGTCATCATCAGAGACATGCTGCGGTGTCCTCGCATGTCCACATCCTGAAACATAAGTGGTTGTGCATTAGTGCACTCAATCTCTTTCACTTCTGGGGCAGGGCTAGGTGGATGGCCCATGGAAACCCCGCCAGCAGAGTCCTCAAAAAGCATAAGAGACTGCTGCATGACTTGTGGATCAGACTGCTTGGTTGATTTGCAAGGGGTTGAGGTGAAAGACATGACCATGGGCTGCAGGTGCCAACTATGAGCTTTCAGCAGGGGACTGGGTGGGAGACAATGTAAAGGAACTGCAGGCACTGTCAGCCCCCCAATCTACTATCGCCTGTACTTGTTCTGGCCGCACCATTCGTAGAGCGGCATTCGGACCTACCAAATAACACTGAAGGTTCTGTCGCCTACTCGCACCTGAGGAAGGTGTTTCACTTGTGTGTGTAGCTGGCACAGATAGACCATGTCATCTCACTGCAACAGGAGCTCCACTAACACCAGCAGCACTACGACCAGGGCCACGTCCCTTATTTGACGCTCTCCTCATTCTTTGCATTCACCCACCAAACTAACAGATGGTTTATGGCAGGCGACAATGTAACCGCCAATAGTCAACAATTAAGTTCACTGACAGTAAGGCAGTGCCAGTGTCCTAAAGAGAATAAAATTCTAGAGGTCACACAACAGTATGACAGGCGTAATTAATACAGTTACTTCACTGTATCAAAAAAGTTAGATTTTTTTAAACCAACAATGTAACAGTAGTATTTAAGGGTTTTATTGGACTGCAAGAAATGCACCGCAGGCCGCAAATGTTCTATTTAGCACAAAAAAGTGTGATTTTTTAAATCAACAATGTAACAGTAGTATTTAATGGTTTTATTGGACTGCAAGAAATGCACCGTCGGCCGCAAATGTTCTATTTAGCACAAAAAAAAGTGTGATTTTTTTAAACCAACAATGTAAGAGTAGTATTTAAGGGTTTTATTGGACTGCAAGAAATGCACCGCAGGCCGCAAATGTACCACTTAGCACCAAAAAATTTGAATTTTTCAAAGTGCGATGTAACCACAGTATTTGACGGTTCTATTTGACTCTCAGATATGAAGTGCACACCCCAAATTTACTTTTTAGCACCAAATAAAGTATTTGATGGGTCTATTTGACTCTCAGATATGAAGTGCATGCCCCAAATTTACTTTTTAGCACCAAAGAAATGTGAATTTTTCTAAGTGTGATGTAACCACAGTATTTGACGGTTCTATTTCACTCTCAGATATGAAGTGCACGCCCCAAATAAAATTTTTAGCACCAAAAAAATATGAATTAGTCAAACTGCGATGTAACCACAGTATTTGACGGTTCTATTTGACTCTCAGATATGAAGTGCACACC
Source organism: Pelobates cultripes (assembly GCA_933207985.1). Taxonomy (NCBI): domain Eukaryota; kingdom Metazoa; phylum Chordata; class Amphibia; order Anura; family Pelobatidae; genus Pelobates; species Pelobates cultripes. The sequence continues at coordinate 325,425,079 of OW240915.1, read as the reverse complement.
CCAAATTTACTTTTTAGCACTAAAGAAATCAAAGTGCGATGTAACCACAGTATTTGACAGTTCTATTTGACTCTCAGATATGAAGTGCATGCCCCAAATTTACTTTTTAGCACCAAAGAAAATTATGAATTTTTTAAAGTGTGATGTAACCACAGTATTTGACGTTTCTATTTCACTCTCAGATATGAAGTGCACGCCCCAAATTTACTTTTTAGCACCAAAATAAATATGAATTTCTTTAAAGTGTGATGTAACCACAGTATTTGACGTTTCTATTTCACTCTTATATATGAAGTGCACGCCCCAAATTTACTTTTTAGCACCAAAAAAATTTGAATTAGTCAAACTGCAATGTCACAGCAGTATTTGACGGTTCTATTTGACTCTCTGATATGAAGTGCACGCCACAAATTTACTTTTTAGCACCAAAAAAAAATTAATTTGTTAAACTGCAATGTCACAGCAGTATTTAAAAATACTTAGATGTTGCCCACTGAGCTACCAGAACAGTATTAAAGTAATGTGCCTGGCACACATGCAGTTGCAAGTGCCCACCTAACAAACAGACTGATTGCTTATTTCTCTGTGGCACTGGGCTCAGGGCAGGGTACAAAAATGTAGTATAGCACCCACAAAAATAATCGCTGTAATTTGCAGATTCAACACCAGAATTGTTTCCTAATCTGTCCCTCCCTACACTAATAAGAGCTCATGTGGCTCCAGCTTATACAGAGGCAGGGTCACATGCTGCACTGGCCAATCACAGCCATGCCACTAGTAGGCATGGCTGTGATGTCTTCTAAGGGCACACGAGGTCTGGAAACAATGGGGAAAGCATTACCTCTCTGGGTGTGGGTATGGCTTTTAAAATGATTTAACTCCCAGTATTGTCCTTCACCCCCTCCTTGCAAATCCCTTAGGATGCATGTCTAATTATTGAATTTGGAGAGAGTTCAATTTCTGTTATCTGTTAATAACCACTCAGGTTCGTATCAGCTACATTCTGTTCTGAGATGTGTTATCAAACTGAACTTACACAGATCGGCAGTAACTGAAAGAAGTGTATGCATGCTCTTCACATGTAACATTCCCTCCAAACATTTAATTAGTCCTTCATATTCTGATTGAATGTGTGATCTTAGTACTTAGGAATTGTACCTAAAGGGCAGACCAGTATCAGGTTCATTGGTAGCCGGTGAAGAGACAATATTATTCAAAAGCATTCAGTGTCACAGAAAGATACCATGAATGGAATAAGAGACCAGCCTGTATGCAGTGCTATGGTAGGGTATATTCTATATGTTAAGAACGGCCAAAGTCTGATATTTCCAAAGGCATATGGAACATAAATCGGTCCACATCTCACACTATCCAGCAGGGCTGGTCCATCCATTGGCCCCGGTGGGGCCATGGCTCCAGGCAGCACTCTGTCAGAGGCTCATTTTTCCTCCCTGGAACATAAATCGGTCCATCAAATGAAAGAAACAAATCAGTGAAATAAACTTTATTGCAAAATAAATAGGTAAAAATGGACACTATAGAGAACACTGTTAAAAAAGCTACATAGCTTAGTGCTAGATAGGAGAAGCAAGTCAAATCTATTTATTAGAGAGATAATTACGTGCAGGATACATTTGTACACTAGGATCAAATCCAGCTGAAAACCTGGTAGATTAAGTTAGTTCTAGATAGGAACAATTCACCAGAGCCTTTTAGTAAGTTTCCCTTAAGGCTACAAAGAGCTATGTTACTTTATATCTACCTTCTGTATAGTTCCTCTCTTACCTATTTATTTTGCATCAAAGGTTATTTCACTAAATTTTTCTTTCATTTGTGGACCTATCTATGTCTCCTGTGCCATCAGACGTATCAGACTTTGGTCGTTCTTGGTGTTTGTATTTCAGGTTTATCCCTGTTATAGGTCTCTTTAACACACCATCTATCTCTGTTAGGATAGCTTTTCTCTATGTTCTAGAGGTACAGAGTGGAGGCAATGAACAATGCAACACTTGGCTCCTATGCTTTCCTATGAGACCGACTGAATGCGCGCGCAGCTCTTGCCGTGCGTGCACATTCAGCCGAAGGGGAGGATCGGAGGCGGAGAGGAGGAGGAGAGCTCCCCGCCCGGCACTGGAAAAAGGTAAGTTTAACCCCTTTCCTCTCCCCAGAGCCGGGCGGGAGGGGGTCCCTGAGGGTGGGGGCACCCGGAGGGCACTAAAGTGCCAGGAAAACGAGTATGTTTTCCTGGCACTAGAGTGGTCCTTTAACCAATGCAATGCTCCTCATAGGGGAGCATTGACAACCTAATGTGCATGCGCAGAGCGCCCATTGAAACAGTCCCATAGGAAAGCATTGATTTATTAAGGGTTCCATGTCACGTGACAGAGTTTTACTCAGTTTGTGCTGCGGAAGCACCTCTATTGGCTGTCATATTGTCATCCATGAGAGTTGGACTTAACACAGCAATGTAAACATATCAGTTTCTCAATAAAGCAATGTTTTACATAGCAGGGTTCAGGAGATGGGGACACTGCATCCACACCACTTCAATGAGACAAAGCTGTCTGGGTGACTATTGTTTTTTATTTAACCCTCTGTGTGCTGACTTTCCTAACAGTTTTCCTTAGTCCTGCTCATCTAATAGTGGAAGATGTCGATATTGGCATTCTATACACTGTCTCAATGGTTTCATGCACATCTCATACTATCCAGCACGGCTGGTCCATTGATTGGTCCCGGTGGGGCCATAGCTCCACGCAGCACTTTCACAGGGGCTCATTTTCCCTCCCCTGTACCCTTAAGAAATCTGGAGTTAGGGGCCCAGGGTGGCTATTTACACATATATATAGCAAGTACCACTATATCTATATATACGTGTGCTGTTCCGCACCCCAGCTAGTGTGAGTGTAATCTTAAATCTCTAGCAGGTACTCTTCATTCAAGAGCATTGCCATGGGTTGCATCCACTTCACAGACAGTACATTCACTGTACACACTGCATAACATAATGGACGTGGGAGTGTTTTGGTTGATGTAGTTTTGTTGGGGGGGGGGGGAGAATTTCATCCTTGGACCCACCTAGCATAATTCCTTGGGCTGGCTCTGCTATCCAGCCAGGTAATTTAACCTTCATGAACACAGGGCAGGTCTAAAGTGTAGTGATGGCTGCACAGCAAGAAAAGTGTATAATTGTAAATTTGTTCCCTTTGCTATAACAAACTGATAAAGACTTAAAGGAGAAGGCACGCAGCTCTGGGCTTAATGAGACTGCAGGGCTAAACAGAGATTACATGGGATAAATTAGAGTGTGTGAGATACATGGAAACGACATGACTAAACAGAGACTGTCTGGGTTATATAAAAACTGCTTGACTAAATAAAGACTACAGATGCAGAGACTACATGGGCTGAATGAGACTATGTATCTGTAGAGACCTCATGGGTTAGTTGAGAGACTTCATTTAGAGATTACTTGTGTTAAATTGGATTATCTGGGTTTAGTTACTTTTTCATGGCCGATGTGTAATGTGTCCTTCAAAAAAATTATAGCATAACAATACTCTATTCCTAACACTATAGCATCTCCCCATATTGCAGACATTTTGTACCTATTGCTGTGAAATATAAAGGCAGTTATTATACGAGTGCACCTTGTAATCCAACAGTTACATTTCAACTTGGATTAAAATGAGATTTAATCTAAGGCAAAGAATTTTTTTTTTTTTTTTTTACAGTAAAAGCAAAAACTTGCAAAAACATAACATACAGGGATATCATTTCTAATTAGTGGGGTAATAGCTGCTTTATCCAAGGAGACATCTGTGACGGTACAATCCGTTACTCCGTCAGGCATCCCTTCTTCCCATAAAATAAAATCACCAAGTAATCCACAGAGTAATAAATCGCTGGTATCGACAAATAATCCACACATGAGCCAAAGCTTAATGCTGGAACAAGACTTTACTGGAAGTAACAACAACAACAGGTATTCAAGCTACAGTTTCTTTTATGCCCTGCTCCCATGCAGGGGAGGGACACACACGTTATCTACAGTAGCCAATAAAACAGAGGTTACAGCCCACACAAAATCCTCTCCTCTCCCTGTGATTCAATTATCTTATAGATGCAATTATCACAGGCAGGAAAAATACAGTTTTTACAGCATATTCATAACTTCTAAAATATACATCACATTCACATAAAAATACATATTCACAATCAATCCATTCAGGGAAACAACATATCAAAAAATGGCATGAATCAGACCAGGGGTTCAGAAGTTAGTAAAGTATATTTTGGGGCCTGGCAGCATGGCTATCTGGCCCAAACCGGTTTTACAGAGCCCTCTATCCTGGAGACAATGGGGAAATTAATCCAATTATCCAGGGATAGAGGCAGACTCCATTGAGCACATGTTCCCAGTAAAACACAAAAGGATACAAAAATACATAACTCCTATCATACTGAATTGAACGGGCCAAATCTCCCAGGGTCCATAGTCACAGGGCAAGAGGCGGCAAGCAGTCCTCTCCAGGCACAAGTGGCGAAGGGCACTTCGTCACAGTAATAAATCCATGAATAAAGTAGCAGGGAGGGAAAGTACCGAATGAATGGAGGGGGATTCTTCACAACATCTGACTGCCATTTTGGGGTCAAGAAGGAATTATTTCCTAGTTTGTTGCAAAATTGGAAATGATTCAGACTGGGTTTTTTGCCTTCTTTTGGATCAACAGCAAAAACATATGTGAGGAAGGCTGAACTTGATGGACGTAAGTCTCTTTTCAGCTATGTAACTATGTAACTGAAAATTAGATAGACCACTTAACAAGGAGACAGAGACAAATGGAACCAAAATCCACATTTGATTTAATTCCACTTTTATTAACATGCCTTTTCTAAGTGTTTCTTTTGTAATTCCATATACATACCTAGCAACATGTCTGCATTTATGTAACAATTTAATGACGGCAATTGCTTCTAGTATATTCAGAATAACCCGTTTTCACTGGATTTATTTTTATGAATAAATGTAAGACATGCAAATTATGTTCTAACCGTACTTCGGTACAATAACATCAAATTACATGTTAGGAATCCTATTTATTGCACACCCACTTCAACTGGCACTAAAAATAGAAAGAACTTTATTTCTGACAATGGTAATTAATGAAGGATGGCAGATCCGCAGCCACGTGGCATTACCAAGGATTGATACCGACCTTCTGATCGCTGGGGTGGCGCACAGAATTGGATATGGAATGGTACGAAGCTTGGGGCAGAGAGTAGAATTAGTTTGGATTCATTTCTAATTGCTGAGCAGACACAGAAATCCACCAAAGAAAAAGAACATCACATAGATATACACAACGGAGGAATGGAGACTGACACAAAGCAAGGGATCTGAAAAGAGAAAACTAGAATCTCAGATTATAACAAGGAATACACAAAATGAAGGAAACCAAAGCTTGACTTCACATATATTTAAGTATTATTAATATAGTTTTTACTATTTGTTTATGGTGTGTGGATACATATACATGGTCCATATTTCTGAGGAAATCCCAGAAGAATACTGCTCACTAGACATTTGGTTTGAAACAAATTACGATTCGTCTGAATTTGTGGGGATTGCTGATTCATCTGCAATCCTGTACACCGAAAGGCTGTGTGGACGAATCACAAAGCAAACAAAACACACAAAAATGTTTTTATTTGTTTTGTGATTCTGAATTCTGTCTGTGGAAGCAGTTGCTTTATTGAATAACAAGATGATTGCTGGCTAGGGGACAGCCACTAACTTTTAATTTTATTCGCAGATCAAGTGAGAAATTGCCAATAGAGACGGAATGGTTATCTATCTGTCTGTCTATCTGTCCGTCTGTCTATCTATCTATATCTGTTCAAAGTATCCTCTTGATTTCACCTTGATATGGTCTTTTCTGCCATCCATGGTAATCCACAAAATAAAAACCTTGTTAATAAAAATCTATACAATACTTAAAGCTAGGTATAATACAGAGATACCTGTGATGAAAGTAACCTCATCATTGGCTTCTGGATGGGCCTGTTTGCCAGCTTCCTACCCTGTGATTATGGCCCTGTGACGAACTGAACCTGGTCACGGGTTCTTGGAGGGGCCTGCTGGCCAGCCTATTGCCTCATGACTATGGGCCCTGCAATATACCTTGCCCAATGCACTTTAAAAGGCTCTGTTCATGTGAAGTATGTGCTTTTGTACTCTAGACAGAGAGACCGACCGTTAGCCCTAATTCTCTGGAACTGAATTGGGCATGGGACCATGTGCATGGTGGGTCAAAAATAAGACTTCCAGGAAATTCCTTAACCCCTGAATTGATCTGTGTGATTTTTGGATATGTTGGTCACCCAGATCAGGGCTATCAGAGGATGTAACATTTGTGGGGTTTTATGTATTTTTAGGGTACTTTTGGGGTCTTTTAAAAAAGTGTGTTTTTTTTCTGTGCTTGTAGATAATTTGATTAGATTAGTGCAGTTGATTCAATCCCTCCCCCAAGGCAGAGGGGAGGGATTGTGTGTTTGTATATGGGAGTGTCATGCATTTAACTATTGTTGTTATTGGTCTGTGACTTGGTGCTGCAGTTCCCCACAAGGTCCAGGTTGGAGTGCCCCTTGCATGGGGACTTGCATATAAGGCCATTGGTGGCTGCCATTAAACAGAATGCTTTACCCCTTCACGAAGTCTTGGCTCATGTTTGGGGGATTGGAGAACTACATACACTCTAGGGATTGCTATATCACAATACTTCCCTGAGTATAATCACTAGCTCTTATAAGAGCTGTTCCTGCTACACTCTCTGGACTAGGAGAGGCCTACACATTGAAAGCTGGATCCTGGTTTTGGTTCCAGGGTCGGTGGAGGACGGCAAGACCCCAACCAAGCTGCAACGGTTCGTGGACTTTACAGTGGTTATGGTGTTCATGGTACTCGCAAGTACTAGGAAGCAGCGATTGACGGAGGTACCCGGTCGAGGTGCCAGGCGGTCCATCACAATACCTATACAATAGACAGAGCCACGTACAAAACAGAGATACCCATTAAATACACAGAGCTGATCATAATACAGAAATAGCTATTCAATACTCAGAGCTGGGTACAACACAAAGAAACCCATTTAATACACAGATCTGATCATAATACAGAAATAGCTATTCAATACTCAGAGCTGGGTACTACCAAGATATCCATACAACAGGCATAGCTCAAGAAGATACAGAAATACAATACACAGCTGGGCACAAGGAGATACCCATACCTGCCCCACAGAGCCAGAGTCAATGTGATGGCTTACACAGAGCTGCAATACAAAAATATCCACACTGTACAACAAGCATGTCAAACTCAAAGGTTAGCATGGGCCACATAAACAAAGTTTAAGTTTATGTGGGCCGCAAAAAAGAAAACAAAACCTTACATTTTCATAGAAACGTAGCTTTGTTTTGAAAAGTACAGTATAAAAAAAAAATACCCCTCTATTAAACCTCAGTCCCCCCCGTACTAAATCTCAGCCCCCTCTATACTAAATCCCAGTCCCCCCTATACTAAATCCCAACACTCCCCTCTACTAAACCCCAGCCCTTGTTTTTAAAAAAAAAAAACACACAAAAAAAAACAATGTTAGCCAACAAGCAGACTTCACTCACATTGCTGCTGCCAGTATGCAACTCTGGAGTCCAGCCTCTGGTATACCCCCAATGGCGCTGTCCGCACCCTGTTCCAAAGCACATCCTCCCACTACTCCTTGAAAACCTGTGAAGGTGGAGAATGTTGACAATGGTGGCATTGCCTCCATGCACCTCCAGGTCCTCCACTGTCCAGCCGTGACACACTGACAGGCACACACTCACTAACAGACACACTGACAGGCACACACTCACTAACAGACACTCTTACTGACACACACACACACTCTCACTGACAGACACACACACACTCTCACTGACACACACACACTGACAGACACACACACTCACTGACAGACAGACACACTCTGACAAACACACACTGACAAACACACACACACACACAAACACTCTCTCTCTGATAGACACACACACATTCTCTGACAGACACACACACACTCTGACACACACACACATACACTCTGACAGACAGGCACACACACACACTGACAGACACACACACACACACACACACACATTTCCACATTCTTGCACACACTAACATCATTTAATTTATTGTTCCCTACCTTTGGGAGCTGGTGTGGGGCCTCTTCTCTTGGTAGCTCAGTCTTCCTGCTCCTCCCTGCTCCCTCACGCATGCAGTTTAGTGATGCCGGGTGCCGGAATATGACGAGGGAGCAGTGAGGAGCAGGAACACTGAGCTCCCTCGCTGCCGCCTCTCCTCTGGCCAGTACCGGGTAAATTTAGGCAGAGGAGGCACCTGCAATGTAAGGAGAGCAGGTTCCTACCCTGCCTTAGTAATCATGGTGAACTCGCGGCTCCTAGGCCGCAAATATATTCTTTGTGGGCCGCATGAGGCCCGTGGGCAGCGAGTTTGACATGCTTGCTGTACAATTTACAGTATATACTCGAGTATAAGTCTAGTTTTTCAGCACATTTTTTGTGCTTAAAAACCCCCACTCGACTTATACTCGAGTCACTGTCTGTATTATGGCAACTTAGAGAGCCGCGGCCGTCAGAGCCATGGCAACGATCCGCGCGGCATCCTGACTGCGAGACTTACAGCGGAGCTGACCGTAACGGAGGAGAAGGGAGCTGCAGGAAAGGTAAGTAAATGCTTCCTGCCGGCCCCCCCACTTCACAGCCCATGCCACTGGACACCCAGGGATTAAGATAGCCCTCCTCCCTGACCAGTTAACAAGCAGGGAGGGGGGACAAAATAAAATTAAAATAAAAAAATAATATTAAAATAAAAATAAAAAATAATAAAAATGCCCTCCCCCCACCCCGTTCACACACACTACACAAACACACACTCTGCATTATATACACAGAGTGTGTGTATATAATGCAGAGTGTGTGTTTGTATGAGTGTGTGTGTGTGTGTGTGTGTGTGTGTGTGTATATATATAATGCAGAGTGTGTGTTTGTATGAGTGTGTGTATATAATTATAAAAATCACAGAATTTCATAGCCCCAAGTTTTACCCTCGACTTATCCATGAGGCATAGCATATTTCACAATTGTTGGTCACAAAACTGCACTCGACTTATACATGAGATCGACTTATACACGAGTATATACGGTATTTGTATAATATTCCATCTCTGTTCACCTCTATTTTGCTGTCCCTCTCTGAGTCTCTAGCTCACCATTTTATGATCTCATCTACAGTAGTGCTAATACTATAGCAATTATAGCTCTCTTCTAAATGTTGTTGCTGTTATGAAACATGTCAGCTACTCCCGATTCACTGTTGGCACAGTGTGCACAGGGTTAAAGCAGAAACATACTGATAGATTTGTTACTACATTTGCAGCTGGCAATATGATTAATCTGCAATAGTAATATGGACCCAAGAAGTAGCTGACATGGTGCAATCATTACAGATTGAAACAGATTTTAATGTATTTACAGAGGGGGCCTGGCCATTTTTGTAAAGGGCCCCGAGATTTCTGACGGCAGCCTTGTATGGTATATCTGAGAAGCAGTAGGGTATTTGTTGTTATAATGTCACAAAATGTAGACGATTTAGATGCAAGTAAAATGATTTATGTTGGAATCCATGTTGAATTCATAAGAAACTGGAAGAGATATGATTATGAAGCAGATGGGGTTGTTGGACTTTGTAGTAAATGTTGTATTGTCTTATCATTGTTTGCCAAGAACAAAATTAGGGAAGATTTAATGTAGATGTAATGTATGTCAAAACAATAACCGGAATTGTAGGAATGATTTGTGTTTCAAAACAGGCAGTTTTTCAGGCATTAGTTCAACAGAGGGATATTCAACGATGAAAATAATATGCCATTACAAACACAGACCTCTTCTAGCAAACACATTTACGAAACACATGTATTGGTAAGAGCAAATAAAGAGAAATAACAGAATAGCACAATATGGGTTGCATGCAATAATGAATGTAGATGCCAGTCTGTAGTGCTTGAGCAGCATAATGCAAAAATCAGACTACAAAGAGTGAACACATATACACTAAGCAGTATGGACACTTTGAGAAATCCTTACTGTGCTGGACTTACTGTGCTGGACTTGGTTTTACTATTTGTCTCCAAATAAACCTAGTCATGTTAAGCAATTTGGAGTTTCCTGACCTATCTTTGAAGATTTTAACCAAGGGACTCGTGCAGTGATATCCCTGGTGGGCATTATACCACCTACGCCGATTAGGATTGAGCAATACCTGTATTTGCTCTCCATTTGTGTGTATACTTATTTTTATCCCCTATTTTATCCATCTTAAAAATATACACAGAGCACTATATCCTGTTTTTATTCTCATCCCTATTTACTGAGGACATATGATTGCTGGCTTGCTGCACACCAGAAAAGGAACACTTTTACAACCGCCAAGTGGCCTGCTTATATACACAAACCCCAGCAGGGGGTCTCCACACAATACAATGTTATCCCCTCCCAAAGATGTCTGTACCTAGGAGTTAATTGGGTTAATTGAGAGAGAGAGCGCGAGAAGAACGAAGAGAGAGAGGGTGTGAGAAGGACAGAGAAAGAGAGACTGAGTGAGAAGGATGGAGAGAGAGAAAGGAGAGTGTGAGAAGGATGGAGAGAGAGAAAGGAGAGTGTGAGAAGGATGGAGAGAAAGAGGTAGTGTGAGAAGGGCAGAGAGAGAGAGTGTGAGAAGAATAAAGTGTAGGACAGAGAAAGAGAGTGTGTATGAAGAATGGAGAGAGACAGGGGAGAGTGAGAGAATGATGGAGAGAGAGAAAGTGTGAAAAGGATGGGGAGAGAGTGTGAGAAGGAAAAAAAAGAGAGAGAGTGTGTGAGAAGGACAGAGAGAGAGAGAAAGGAGAGTGTATGAGGGATGGAGAGAGAGAGTGTGAGTTGGATGGAGGGAGAGAGAAAGTGTGTGAGGAGGGAGAGAGAGAGAGAGATAGGAGAATGTGTGAAGGACAGAGCTAGAGAGAGTGTGAGAAGGAAAGAGAGAGAGAGAGAGTGTGTGAAGGATGGCGAGAGAGAGTGTGTGAAGGATGGCGAGAGTGAGTGTGTGAGTGAGAATGATGGAGAGAGAGTGTGAGCGTGTGAGAATGATGGAGAGAGAGTGTGTGAGAATGATGGAGAGAGAGAGTGTGAGGAAGAAGAGAGAGAGAGAGAGAGAGAGAGAGAGAGAGACTGTGAGGATGGAGAGAGAGACTGTGAGGATGGAGAGAGGGAGAGAGACTGTGAGAATGGAGAGAGAGAGACTGTGAGAATGGAGAGAGAGAGAGACTGTGAGAATGTAGAGAGTGTGAGGGTGGAGAGAGAGAGACTGTGAGGATAGAGAGAGAGAGTGTGAGGATGGAGAGAGAGAGTGTGAGGATGGAGAGAGAGAGAGAGAGAGTAAGAGTGTGAGGATGGAGAGAGAGAAACTGTGAGGATGGAGAGACAGAGAGAGTGTGAGGATGGAACGAGAGAGCGAGAGAGAGAGAGAGAGAAAGAGTGTGAGGATGGAGAGAGAAACTGTGAGGATGGAGAGACAGAGAGAGTGTGAGGATGGAACGAGAGAGAGAGAGAGAGAGAGACTGTAAGGATGGAGAGAGAGAGTGAGTGAGGATGGAGAGAGAGAGGAGTAAAGGCGAACAAGCAAGCAGACAGGCATTAGATTTTAAAAAGAGCTGTACTCTTCTTGAAATTCAAATACAGAGCTGAAACTTTGCATTTTTTGTTTTCATAGACAGTATGAGGATGGAGAGAGAAGAGAGACTGTGAGAATGGAGAGAGAGAGAGAGAGAGAGAGAGAGACTGTGAGAATGGAGAGAGAGAGTGTGTGAGGATGGAGAGAGAGAGACTGTGAGGATGGAGAGAGAGAGACTGTGAGGATGGAGAGAGAGAGTGTGAGGATGGAGAGAGAGAGACTGTGAGGATGGAGAGAGAGAGACTGTGAGGATGGAACGAGAGAGAGAGACTGTAAGGATGGAGAGAGAGAGAGTGAGGATGGAACGAGAGAGAGAGAGAGAGAGAGAGACTATAAGGATGGAGAGAGAGAGAGAGAGTGAGGATGGAGAGAGAGAGGAGTGAAGGTGAACAAACAAGCAGACAGGCATTAGATTTTAAAAAGAGCTGTACTCTTCTTGAAATTCAAATACAGAGTTAGAACTTTGCATTTTCTGTTTTCATAGACAGTAACTTTAAAGACTTGAAAATATTTTTCCTTTTTTTTCCACTCATTAAAGGTCTATGTAAGGTCTTATTTTTTTTTCTGCGTTAACCACGACTGATCTGCTTTTATTCCGAGAATCTCTGCAGCCTCTGTGTTCTTTGAGGACGGATTCTTTAAAAAACCTTTCTAGTTCAAGGATACAAAATAGAGAAGGTGACAGGATGGAACAAAGCGCATATGGTGCAGTATCCTGAGTTTAAAGAGCGGGTTATCATAGAGGTTGTGCAATAACTGAAAAACACAAATTGTTTTCTGTTACTTTATAAAACTACAACATGTAAACGCCAAACACTTTTTCCAAAGATCAGTTAACTGGCCCGCTAATGTACCAAACAGTACAGCGAGTTTGGGATACACACTTACATTTTACGTATTTACCATTTATTGTAAGTTGTTTAGTATAAACTTTAAAAAAAAAAACTAAGTAAACATGAATGTAATTTGCTATGCAGCATTACAAATGAGCTTTAAACACACAAAGTAATTATAATCAAGTCAAAGTTATCATAAAGAATAAGCAAATAGATAAAAAATAACAAGATACAGTGATACATAAGTAATAATCACTAGACATCAACATAAATTACATTAAAACAGATACCGCAAGGCTTCGGTGATAAACCACCACCCAAAAACATCAAAGTGCGAGTGCAGCGCTTACAAATAATGTAACTTACAAATAATGTTTTGGGGAGTTTCCACAGAGTGCCATAGCTGCTTATTGTTAATCAATTAACCAAAATAATTAATAAGTTCCACTATATATACACATTTGTGTTATACCACAATCAACACAAATTAATGTGGACTAGTTTGTCTGAATCAAATGCCTTTTAACCCATCCCAGATGAGTTGATCCATCCATGATTTACCTGTGGAGTCTTATTCGTTGAATAGTATTGCACAAGCACATCCAAGATGGACTGAGTTGTCCTGATATGGATGAAAAGACATTTTTACAAACCAGTCCAAACATATTTGTGGACAAGTTTAATAATCAATGCAAGACGAAGCACTGGGAACACCCTCAGATTAGAACCGTATAAAATAAACAAATACTTGGCGATGTCAACAAATGTCAGCCAATCACTCCCACATATGGTGGCAATGCCCCACTATAACAAAATTCTGGAAAAGAATACATACTCTCATCCAAACTATCTCAGGAAGTTAAATTCCTTTCATTCCCCACATTTCATCTTTTTACTTCCACCTCAAGGTCTCCGTAGAACAGAGAGCAAATTTTCTCACTATGGGAGCCTCACAACTGATTCCAAAATATTGGAAACCACCACAAATACCCTCTATTAGAGAATGGATAGAGAGAGTAGAAGACACCAGACAGATGGAAGAAATCACACACGCAAAATCCAAAAGCTTCCAAACATACTCTAGAATCTGGGAACCATGGATTTCATTCCTTAATCCTAAACACTCACGCACCAAAGTACGTTCTAATAAAACACCAAACCTAGACAAAGGGTCAATCCAAAATAACGACAATTCCCTAGGATCATTTCCTACACAGGCTAATTAGCCCATCTGATCCAACAAATGGGCTAATATCTATCTATCTATCTATTATCTATTCTCGAATACCTATTATATAATGCCTCTAACACTCAAATAAGGGTTCAATCACGATAATCTAACAAATATTTGTGACTCTATCTTAGACATGTCGTGAGAATAATTGTCCCTGAGTTACTCTATATTACTCTATCTGATTCAATATCTAGAGCTGTTTATTATTCAAGTGTTGTTCAACAAACGCATCCTAACTGTACTATTGTAACCACCAATGTATCTATGATGATTTGTTATACAAAACCACAACAACAACTTATGTACTCCAATTGTGTTGACAATACCTTAAATGTATTTTGTTACCAATGTTACTTTGTATTCACATATACTACAAAATAAAAAATATTTAAATTAAAAAAGAAAATAATAAACAAATACACGCTGGGTAAAAAAATGTCCAATAAAAGCACAACCTCTAGAAGCAAAAAAGCTTGGCGCATGCAAATTCCAAACTACATCACAACATTGGTAATGAAAGTCTATGAGAAGTCCCTGGTTGGTTACCCTAAAATATATGTCACCCTGTATAACTGTCTCCATTTATTTGCATTACCACTGTCATGCTGAACTTACCTTTCTTTAATCAATTCCTCTTCTCTCCCTCTGTCGGGATCTGTTCTTCATTTCTTCCTGTCTGCTCTAGTTTTCTTTAAAACAAAAGACAAAGTAGTTACTACTTTGACTTATGGAGGATTCCTACGCTTGACCAGCTTTGACCAGCGGAGGAACAAAGTGTGCTCCGTTTCCTGTGGTCAAAGGAATTTCCCCACAATTCTTACCTTTGTTACGTGATCTCACGATGCTTCCTGTCAGTATTTCCGAACGTCATGTCACTTAGGCTGAACGATGGCAAAACTACCGAATTTCATCCTAACAGAATGAGAAAAGTTTGTTCATTCATGTTAGGACCCAATTCGGGACTCTGTTCGGATTGGAATTTCCCGAGCCCCCACCCATGCCATGAGCGGTGGGTCAGGGCCCTAAATGACAATGAGGGGACCTATAGTCTAAATTATAATAAGTGCGTACACATGACCCATGGGGCCCCGGTGTGAAAATTGATCCGTGGGCCCCCCCCCGCGCGCGGGCCGGGCCGCAACACATGGCGGTGGGCACCCGGTCGCAGGGGTTACAGGGCTGCGACCCCTGCGACCGCGGTATGTACGCCAGTGCATGCAGATGCACACACACTTAAAGGACCACTCTAGGCACCCAGACCACTTCGGCTTAATGAAGTGGTCTGGGTGCCAGGACCAGCTAGGCTTAACCCATTTTGTCATAAACATAGCAGTTTCAGAGAAACTGCTATGTTTATGAATGGGTTAAGCCTTCCCCTATTTCCTCTAGCGGCTGTCTCATTGACAGCTGCTATAGGCGCTTGCGTGCTTCTCACTGTGATTTTCACAGTGAGAGCACGCCAGCGTCCATAGGAAAGCATTATGAATGCTTTCCTATGTGACCGGCTGAATGCGCGCGCAGCTCTTGCCGCGTGTGCGCATACAGCCGACGGGGAGGGAAGAGGAGGATCGGAGGAGGAGAGCTCTCAGCCCAGCGCTGGAAAAATATAAGTTTTACCCCTTTTCCCCTTTCCAGAGCCGGGCGGGAGGGGGTCCCTGAGGGTGGGGGCACCCTCAGGGCACTATAGTGCCAGGAAAACAAGTATGTTTTCCTGGCACTATAGTGGTCCTTTAAAGGACTACTACAGACACCCAGATCACATCAGCTCAATGAAGTTGTCTGGGTGTCAGGTCCCTCTAGTTTTAACCCTGCAGCTGAAAACATAGCAGTTTCAGAGAAACTGCTATGTTTCACTGAGGGTTAATCCAGCCTCTAGTGGCTGTCTCACGGACAGCCGCTAGAGGAGCACACTGAACGTCCATAGGAAAGCATTGAGTAATGCTTTCCTATGGGCGGTTTGAATGCGTGCGCAGTCGCATTCGGAGCTGAGAGGCTGAGGGATCCTCAGCGCCAAGGGAGTCCGGCGCTGGAGAAAGGTAAGTGCTGAGAACACACACACACACACACACTTACAGACGCATACACACTAGCTAACAGACACACATTTACTGACAGAGACACAGTCAGCGACAGACATA
Source organism: Pelobates cultripes (assembly GCA_933207985.1). Classification (NCBI taxonomy): domain Eukaryota; kingdom Metazoa; phylum Chordata; class Amphibia; order Anura; family Pelobatidae; genus Pelobates; species Pelobates cultripes. The sequence goes on along the minus strand of OW240915.1, from coordinate 325,409,041 downwards.
CATACACACTCACTTACAAAACATACACTCTCATTGACAAACACACACTCACTAACAGACATCAAACAGACTCACTAACACACACACACTCAGTAAGACACACACAGTAACACACTCACTGACACTCACTAGCAGACACTCACACTAACACTCACTAGCAGACACACACACTAACACTCACTCTAACACTCACTCTAACACTCACTCAAACACTCACACTAACACTCACACTAACACTCACACTAACACACACACACTAACACTCACTCTAACACTAACACTCACACTAACACTCACTAGCAGACACACACACTAACACACACACTAACACTCACTCTAACACTCACTCTAACACTCACTCTAACACTCACACTAACTCACTCTAACACTCACTAGCAGACACACACTAACACTCACACTAACACTCACTCTAACACTCACTCTAACACTCACTCTAACACTCACACACACTCAAACACTAACACATGTTTTTTTTTTTAAATTTAATCCCCCGAGCCTCCTTACCTTTAGGAGTGCTGGGGGGATTCCCTGGGGTCCAGTGGTGCTGCTGGGCTCCTGGGCGGGTGGCCGGTCGGGCAGGCGGGCGCGCGAGGGAGCAAGGGGCACTCCCACATGGACCTTGTGGAGGGACACAAAGCATACAGCCAATAACAATACAGTGGCAAAATGTGACACTCCCAATACAAGCAGATAATTCCCTTCTCTCTGCCTGGAGATAACGGAGTCAGATACTGTAATAACTTAATTATCTCCAAGCAGCAAAAAAATTAATTTGGACAAAACTTCAAAAACACACAAAATCCCCATAAATGTCATATCCCCTGATAGCCTTGATCTGGGTGACCAACATATCCAAAAGTCACTCAGATCAGTTCAGGGGTTTTGGAATTTTATGGAAGTCCAATTTTAACCGATCACACATGAGGCTCCTGCCCAGAAACAGTTCCATGAGTTTAGGCTGTGCGACTTGTCTATTTTGACAAGTCTTAAAACTGAACAAATGCACGAACTGCACCCCCTGGCTCATAGTAGCGATTGTTCCCCTGGTTCGTGGGAACCAAACTACCGAACAGCGCTATCCTGGCTGTTTGGTAAAAGGTAGCAGGTGTTCGTACAGTTTGACCGGTGTTCGGGAATTCAAGTGTCCGATTTTAGTTCCAAACACTCAACGACCAAGTCCCGCTGCCTCCTTTCATGCGAACAAGATGGCCGTTTTTTCCTGCATGTCGCGTTCGACTATACAAACGGCAGCCACACAGGGAGAGCACTTAATCGACTGTTCTCTTGAAGATAATGAGCCAGGGGGGTGGTCGGTGTTCGGTAGTTACAGCTACCAAATGGAAAAAAAGTAAAATAAACAAAATAACTCTGTAATTTCTTCACAACGTGTCCCACAGGGACTTCCTCTATCCACACAAAGATGACGGCACCCAGGACCTAGGTCCAGGCACAAAATAAATATGCAAAAATAGGTAATATGGGGGGCTTAGAGGCGACTAGGGGGACAATTAGATGTAGTGAAGTCGGGAGGGGAGTTAAAAAAAAACGGGATTCAGCCATGACAGCTGCTTCAAGTGTAGTTGCTTTAACACAGAATAGTAGGAGTCAGCATATAGATTTTTTGACCATACTCAATACAGCAGTTTGAAATATGATAAAAAAAATCTTCTAATGATCTCTGTATATTGCATTATATTTATTAATGAAAATAGTACTTGCATATCTACATAGATAGGACACTTGATCAGTGTTTAAATGTACAAATATATCAAAAGAGAGACACACATACTAGATAAAGCTTATATCTAAGGCAGAGCACGGAATTTACTAGTCATTACATACAATCCCTATAGATACATAACATACATATCTCACATTACAATGCACATCTTGCCTGATACCCGTATTCATGCAGCAACTAACCCTATTCATTTAAAATATATTTTTTTTTTGAGGAGGAGTACTAATTGGGCAAAGGGCAGAAGGATAATGGCATTAGAAGTCTCAAAAAGGTTCTAT